>OU911090.1:9010000-9437500 GCA_918358865.1 Melinaea marsaeus rileyi | reverse complement strand
CTCTTTTTAAATTAAATATAACAATATTAGATGATGTACATTATAATATAAACTTTAAGCAAAGCAAAATGAAATCATTATATTATTTACATTTAATTGTCAGAAAAAATTAGAGGTAGCCGTCTGTCATGGTATGGTCATGTTATGAGGAGATGAAAGGCATGTGACCAAGAGTGCTGGGTATGGTAGTGGAGGGATGGATGTAGAGGAAGAAGAAAAGATGGATGGTTCGCGTGAAAGACGGTGGAGAAGAGAGTGTGTGGAGATGACGAGTAACAGGAGAGTGGAAGGAAAAACATACTGTGATCCCAAAACGGGATAAAGGCTGGAAGATGATATTATTTACGTTTTTTTTTAGTATTGTGATAAATAATTGAATTAACCTTGATAATACATACATTTTGATGTATAAATAACTTTTACATGACTCACATTTCAATGAATGCGATACGGAGGACAAAATGGCATTCTCTTTGTTATCTTTACACTCAAATTCATTGTTTGTTTGTTTGTTATTCTTATTTCATATATATACATATATATACATATATATATATATGATAAGGTTCGTCAAAATGTATTTATTGAGCTGATCGTAATCGAAGCTCTTAACCGTTTGGGAAACCTTTTTTTGTGTTTAGTTGTCTCCAGAATGCGACGAGATAATTAGATAAAAAAATTTCTCATATATGTTTGAGTCGAACGCGGATGTTATAGCGAAAACAGATTGAAAAAATGTTCAGCCATTCAAAAGTTATCAAGAAAAGAAGAAAGGAGAGGGGCTCAGCTCAACACCCGCACAGCACGGACGGCGGATCCTAGTTAGACCTTCCTTTCTTAGTTTTAAATCTAAAAAGTTTTATTTAATAAATCTTATTATAACATTCAAGTGTTCCGTTGATCGAACTTGGTTTGTTGACATATATATATATATATATATAATATTGTTAAATTTCATTTAAAAAGAGCAACTGTTGAGTTTGACTCTTCTCAGCGCAGTATTCCGGTGGTAGCTCACTCTGACTGACCACACTGACCATATAATGTAATAATTGAAACAAAAGTGCGTGTAAACGCCTACTTGAATAAAGATATTTTGAAAATAATATAATATTAGAAATTAAAACTTTTTCTTCCCGATCGACGGTAAGGATTCTAAATCCAGAAAGTTATTCCCAACGAGTAAACCTTTTCTATTGAGGAACTTCACAGGACATGATGGAGTATGAAAATCAATCCAAAAAAAATTTGTTAAATTACCATTTTTACTAAAGATATTTTTATAGTAAGTATATATTGAGCGAAGCGAGGGGAGCGCTCTATGTTACACTTTTTGCATCCCATGTCCGGGGTTGGCATGAAAATGGCTTTACCGATCTTCATGAATTTTTGCACATTTATAGCGATGGTTTATAAAAAAAGGGAATAAAAACTCATGTCGTTAAGGAATAATCTCCAAAAAATTACAGTTCCATAGACTTCAATGTAAAAAAATTCGCTATGTTATATTTGATTATTCTATATTTTTTGTCTGTCGGTTTCAGCTTTGAACTCTGAATTGAAGATGGATTACTCGCTTCGCTCAATTAGCCGAACTCTACCGAGATATGCGAGCGAGCGCAGCGAGCCAAAATCGAGGCCCGTTTCGCGCCGATAGTTTTATTAATTCACCACAATTATTCTATATACATTACCTGATTGTATTCTGGGGTGGGAGGGCGAGGGTACTTGGACGCGAGCCTCGCGTTCGCACCGCACCCTTGAGGGCTGGGTGTCTCATCCTCAGGATAGTACAGGTGTACGAAATCCTCAGTATCCAGGAACGTATTGATCAGCATAATCCGATTATAAATAAACTACACCGACTCAGACTTATCACTTACACACTAGCTAGGGAAGCACTAACACCACGCGACGTACCAACACTAACATCTTGTTAAATATCTATACATAATAAATTATATTATACAAATCACATTTGCACCTTTTTATCACGCTATGGTCTTCTGGGAATAAAAAAAATCACACATTTCACGGACGTAATACGTAAACGCTCGTACTGATAAGAATTTAATACTGAATTTAACTGATAACAAAATAATTAACACACTATGTCCGAATTTATGAAAAAAAAATGACATTATCAACGGACGTAACACGTAAACGTAAACTGATGAAAAAAATATTTTAATTTTATAATAATTAACGCACTATGTCCGAATTTACGAAAAAATGACACTCACAGGGCGGTAGCGGAAAAAAATTTTTTTTTTTAGTAAAAATTTTATTATTTATCAACAAACACACCTAAATCACGATCGCATATAAATATTATATTAGTCATGCATTGTATTGATCCCTATAAGTATGATTAAGCTGAGCGTAACCGAAGCTCTTAACCGTTTGGGAGACCTGTTTTATGTTTAGTTGTCTCTAGAATGCGATGAGATAATTAGATAAAAATTTTCTCATGTACGTTTGAGTCGAACGCGGATGTTATAGGGAAAACAGATTGAAAAAATGTTTAACCATTCAAAAGTTATCAATAAAAGAAAGGAGAGGGGCTCAGCTCAGCACCCGCTCAAGATCCTAGTACAATTTGAGATTTCTCATATAACAATGAGAGCTAGTGCCTTTAATGGTAAGCGGATATATGTTCCACATTCAGAACAAGTCTGGGAATGCAGCCCATCCCGTGCAATGTTTAAAAATTCATTTTCACAACTTTTCACAAAAAAAAAATGATCCGACGAGCCGGTTTGAGAAAAGTGTGAAACTTCAAAAATATTTATTTTTTACTTTTCATACTTTTCTTATGTTATATTATTATTAGGGTATAGAGCGGAGAATAATAGAGAGTAGTATCCTCATAATAATATAATTACAGTAAAATAAATTCAATACGGAGTATTAGTTACAGAGACCGCAAGCGGAGCCGGCGCCATTCACATGTATTATATTACAACCGCATTCCTTCACAGCTGATACTGAGAGCAATGTAACTGACACTTGTGTCAGAGATAATAGAGCTCTCTCTAGAGCTACTCAAATTCGCGTGAGTTGAGATTGTAGAGTTATCATTAGTTTGTGAAAATTTGGTTCTATTTGGGATTTTTTTTAAATATTAAAAATGTACAAATAATAAAAAAAAAAATACTCAACTGTTCATGAAATAGTTTTGTAGATGTACATACATACATACATATATATATATATATATATATATATATATTATATATATATATATATATATATATTATATATATATATATATATACACACTTAGTGTAAATTTACACTTCTTACACTACACTTGGCATTGATAATTTATTTACACTTGGTTTTATTAGGCCCTGATAAGCATCGAGCAAAAGACACTCAGTCAAGGTTTCTACTTATACTGTGAATCAGAGAAAAAAACCCTGTAAAAATAAATGAAGGAAAATGACAATAATTGACAATTGGAAAATATTTTTACACTAAATTGAATTACAGATTACTTGCAATAAAAATTGCAAGGACGTTTGCAATTAAAAATGCAAGGACACTTGCAATACAAGTTGCAAGATCATTTGCAATAAAAATTTCAAGGACTTTAGCAATAAATTGCAAGGACACTTGCAATAAAAAATGCAATTGCAACTTGCACAAACTTGAAAAGTGCAGGTACACAAATTTGATATACCGAATAGATCTCAAAAATTTGTTTACAACCAAACGAACAGACACGAATTCATTTATTATACTAGTAGGGGCACCAGCAAACCCTCAATTTCAACTCACTGCGCTCGCGAAATCTCGAGTGCCGTTTGCATATTGAGCGAAGCGAGCCCTGTGTATTGACTCATCGTTTCGCATTGACTTCAATGGGATGTCAGTTTTTTGACATGATATTAAAAAAAAAATATTTTTTTTTGAGGCCATTTTTCAAAAATTTTTTTTTTTAAACCATCACCTTATTTGTGTCTTTGATTGCAAAGTTTCATAATTTTCCGTCCGTCAATTCGTGACAAAGAGTGTAAAAAGTCTCCAGTAAAACGCTCCGCTCACTTCGTTTGCTTCGCTCAATAAAAACCCATAAAACAATAAAAATAATATTTATTTTTAACATTCACCAAATCGTGTAACGAGGTCGGTCGGAATATATATGACCTTGTGATAAGAAGACTCGGCCTTAAACGAAATGCAACATCAGAACCCACAAGAAAATATACAATACGGTAATAAATTGGAGGTAAAACTTCGGATGATAGTAAAATCAAAACAATGAGCTATAAATACCGTAACGGTTACTGAAAAAAACCAAACCAAACCAAACTAAACATATATAAAGATAAAGTACTTTATATATTTTACACACAGACTTGGAAAAACCAAACCAAATAAATATAAAGATAAAGTACTTCGAATATTTGATACACAAACTTGGAAAAAATCAAACCAAACCAAATATATATAAAGATTAAGTACTTTGTATATTTGACACAAAAACTTGGAAAAATCAAACCAAACCAAACCAAACATATATAAAGATAAAGTTCTTTGTATATTTAACACACTTTGGATATTTGACACACAAACTTGGAAAAAATCAAATCAAACCGAAACAAACCAAACCAAACATATATAAAGATAAAGTGTATTTAATACGGAAGTCTTTTAACGGAAGGTCGTCCAGTGACATTGTGACTTGCATTATATGCAGAGGAAATAGATGATAGAAAAACAGAACTTTGTCAAAGTAACTTTAGGACTTGTGCAAAACAATGTATGTATGACTTTATATACAAATGATTTGTGTGATATTAGTACACGATGGACCTAACTTTTATTTCTATTTGCTGCCTTTAACAATTTGCTGCTGCGAATGTTAAGATGGATGTGGGATGACAAGAGGTGATGGGATAAGAAATGAGGATATTAGGGGAAGCCTGGGAATAGAGCCAGTGACAGAGAAAATTAGAGGCAGCCGTGTCATGGTATTGGCATGTTATAAGGAGGGATGAAAGGCATGTGACCAAGAGTGCTGGGTATGAGAGATGAGATGAAGACCAAAAAAGTGCTGGGTATGGTAGTGGAGGGATGGACAGGTAGAGGACCGAAGAAAAGATGGATAGATTGCGTGAAAGACGATATGGAGAAGGGAGTGTACAGAGATGACGAGTAAATTTAGTATCGAAGGAAAAAACGTCGACCCCAAAAATTGGGTTAGGGGCAGGAAGATAAATATATTGCGAAGAACATTGTTGTCTTAGCATTTATGAATAGGATAGTGGTAGTGGAGGTAGGGATATCCAACTCTAATAGTTAAGTTTAACACTAAACCTACCGACAATTCTTGTATACTTGTTCCTACCGCACACCGTCAAATTGACCGGTAATTAAAAGTTATTTTATTATATAACGCAGGTAATAATGGAAATAACTAAAATTAAAGAATTAAGACAATATTATATGCATATTATAAGAATTGTCATGTAGTTTGATAACTATATTGTAACGTTTAAGAATGTGTAAGTTTTACAAAAGTTTAAGAACGGTCAATTTGACCGGTACTTGGTAGGTTTAGTGTTAAATCGGATTTAAATCAAATGATTTGACATCGAAATTCTTGGCACAGATAACAATATCAATATTACAGTTACTTGCTTCAGAAATAATAAATAAATCTCGGTATATATTATAGGCGACCTAAAAACAATAATAATTCATCAACAATCATATCTATAACAAATTTGTAAAGCAAAGAAATAGATACTTTATCTAATTGATACTCGGATTTAGATTGGGAAAGTCAACATTTTTCCATTGAGCTGAGCGTAAGCGAAGCTCTTAACCGTTTGGGAGACCTTTTTTGTGTTTAGTTGTCTCCAGAACGCGACGAGATAATTAGCTAAAGATTTTCTCATGTACGTTTGAACCGAACGCGGATGTTATAGCGAAAACAGATTGAAAAAATATTTAGCCATTCAAAAGTTATCAAGAAAAGAGAGGGGCTCAGCTCAACACCCGCCGCACGGTTGGCAGATCCAATTAATTATTAGATTTTGAGGTTGATTTTTGAGGTGATGTTTCAAAGTAACCTCGTGACGTGGTGAGGTGGTAACGATTTTCTGAGATCACAGCTGTCTCTTACACATGCGCACTCCTCAAACCATCCACGTGGTAAATACCACTTTATAAAGATAATACCACATCTGTGTAACATTCATTGTTAGTCAAAAGATGTTATGTTTATCCAAAATTAAATTTCCAAATAGAAATATTATTATAAAATATTTTACAAGTAATATTTTATAGTACTACAAAGTTATATATAAATGCGGTGTATGGAGCATGCGCAGATGTTATTTTACAGCCACGTGGCATTCTCCCGTTGCATAACTTTTATATAATACAACTTTGTTATAGACAACGCTAACGATTAAATAATCCAAGCGAAGCCGGGCTACAACGCTTGTTTGTTCTTACATGACTTAATAAACAGATAAAACTAACATACATTTATATGTATATTATTAATAATTTGGTCAAAAAAAATAAGTTTTCTGATGAAGATAAATAGATGAAAATAGCAAAATTTTACTGTCATTTTTTGACAATGAGGGCAATTTAGGTATCAAACTTTAACATTCTAATTTGAATTTCGTATTCCCAGTTTATGTTAACGTTTTAAAATAGTTAAAATACTAAAATTCGCTTCATAATTTTCCTAATTAAACCGGATTTTTAGTGTCAAATTCGATCATAACAAAATTTTTAACCTACATTTGTATTATTTCTCCCTGTCAGCGATAAAAAAGTTAGTTTAATTTCATATTTCCGGTTTAAACGACGTCAAATTTAAGCGATTCATACTGAATCACTAAAATAAAATCGTTAAAAAAACTGAATCACGATTGAATATTAACAAACGTCTTAATAGCGACCTCGTACCAATTCGTACTTTGAACAAAGCAATATTCGCTTCGCTTCAAGAATCACACACAGATTGCAACACTAAAACTCTCACTATTACATTATAAACACTATCACATAATATTATATTATTAATAAACCGGTAGTGTTTATAAATATAAACTTTACCACGTCACTATCGCATCACACCTAGCAAGTAATTCATACATTTAAACAACGTATTACTAAAACCCGCCACAATAAAATCTTACGCCACGAGTACACCTAACACTAACACTATCTACAATACTTGTAATTTAGTGAAATTAGTGATACTTATACAAGTATTTTTGATAAAATAAACACAACAAAACAACAAATAGTGACTGGTATCCGCTACCGCCGTACGAAGCCATGTGGCTGCCGCCATAATAGAAATTCCATTCCATTTCAACTTACTTAAAATCTATCACACTTTATATATTTATATTTACATAATAATCCATTTATACTTGTCGTAAATTTCACATAACCACATATATGATATATATAATGTAACTAGATCGCGTATATTATATATATCCATATTACAATTTATATTTTTATAAAACTTGTCGCATTGAATATGCGACGAACGCGCGCGGCAGCTGCGAGGCGACTGGGTGTACGGGGGGGGTAGCGCGGGGGGGTAGAGGGGTGGAGCGAGGGGGGGTCTAACCTCGAGTCCTCATACTAGACGTAAACGACAGACCGACGAATATTTACTCGTTGAGAAATATCAATGATAATTGTAAAAGCGCGCGTAACTCACTTGTTTTTTTTTCTTTTATATCATATATTAACACTAAACCTACCGACAATTCTTGTGTACCTGTTCCTACCGCACGTCGTCAAATTGACCGTTAATTAAAAGTTATTTTATTATACAACGCTGGTAATAATGGAAATAACTAAAAGTAAAGAGTGAAGACAATATTATATGCATATTCTAATAATTGTCATGTAGTTTGTTAACGATATTATAACGTTTAATAATGTGTAAGTTTTATAAAAGTTTAAGAATGGTCAATTTGACCGGTACTTGGTAGGTTTAGTGTTAATTAAAGTCAGGGTACCGAGTTAGTATATATATATATCTGCCTTAAACAAACATCGCGATTTCTGTTTGTTTCAATCTTGAAGATGGTTGTATAAATGAAAATAGGGGATGAATGGGTGCCCCCTTAAAAAAACTAAATAATTATTAATAAAACTACATCAAACTCATTCAAAGTCATTCAAAGAGTAACTAGTATTTGTAACATAAAGTCAATATTAAGAAAATTTGCATCTGTAAGAATAAAATTGGAGTAGAATTATGCAAATAGTTGTTTATTATTTGCAATAATATAATTGCAACAATATTATAATAATTGCTGTGTAATTAAACAAAAAAAAATATATAATAATTTAATTTTTCTTTTAATTTTTTCTGGTTTGGATTTTTTGTGAAAGTTTTTTTTAGTTTCAAAAATAATAAAAAAATACAAATAATGAAAAAAAATTACATATTAATTAAATATTTTTTATATATTCTTTTTGTTTGGATTTTTGTGAAAGATTTTTTTTAGTTTCAATAATTAGTTTTTTTTAATATCTATTTTTTTTGTTTACTTTATTAATAGGTTATTTGTTAAAAAAAAAAATTGGTATAGTTTTTTCGAAAGCGTGTTTTATTTTAATATTTTTAAGTACCTATTATTTATTTTTTATTGTTCAGTTTTCATTTTATGATTTTTTTTTATAATTTAATATATTTTAGCGTGTTTTTTTTAGCTTTTATAACAATAACTTATTCATATCATTTCATTGCCATTTAGTTACAAATATAATCCGCCATCTTGAATATCAAAGTTTCAGTTACACACAAACATACATACGATTAAATATTAAAATGATTAAAAATATAACTAAATATAATTAAAATTTTCTTTTTTAATTAACTTTTCAAATAGTCAACTAACAATATGAGTTACGGAGCTATTAAAAAATCTATAAACATACATACATACATACATATAAATAATTATACTTTTATCTATCTAGCTGTGTCCCGCGGCTTCGTTCTGTTAGAACTCGATTTTTAGAGTCTTTGTAAAAAGAAACAAATTTCATAAAAGAATAGTAAATATATTTTCTTTGAATAAACTTATTCAATTACAATATGCGAGAGTTTATGGGAGAGAGAAGTGCGCGACGGGAATATTAGGAGGCGACTAATTGTGAGAGGGATGCATGGCTAGGGACGAGTGCTTAGGTGATTAGGTGCTGAGAAGGGGTGCACTCAAGGAATGTAACAACCCCCCGGATAAGAGGAAACTTACGGGTGAGAGGTAAGTTGACGATGAGGAATGAAAAGTAAGTTCAATTAAGTTAGGTTCTGCGGAGTCTGGGAGCATTGACATCATCATCAGGATCTGAGGGTCTCATTTCTATAGGTTCTTCAGGATCGGGATTACATGTATGTATCCTAACTAATTTACAATATTCAAACAGCTTATAAAATACGGACAACATTATAATAAGGACTATTACAATAGTAGTATAAGAATAAAAATAGGGTAACTTATTTAAAATAAGACGACTTATCTTTAGTTATGTCTAAATATTTAGTTGAAGGTATAATACTAGAATACAATGTATTGTTTACAATTTTAAGATTTACAGGTTAAGGTATGATGTGATACATGTCCAATTATTTTGTATTTACCAGTGGTATTTGTAAAACAAATATTATTTTGTTATTCGTATAACAGCATGAAACATCGGATACATTTCCTAAAATATGCATGTTGTCTAAGACTAACAGAATAGGTAATTGCTTAGAACTAGGAAGAAATATATAATTCTTTACAAGGTCAGAAAATAGTTGCTTAGGAGTAATAATATATGGATACAAAATAAATGATTTGCTGAACATATTAGCATTTACAATATCGTCTACCTTAAAAGATAATATTAATATTTTCTAAATGTGGTTGAACGAATGAAATATCTATTTGAATGATGAGTCAAGTGTTATCATCAGTTATTTTTACAGAACCAATGGGATCGAAATATATACCGGCGTTATTTAATATATTCTGGATTATTGGATGCCGAGGTAAAATATATGAAACCAAGTCTGGAATGGGTGTCCAATTAAATAATAATATGCTACATTATTACTTAATTGTCGTAGTAGATATTTTGATTTCATCAAAATGATGTTTAACGTGACGTCGGTTTATTAATAGGGATGCAGTATTGTTTCCATGGATTTTGACTACTTTGTAAGGTCCTTTCCATATGGGTGAAAGAGCTTTTCTCAGACGTAAATGGTTTCTTAGATATACTAGATCTCCTACCTTGTATTTCACTGGTCGAGAATGTGTATCGTAATAGGATTTCGAGGTCTCTTTCGATTTGTTAATATGTTCTATTGCTTTTCTTCTAGAAAATTCGAGCCTATTTTGAAGGAGTCGGATATACTCAGGATAAGTAGCTCCTGGGACTTCATCATAGATGGAATCGGGTATGAACGGTTTATGTCCGAATAAGAGTTCGTAAGGAGAGTAGTGAGTTGTGGAGTGGATAGCTGAATTGTATGCGAGCATGGCTGTATATACGAAACGGTGCCAGTTATTCTGTTGCTCATTTACATACGACTTAAGGTATTCTTTCAGAGTGGAATGGCTCCTCTCGAGAGCGCCTTGGGTCTGAGGATGATATGGGGTGGACCACAATTGTTTGATTTTAAGTAGATTACAGGTCTGTTTAAATAATTGGGCAGTAAAATTTGTACCTTGGTCGGTTAGAATAGATTTGGGGATACCAAATAGTGTAATGAAATGGACTAGACATTCAGTAGTTTCCTCTGCTGTAGTATTGCAAATAGGATAGGCTGCTGAGAATTTAGTTAAATCATCTTGAAGTGTGAGGATATATTTATATTTATCATTACCGGCTTCGGGCAGTGGACCTACTATATCAAGAGCTAGGCGTTCAAAAGGTCGAGTGGAAAGAGATGTGATTTGCATAGGGGCACGATTAAGTTGTCTAAGTGCTTTGTTTGTTTGGCATTGTGGACACTTCTTAACGTAGTTTTCTACGTCTGTTCGCATGCTTTTCCAGTAGTACTTCTCTTGAATGCGTTTAAGCATTCTATATGAGCCTAGGTGACCGGCTATTGGAATATCGTGATTTTCTTTTAGTATTTTCTGTATTTCGCTTGAGGACGGATAAATAATAAGGTTTTTGTAGATATGAACTGTTATTTTAGAGTTATGGAATAAATATAGTATTATGTTATATAGTTTAATATACTGATGAGTATCGAAAGGATTGTTGAAATCGGATATAGCTACTTCAGTGTTATCCTGGCCAGATAAAGTACTTAATAGTTCATTTCTAACAGATTTTAGACATTTATAGATATCTTCATATGAACAGGTATCAAAATGGTTTACTTTAGTAAAAATAAAATAATAGATTTTATTATCTATTTCGTATTTAAGGAATGAATGTAATGTTCTCTCTAATGAGATAAATTCATTTTGATTAGGAAACTTGGATATAATTTCATATATGTAAGGATTGGATTCATCCATGTCTATAGACTTTGGAATAATGATGTGCTTTTTATTAGTTTTGCACAAACTTTCATGGTGTACTATAATAGTTGCATTAGATTTAAAAATTTTTGAAGTGACTTTGTGAAATTCTGAATAATTACCATCTTGGACATTTGAAGTAGTGGGACTTGGAATATTTGCAGGGGTTGCTGGATTTGGAGAGTCGACAAGGGGTGAGGGTAAATTTTCGTTGTTATCTATTATATTATCTATATTATCAATGTTACCTAATTCTGGTAAATTTACAGGTGGAGAAATAGGTTCTACAGGATTCATAAGCATTGTCGGAGGGTATCGAGATAATGCGTCTGCGGCATTGTTAAGTTTTCCTTTACGGTAGATTATTTCGTATTCATTTTCTTTATGACTGATAATATTTTCCTTAACAGGTTTTTTAGGATTCAATATGATCGAGTCTACGGTTTGGGGCTGGTTACCCGGTTGCTTGACTCTACGAATTTGATTTGAGCCTACTGTTTGGGGCTGATTACCCGGTTGCTTGACTCTATTTGAGTGACCTTGATTTTTCGGCTGGTTACCATGTCCATAGGTTCTTAAGGGAAGGGTTTCTGTAGGAATTTTGGTGTCGTCTTTTAAAGAGCAAACATGTCCCGTGCGGCACCTAACCGGAACACTGCTTAGTTTAAATCTTGTTTGGAAACAACGGTATCATAATTTTCTTCTTCATTAACAAAATTAATTTGTGGTTTAAATTCTGTTCTGGGCTTAAAACTGGATGTACTTGGTTGTGGATTTGGATTATTAAACTTGTTACTGGTTGCGTATTTCTTGTTGTTATAGTCGCGTAGTATGCAATTTTCTATCACATGACCGGATTTTTTGCAGTATCTGCAGAATAAATCAGAAAAGGACGAGAATTGTTTTTGTTGATCTTTAAAATTATTATTATTTGGATTACCTGTATTAAAACCAGGTTTATTAGGATCATTGTGATGGAATTGTGTTTTTGAATTAGATATCATATGTTTAAATGTGTGTTGTTGGATTTTCTCCTCCGATATTGCATAATTAATGGCCTCGTTTAAATTTTTTGGATCCCTACATCTAATAATATTAGAAATACGTGGATTTAGGCCCATTGTAAATGTATGAAGGGCAAGATCCTCCATAGCGGCCACTCTACCTGAAAGTTCGCTTTTTTTATGATTCG
Organism: Melinaea marsaeus rileyi; assembly: GCA_918358865.1. Classification (NCBI taxonomy): domain Eukaryota; kingdom Metazoa; phylum Arthropoda; class Insecta; order Lepidoptera; family Nymphalidae; genus Melinaea; species Melinaea marsaeus. Next base: position 9,424,780 of record OU911090.1, on the reverse strand, counting down.
CTATAGATATTTCTGTCAGTAATTTTGATAGACAGGTTTCCACTCGAAGCGAGAATTGATTTACATTCTCCTGGGAACTCTGTCTACAGTCTTGGAGGTCTGTCAATAAATGGGCATAATGTTTTCTTTCGCCAAATTGGTTCTGTAAAAATTGACGAAGTAATGGCCAAGAATCGAAATCTTTAATGGAGCATGCTATTTCAGCCTTGCCATCTAATTGACTTAAAATATATTTAAAAACGACGTTTTCTTGATGTGAAGAGGCTAGAGAAATTGCGTTATCGCAATTATTAAGAAAAGGATTTAATTTCTCACGACATCCGTCGAATGGTTTGACAAATTTTAAAATAACTTCTAAAGAAACTTGTTCTTTGGAGTCCTCTTTAACGTTCTTTGAATCTTTAGACATTTTTAAAATATTTTATAAAACACAATAAAATAAAATAAAACTCTAAACAATAGAATAAAATAAACTTACAAGCAAACACTGGAAATATTAATAGTTTATAAACACGATAAAAGGATTTCGGTTCGTAGATTTGGAGATAAAGTGTCGGGCGTCAAGTGTTTAGTCAAGTACTAAACATTCACAAGTTTGATAAGACGTTGTCGTCGAAAGTTAAATAGTATTTTTAGAAACACGGGTTTAATTATTTATATTTTAAATAACTCACAGAATCACGATGCACATATCTTTTATGATTTCACTAGTTATATGGAACTGGAACAACTGGAACTTCTTGTGATTACTGTGGTTTGGAGCCTGGATCGTCGTAGACCTGGTCGGTGCTGGGCTTGGAATCACTTGGGAGACACTTTCTGTGTTATTTCCTTGTCACTTACTGCACAATGGACTGGGTATAGTTGGACGGTTCCGAGTCGCTTTTGGCTCAAAGTCGATTTGGCACTTCTCTATGTACACTGTACTCGCGGGAAACCAAGGATTTTACAATCCCTTTAGCGCTGCCACCAATGTTAGAACTCGATTTTTAGAGTCTTTGTAAAAAGAAACAAATTTCATAAAAGAATAGTAAATATATTTTCTTTGAATAAACTTATTCAATTACAATATGCGAGAGTTTATGGGAGAGAGAAGTGCGCGACGGGAATATTAGGAGGCGACTAATTGTGAGAGGGATGCATGGCTAGGGACGAGTGCTTAGGTGATTAGGTGCTGAGAAGGGGTGCACTCAAGGAATGTAACAGTTCGATGTTTTTTTTTTTAATAAAACTAGCCAACTTATAACATCAGCTATCAGTGAAAGTTCTATTAAAATCGGTCCAGCCGTTTCGGAGATTAGTCGGAAGAAACGGACAGATTTTTTTTTATACACCGTATATATATATATATATATATTGAGCTGAGCGTAAGCGAAGCTCTTAACCGTTTGGCAGACCTTTTTTGTGTTTAGTTATCCCCAGAATGCGACGAGATAATAAGATAAAAATTTCTCATATACGTTTGAATCGAACGCGGATGTTATAGCGAAAACAGATTGAAAAAATGTTTAGCCATTCAAAAGTTATCAAGAAAAGAAAGGAGAGAGGCTCAGCTCAACACCCGCTGCACAGATCATAGTTTATTGTACATGGAATGCACGTCAGATGCGTCCGAGGCGCGTCGCCAAAATGGCGGAGTGCATTGAACAATATGGCGGCGGTGACCTTCACCTTGAACGGACGACTCCGGTATTATTATTAATACTATAAACATTTGTAACTCGTCTTACAGAGAAGAAATTAATATATATATTTATATATTTTTGTATTTATTAATAGTGTATCAGATGGTAGTCAGTATATGATACGTACTATCAAAGACCTTTTTACCGACAATTCTTGTATACCTGTTCCTACCGCACGCCGTCAAATTGACCGGTAATTAAAAGTTATTTTATTATATAACGCAGGTAATAATGGAAATAACTAAAAGTAAAGAGTGAAGACAATATTATATGCATATTATAAGAATTGTCATGTAGTTTGATAACGATATTATAACGTTTAAAAATGTGTAAGTTTTACAAAAGTTTAAGAACTGTCAATTTGACCGGTACTTGGTAGGTTTAGTGTTAAAGACTACTACTCAAACTAACTCTAAGTACAAACACTGCTTTAAGACAAACAAAGACACAGCATTACTTTATAGTATTACTGTTTCACAAACGTCAATATATTTAGTGAGAAATGTACGAAATAAATTCTATAAAAAAATTGTGATTGAGATTTTAAGATTGAATATAGGTGGAATTATTTTTCGTTATATACATACTAGGGGCGCCAACGGATCTTTAATTTCGAATCGCTACGCTCGCGGAATCTCGGGTGCCGTTTGCATATTGAGGGAAGCGAACCCAGGATAATGACCCATCGTTTTCCATTGACTTCAATGGGATATCAGTTTTTCGACGATTACTCTTCAACTACATGACATTTTTTTTTTTTTTTTCTTTTAAAACCATCACCTAATGTGTATCTTTTTCATTGCAATATTTCATAATTTTCCGTCACGTAGTTTTTGAGCCAATTCGTGACAAAGAATGCAAAAAGTCTCCAGTAAAACGCTCCGCTCACTTCGTTCGCTTCGCTCAACAAACATCAGAACAATAATTTCCTACTCTTGACATTTATCATTTAGAATTAAGGGTTCGTCGCATTACACAACTTACAGCTTACCATCACTATTTAGTTAGTGCTAGTTGAGTTAGCGCTCGATAAATTGGATAATGCAATGTGTGCATAAGTGGAAGGTTATAAATAGTTTTGCTATAGAATGTTTATTGCGGCGCCATTGTTATCTGTGCTGATAAGGATTCCTTATCAGACGATGTAACCACATACGTGAGGCTTACAGAGATACCACTTGACGGAATCACGGATCTACGATGTTCACTTGACCTGATTGTGTGTGTGTGTGAGAGAAAGAGTGAGAGTGTGTGTGAGAGAGAGAGAGAGAGAGAGAGAGAGAGAGAGAGAGAGAGTGAGTGTGAGTGAGTGTGAGTGAGTGTGAGTGAGTGAGTGAGTGAGTGAGTGAGTGAGTGAGTGAGTGAGTGAGTGTGAGTGAGTGAGTGAGTGTGAGTGAGTGAGTGAGTGAGTGAGTGAGTGAGTGAGTGAGTGAGTGAGTGAAAGACTCGCTCTCTTTCACTCACTCACTCACTCAGAGAGAGCGAGAGAGAGAGCGAGAAACGCGTTGGTAATACGAACAGATGTAGAGTGAGATGGATGTATATCTGTCTCCGTCTAACAAGCGATACCGTCTCTTTAATGGCGTACTCTAATAATATGGTAATGTGTCGTTGTGTGTGTATGTGTGTGTGTGCATGTGTGTGTGTGTGTGTGTGTGTGTGTGTGTGTGTGTGTGTGTGTGTGTGTGTGTGTGTGTGTGTGTGTGTGTGTGTGTGTGTGTGTGTGCGTGCGTGTGTATGTATGTGTATGTATTTATGAATGAATGCTTGCATGTTTTTTTTATGTAAGAGGGGGACAAACGAGCTGGCCGGTCAAAGATGATACGTGATCACCACCGCCCGTGAACTCTTGCAACATCCGAGGATTCACAAGAGCGTCGCCAGCCTAGGAGGTGGAAGTAAACGCCTGTTTTGAAGGTACCCATGTCGTACCGATCTGGAAATACTGCTGAAAGGAGTTCGTTCCAAAGCGATAGAGATTTTGTCTATTAATAGAAAAATTAAAAATAATGCATTCATATATACACATAGTTATTGAGCGAAGCGAACGAAGTGAGCGTTTTACTGGAGACTTTTTACATTCTTTGTCACGAATTGGCTCGAAAACTACTTGACGGAAAATTATGAAACTTTGCAATCAAGAAGACACACATTAGGTGATGGTTTTAAAAAAAATATTTGAAAAATGGCATCAAAAAAAAATTTTTTTTTAATGTCATGTAAAAAAACTGATATCCCATTGAAGTCAATGGGAAACGATGAGTCAATACACTGGACTCGCTTCGCTCAATATGCCAACGGCACCCGAGATTTCGCGAGCGCAGCGAGTGGAAATTCAAGGTTTGTTGGCGCCCCTAGTATTAATTTAAGAATACAACAATAATCTAACAATGAATAGAAGGTGACCGACAATAAAATTAACTATTTTGACGGCGCCATGGCACTTGCACTTTATACACACACACACATACACACACACACACACACACACACACACACACAACGACACATTACCATATTATTAGAGTACGCCATTAACGAGACTTGTGTTAGACAGAGACAGATATACATCTATCTCACTCTACATCGGTTCGTAGTAAGAACGCGTTTCCCACTTTCTATTACGTTAAGAGAATTTTGAATATTATATAGAATTTTTAACTAGTATTAGTCATTAGTAGCTTTTATGGCACACGCCATACATGTACGTCGACCTTTGACCTTTGACCTTTGACCTTGAGACCTCCTCATAACGCGGCAATCAATCCCGAAGGCCGTCCATGTGAGTCGATACCAAAATTAGTTTCAGGTTTAACTTTTTGTTTATTACAAGTGAATTGTGTTTCGTTTGAAGTGGTAGCTGGTGGTGGTGGTGGTGAAGTGGTAGATAGGTTTATAGATCTAAATTAAATATAACTTCATTACGAATATAATAAAAACAAATGTTTTTTTTTCTGCTCAAGTTTAAATAATCTTACAAATTAATGTTTTTTTACGAAGTAATTTCAAAAAATAATAATAAATTAACTACATAACTATTTTTAAAAATAGATTAGACGTGAATATACAACAAATTTTGCCACAAAGCATCAAATAAAAAAACACAATTTCAGTGATTTTTTTTTCCTTTTTAACAGGAATAACGCTGTTTCTTCCTAGTATTCACTCCTTTTACACAAAAATTAAGACATTCCCAAGTAATTATGACTAAGTTGTTTTTTAAGTTTGTTTGTAAATAAATATATATATATAAAGTTAAGTTTTTTTTTTTAAAAGCACCCCCCTTCGCAGGGTGTTGTGGTTTTTTACTCCCCTGACGTCTTTATATGTATATAAAGTTGAATAATTTCTTTTCGCAGAATATGCGGAGTCAGTCTATCGAATCTGCGGCCGAGGTGAAAGAGGTATGCAGGGACCGTAGCGTTTGGAGCTTCGTCTCTGGCTACCCCGCAAGGGATATGGCGTGAAGATAAATATATAAATATATATATTATATCTCAGTACATTGTATTGACAGGAATGCAGAGATCGTGTTGGATGCATGAAGATTAAGTGATAAGAGTTATCATTAACATGTTTGCTTTCGTTAAGATTACGTCCCGTTCTGTTTAATTGACATTTAGATTAGAAACTAACAAACTAACTATAGATACATTATAAATTTTCTGTTGGCACAAAGGCGACATCTGTAAAGATTCTTTTGAAAGTTTCAATTTTTTTATTATAGATTAATAACAAAAAACACCATGACTGAAGTTAATGTTACATTTTCTATAATTATTTACAATTTATTGAGGATTAACGTGGCTTAACATCGCTTAACGTGGCTTAACATTGCTTAACGTGCCTTAACATTGGTAAAGTGTGCCTTCACCATTTTAATGTGTTCCATCCTTGTCAAGGGGAGTGCTAAACGTCTCTCCTTTCAATAGACACAGGCTTAACATGGCTTAACGTGTCTTAATATGGCTTAACATTGCTTAACGTGGCTTAACATGGCTTAACGTGTCTTAACATGGCTTAACGTGTCTTAATATGGCTTAACATTGCTTAACGTGGCTTAACATGGCTTAACGTGTCTTAACATGGCTTAACGTGTCTTAACATGGCTTAACATGGCTTAACATTGCTTCGCCCGCCGCTTCCTCTCCCAGCCGTAGGCCTTGGTGAGAGGGGGGGGTGACCCCTCTCACCTGCCATAGGCCTACGCCGTGAGGGTGTCCTAAGTTGCTCGGGGCACCCTCGCTCGGGGGGTAACCGCCGGGGCGGCACGGTGAGTGCTAACGCGATCCCGTGTCGTCCCATTAAGGCGTTGAGGGCAACCGTTGGTTTTTTAGTGGGCTTAACATTGCTTAACGTGGCTTAACACGATTATAGATTACAAATATATTGAACAATAAAAAATCTTTAATCTTAAGCAATTTAAAAAATAAGTTTCAATGAAATTAATTATTCAATTAATTCTATTTTCACGTATAGACATTTTAATAGTAGATTATTTGATCTAAACACCGGAAGTCATGTTAATATGTTTATAAAATATTTATACGATTATTTCAATGTCACTTCCGGTTCAATAAAATTTATTTCATACATATTTTATTTGAGATTGAAGTTCTCTTGGATATTTAATGAGCTGAGCGTAAGTAAGCGAAGCTCTTAACCGTTTGGGAAACTTCTTTTTGAAGCAACATCACATAAAAACTACTGAACCGATTTGAATGAAAATGGCAGAGCTATAGATCTTGGGAATGGGCATGTTTTTAAAAAAACAGAATTAAAATAACTCATTCCGTTCAGAAATGATGGTCAAAAAACTGATAAGGCTCAGCTCAACGCCCGCCGCGCACGGACGGCGGATCCTAGTATATATAGAATTATTGATATAAAGAAAATGTAATAAAATCTTAAATAATAACATTAACATTATTATTTGGTATAATTTTCATATTAATAATATATATATATATATATATATATATATATGTCGCGTCAGAGGTGGCCGGGCGCGACATCGACACGACACGACACACGCGACATATGATCTTCTTTATTATTCATAATTATTATTTTTCTTAGTTCGTAGGTAGAAAATAATACACTTTCGCAATATGAATATGGTTACAGACAAGTCCTCGATGAACGTCCGATCACCACCAAATTCAGTAATTTTTTGATCATCCTCGTTACCAACTCCATCGAGGAAATGTGTAATGAATTTTTATTTAAAGAGTCAAATCACAAAACAATTGGTCAAATAAAATACTAATTAGGTATTAACAGTCAAATGACATACCAACTAGACAATAAAATAAACAATCATTGAATTGGATTCAAATAACAACTATTCGAATCATTATAAATAAGGTAAATTGAAATAAATAAAAAAAAGTAACAATAATCGAAATAACAATTAGAATAAATGATGACATTCATCATTGAATTCGCCATAGCAGCGCCATCTATTGCCGAGAAATAAATTACGACACTCATTATTGAATTCATTACAGCAGCGCCATCTATTTCCGACATATATATTAAATGAGACATCAAATGAAAATCAATGTAAGGTCACGAAATAAAATATAAACACAAAAAAGACACCATTTTTTTTACTACCACATGACAATGTTTAATAGTAATAGTTATTTCATTGTGATTCATTGTAAAGTACAAATGTCCCTTGAGTTATATATATATATATGGATCGTGACATGGAAGCGTGATATTGTTTGGATTATATTATCAACGATTTGTGATAATTGTAGTTTGTGGCATACCGGTGCTATATAAGTAATCTGTGGCATACTGATGCTATATAAGTAATTTATGGCATACTGCTGATCTAAATAAGTGATTTATGGCATACTGCTGATCTAAATAAGTAATTTATGGCATACTGATCCTATATAAGTAATTTATGGCATACTGCTGATCTAAATAAGTGATTTATGGCATACTGCTGATATATTTAAGTAATTTATGGCATACTGCTTATCTATTTAAGTAATTTATGGCATACTGCTGATCTAAATAAGTGATTTATGGCATACTGCTGATATATTTAAGTAATTTATGGCATACTGCTTATCTATTTAAGTAATTTATGGCATACTGCTGATCTATTTAAGTAATGTATGGCATACTGCTGATCTATTTAAGTAATTTATGACATACTGCTGATCTATTTAAGTAATTTATGGCATATTGCTGATCTATTTAAGTAATTTATGGCATACTGCTGATCTATTTAAGTAATTTATGGCATACTGCTGATCTATTTAAGTAATTTATGGCATACTGCTGATCTATTTAAGTAATTTATGGTATACTGCTTATCTATTTAAGTAATTTATGGCATACTGCTGATCTATTTAAGTAATTTATGGTATACTGCTTATCTATTTAAGTAATTTATGGCATACTGCTGATCTATTTAAGTAATTTATGGCATACTGCTTATCTATTTATATAATTTGTGACATACTGCTGATCTAAATAAGTAATTTATGGCATACTGCTGATCTGAATAAGTAATTTATGGCATACTGATGATCTATTTAAGTAATTTATGGCATACTGCTGATCTAAATAAGTTATTTATGGCATACTGCTGATCTATTTAAGTTATTTATGGCATACTGCTGATCTATTTAAGTAATTTATGGCATACTGCTGATCTATTTAAGTAATTTATGGCATACTGCTGATCTATTTAAGTAATTTATGGCATACTGCTGATCTATTTAAGTAATTTATGGTATACTGCTTATCTATTTAAGTAATTTATGGCATACTGCTGATCTATTTAAGTAATTTATGGCATACTGCTTATCTATTTATATAATTTGTGACATACTGCTGATCTAAATAAGTAATTTATGGCATACTGATGATCTATTTAAGTAATTTATGGCATACTGCTGATCTAAATAAGTTATTTATGGCATACTGCTGATCTATTTAAGTAATTTATGGCATACTGCTTATCTATTTATATAATTTGTGACATACTGCTGATCTAAATAAGTAATTTATGGCATACTGCTGATCTGAATAAGTAATTTATGGCATACTGCTGATCTAAATAAGTAATTTATGGCATACTGCTGATCTAAATAAGTAATTTATGGCATACTGCTGATCTATTTAAGTAATTTATGGCATACTTTTATTTTAGTTAAGTAATTAGTCAGTGATGGTTATTCGTTGAAGGTTAAAACTATTTATAACTACCTCATAAGTTCAATGTATTTTCTAATTAGAGTTCGAGATCGTAATACACGTACTCACACACACACACACACACACACACACACACATATCTACCGAACTCTTCAATAACATTCCATAATAAAATTCGATATAAAAATAGTAAAGATATAATAAAAGCACCATCGAATAAAATTGTAATATAATCAATCTCGGTTTAAAGATCGCATATTAATTTCGGCATACGTACATATATAATGTAATTACAATTATAGTCAATTTTTATCTAACGTTAAAGCGAACCCTATCTGGGGTTAATGACCTTTAGTTCTATTTCTAACTCGGAGGAAACGTGTTTAAGGGAATTCACAATTATATATATATATATATATATATATATATATTTCTACTAATTCTTTCTATTGATTGTACTAATTCTACTAATTCATTTGTTAGAAGTATTAAAATTTAATAGAATATTACAATACATTTCGGAAGTATTTTGTTAATATCGTTTTTATTTCCTGACAGAAATATATATATATAGTAACACTTAACACCAGGATCACCAGGAACACCAGGAACACACAAAAAACTTTAAAAAACTGGTGTACCACCCTGCCATCACCTACTTTAAGTGTCTTTAAGAAGGTAAATCAATTACTTTGTTATTCAACCTTTGTTATTTGATGATAACTGATGGTTATTTTGTTACATATGTTAACTCTTATATTTGTTTATTACAATAAAACCTATTGTCGCTTTATTAACACTAAACCTACCAAGTACCGGTCAAATTGACAGTTCTTAAACTTTTGTAAAACTTACACATTCTTAAACGTTATAATATCGTTATCAAACTACATGACAATTCTTATAATATGCATATAATATTGTCTACACTCTTTACTTTTAGTTATTTCCATTATTACCTGCGTTATATAATAAAATAATTTGTAATTACCGGTCAATTTGACCACATGCGGTAGGAACAGGTATACAAGAATTGTCGGTAGGTTTAGTGTTAATTGTTTTTCTTTTATAAATTTATTGCTTGTCACCTTAATATATATATATTATATGTAAATATTGACAACATTGTACCCAAGGTATTAAAACCCAGACCCACAAGGGACAACTGGCGCCAGAGACATACATACATACATATAATTATATATATTTATTTTTAACCACAGGTAGAGATTACAATGCAGCGAGTGTATGTCTGTTTGTTATGAATACTAATATTAACCGAAGATTTATATATATATATATATATATATATATATATATATATATATATATATATATATATATATATATATATATATATATATATATATATATATATTTTATTTAATTTATGCATTTCTTTTTTCGAAAAAACCTACCGTACCTATACCGATTTTGATAACATTTTTTTTCATACTACATACCAAAACTATAATAATAATAACTAGGGGCGCCAACAGACCCTCAATTTCGACTCGCTTCGCTCGCAAAATCTCGAAGCTAGCTCAGTGTAATAACTCATCGTTTCCCATTGACTTCGATGGGATATCAGCTTTTTGACGATTATTCCTCAACGACATGACATTTTTCAAATATTTTTAAACCATCACCTAATGTGTGACTTTTTGATTGCAAAATTTCATAATTTTCCGTCAAGTAGTTTCCGAGCCTATTCGTGACAAAGAATGTGAAAAAGTCGCCAGTAGAACGCTCCGCTCGATACGCTCGCTTCGCTCAACTAATATCTCAATATATATTTGTTAGTAGACTTTGTATTAAGTCAATTATGAGATTAAAGCTTAAAACTATTGTTTAAGTGTTTCAGTTCTTAATAGAATTAGGTTTTTCGGATATTGCCTTATCTTTTTCGTTACAACACAATGACATACGGGTCAGTAAATTAAATATAGCAGCGGTATGCACATTTCTTTCTTTTATCACAATACTTTTTATTATTATTATTATTATTATAGCTTCACGCCATATCCCTTGCGGGGTAGCCAGAGACGGAGCACCAAACGCTACGGTCCCTGCATACCTCTTTCACCTCGGCCACAGACATCAACCTCTTCATACATGCCCTCCGGGGGGTCCTCATGCTTTTTATCACAATACAATTTTACAATTTCAATTTTTTTCTTATTATTATCAAATATTAATTTTAAGAAGTCCATGCGTACGATTTTAAACCATTCATTCTGAATCGTTGTATAAAGGTTGCACTATATTGTAAACACCATACAAGTTTATAGAAACGTACAGAAAACAGATTTAAAAATCACTATTTATAATATTATTTCACACAAACTTTAGATAACATTAATCATATAATAATAGTATTTCAAACACGCCATTGTAGACGTCCTTGACACGTAACCCAGTCCTTGTGAAGGACGGGTAAAAAAACCTAACACTAAGTATTAAATAACACAATAACATACAAAAAATAAGTATTAACACTAAACCTACCGACAATTCTTGTACACCTGTTCCTACCGCACGCGGTCAAATTGACAGGTAATTAAAAGTTATTTTATTATATAACGCAGGTAATAATGGAAATAACTAAAAGTAAAGAGTAAAGACAATATTATATGCATATTATAAGAATTGTCATGTAGTTTGATAACGATATTATAACGTTTAAGAATGTGTAAGTTTTACAAAAGTTTAAGAACGGTCAATTTGACCGGTACTTGGTAGGTTTAGTGTTAAATAACACAATAACATACAAAAAAACCGACACCAATGTATCAAGTATAGCACAAAAACATTCGAGAACATGAAACTTAATAGCTATATGTCAAAAATAAGCAACATTTGTTCAGAAATTTACTAGTTATAAAAAAATTTTTTGACGGAAAACATTAAAAAAATAATAATAATAAATTTGTAATATGGTATAAAAACTCTTTTAAAGAAACTTCTTTTAAAAAGACAGAGATAATTAGAAAACAAATTGTTTTTAAGTAATCAATACTGTAAAACTCAAAAAATATATTATTTACGAACAATTAATGTGCCATGGCGCCATCTATAATATATTTCAAAAGTGCAATGTCAAAAAAGACAATACAATAAAAAGAGCGCGAAAATATAAACGCCATCTATGTAACAGAGCAAGCAACGCCATGTTGTAAAATACAATATACGTGGTATTCGTCTATTTATTAATTCAGTGTAGTGATTTTAATGTGATTATATAGTTTTGAAACTTCCCTTCCGATTCATAAATTATCAATCGATGTTTTACATTTAAAAAGATCTGATCAGATAAAAGTAAGTATTTATAAAAGCTATTTTTGCAGACCCAGGTATAAATTCCGAGGCCGCTCAATGGTAATATTTTTATACATAATTTTATCGTAAGTGTATAAGTGTGTTCACTCTTAAAACTTGTTAATACTATAGATATTTATATAAATATTAATTGTATAGTATTTACATACATTTCTGTATAATAAATATCGGAACTCTAATTGGATTTTGTTTGATTTATTTTTATACTTTATTTTTATGTCAAGGTCACATACAAAAGTCGCAAATAAATCTGATTAGTTATAAAATCTAGAGAATTAATTGAGCTGAGCGTAATCTAAGCTACAAACCGTTTGGGAGACCTTTTTTTGTGTATAGTTGTCTCCAGAATGCGACGAGATAATTAGATAAAAATGTTCTCATGTATGTTTGAGTCGAACGCGGATGTTATAGCGAAAACAGATTGAAAAAATGTTCAGCCATTCAAAAGTTATCAAGAAAAGATAAAAGGAGAGGGGCTCAGCTCAACACCCGCAGCGCACGGTTGGCGGATCCTAGTATTATTATTAGCCAAATAAAAGTTTACAATATTCATACAACACAAAGTGTCAACATGGCCCTAATATAAATAAAAATATGTTAATTCGTAGTTTTCCATTTTATTATAACTTAATATTTCAAATATTCAATAAGAATTGTGTCCATACGTCAACTTAATTAACAAGAAATTCAACGCAAATAGTTTGGTTCTTAAAAAAAGACAATAGTTAAGTTTTAAGTATTTTTCATCGGAAAAACTGAATTTCATAGAGAATGTATGATCTGTTATTGTTTATATAAATTACAACAGCCGGAGAACTCACCTGCATTTGCCATCCTCCATCCCTCTCCCGTCTTATATACATTTAAAATTTTATATTAATTATTAACTATAGTTCAACACAATAATGTTATTTACAGTGACAATTCAACATACTATACAACAGTTAACAGTAAGTCTACATAACTCTAAATTTATTTATTATTTATCGTCACGCCATATCCCTTGCGGGGTAGCCAGTGAGACAGCTCCAAACGCTACGGTCCCTTCATACCTCTTTCACCTCCACCACAGACATCAACCTCTACATACATGCCTGGGGGGTCCTCATGCCTTAATTAATTGAACTAATTTTAATAACTTTGTTTCATGAAAACAAGTTAATTTTATAAACAAATAGTTTTCTTTACGTTGACCGGGCAATAACCAATAAGAATAACAAATACAATCACCATTGCACTTAAACTAAGTTGATAATTTTGATTCCAAGCTCCGTGCTTATATTCATAACATATTAATTATATAATTGGAGGGCATGTATGAAGAGGTTGTCTGTGGCCGAGGTGAAAGAGGTATGTAGGGACCGTAGCATTTGGCGCTCTGTCTCTGGCTACCCCGCAAGGGATATGGCGTGGAGATAAATAAATATTGAAATAGAAAAACTTACTGTGTTACTATCATATCTCATATGAACAAATTTCCTTCACATACATTTAATAAGTGTATTTCTAACATTCTTATTATAAAAGATTTTTTTTTTTATTTGAATGTGAAGACTCCATTTTCAAGTTATTTTTAATTTAAAGAATTTTTTTTACATCTACCTTCACTATTAATATCACGCTAATTCAATTCTAATTTCATATCGATATTATATTATGGGACTTTGTACTTGACCCAAAATTTAAAAGGCCAAGCCAATTATTAATAAATTCTTCATACTGTAGCATAATATAAAAATTACGATGATCTATTATAATGGAGATAAAAATATAACAAAGACACCATATTTGTTTTTTTTAAATAAGAATGAAGTATCAACTCTAAGTAGCTTTTCGATGCCCAAGGTTAATTTCAATAACTGCTGTCACCTTATAAAGACAAATATCAATGCGCAGTAAGGACTTACCTGATTTTATTACTCCGATACAAATTCTCAACACCGTAATCCAGGTAAATAATAACGTGAACGCTTCGTATAATCACTGCGAAAGTCTACATATAATTTTCTTATCACCAAAAAAGAATTACCAACAAATGGAACAACAGCTAAAAACATAGCACGGTATGAAGGTAATGGAAGATTGAAAAATCATTTGTGGAAAAGAGATGAAACAATGATTTCATCTGTCGCATAGACAAAATCAGCTGTTGACAAAATATATTTTGACAGCCAAGTACAAACATGGAATTAAAAGTGAACAGATAATGTAGAATTGATGTAGACTGAAAATGCTATTCAGTGAATAAAAAAATATATATTTACAGGACAAAATTATTTTAACACATTTTGGATGTAAAATTGTAGATAATTTTAATTTTTTATACAGTTTTTAAAAACAAAAATAAATCCGACCTACCTCCCTTTAAAATATATGAAAATGCTTGCATCCTATATATTGGTAATTTTATTATAATAACATAAACATAAACAAATTGCCTATTTTTATATTTGGGATTTTGATTGTCAACTAATTAAAATGAATAAATGTTTTATTAATTCAAAGGATGGTTATAAAATATTTTTAATTAAATTTACAAAGAATAATGTAATAATAATGTTTAATAATGCAATGAAGATATCCACAGAATGGCAGATACTAGCGAAGATGTCACGGTGAGAATGAAGAAGAACGTGCTCAGGTGGTTTCTGTCGAACGAATAAGTGATGAAAGAATGGAAAATAAAAATTTATACAGTAAAAGTGAGCGGTAAGAGAGACAGGGGGACACCTCGAGTGACCTTCGAAAACACAGTATCTATGATACTGGATGAAGGTCACGTAAAAATTATGAGGACCCCCCGGAGGGCATGAATGAAGAGGTTGATGTCTGGCCGAGGCGAAAGAGGTATGCAGGGACCGTAGCGTTTGGCGCATCGTCGTCTCTGGCTACCCCGCAAGGGATATGGCGTGAAGATAAATAAATAATAAATAAAATTATGCTGAAATATTTATCTACAATTCTTTATCAATTTTTGTAAGCAAACATACTATGTTATACATATATATAAATACAAATTTTAAAGTTTAAATTGAGATAAAATTATTAAAAAAATACATTCAGTGAACAACACTACACTCTTCAATTTATATTACTATTAATTTGCATTACTAATTAATTATTATAAACTGCCATTATTTAAAGAGTACTTATAAAGTTTATAGTTATCTGTGCCCATTCGGTAACATAGATTAAATTTTGTTTTATATGATATCAGAGACTAACAAAATACAAATACGTATTCTTATATAAATAACAGATAATAAATTATGCTTTCATGTTGTCAATACAGTTACTAGTGCCTAGATGTGACCTTAGAGAAATAACTAATATTTTTTTATAAGGAATTAAATAAATAGTATTTTCTTTTGTGTTATATACAACATAACTAGCAAAATAGATCAGGACATGTGAATGTATTGTGTGATGCTTGTATATTTTTTCTTTGAGTATTGAAATCGTGTTATTTGACGAGGGATGTTTCTATTAACCTTTCGTCATTGTGAATAATTTCTAAGACCATTATCATTAATATATAACAATAAGTGCGGACAAAATTAGTATGGCAAAAGAAGAGGATGACGATAATTTACCGGATAAGGACGCGGCTAAGGAATTCTACGCGAAATATGAACCAAAGGAAATTATTGGCAGGTGCGTCTTAGCTGCTAGTTATTTTTAAATTGACAAAAATGTCTATAACATCGCTTTTAAATATGTTGCTAATGATTTGCGTTCATGCCAAATTATATTTAAGACGATAAGGGTCTTATTGTGACCTAGATTATTATTTTCAAATATTTCGTGACCTTGACATAGTAATTATAAAGATTTGAACGTACAAATATCTAAAGTTGGTTTATGTATTTTAAGTTGTAAGCTGAACATCAGTTATTATAATTATATATAAAACTAGGATCCGCCAACCGTGCGCGGCGGGTGTTGAGCTGAGCCCCTCTCCTTTCTTCTTCTCTCGATAACTTTGAATGGCTAAACATTTTTTCAATCTGTTTTCGCTATAACATCCGCCTTCGGTTGCAACATACATGAGAAAATTTTTAGCTAATTATCTCGTCGCACTCTGGAGACAACTAAACACAAAAAGTAGGTCTCCCAAACGGTTAAGAGCTTCGCTAACGCCCAGCTCAATTATCCTAATCATATAAATTGTCCAGTCTTAATATATTCAGTCTTTAGATGTTATGAGGGAATAAAAAATTATTTAATTTTGTCAGAGGTATAAGTTCAACAGTGAGACGATGTGTGGAAAAAGAGACGGGGAAAGAATATGCTGTAAAGATAATAGACCTCAGTCAAGAGTCACAGGATGGAGTGGACACACACACGATGCGAGATGCAACTCGCCAAGAGATCAACATCCTGAGAATGGTGGCCGGACATCCATATATTAGTGAGTGAGTTTGATAGACACCTATTAAAATGTACTAAATGTTATTGTTAATTAAATTATTTGTTAAAGTAGAATGATTAAGATTTAATATAAATCACACATAAATCGATAGGTTTTTACAAACATTGTTGCATCATTTATACATATTAAACATTAAGATAAAATCGAGAATTAGATAACAAATTATACTGGGAAGTTATTTGGAATATAGATTATTATTATTTATCTTCACGCCATATCCCTTTGCGGGGTAGCCAGAGACACAGCTCCAAACGCTACGGTCTTGGCATACCTCAGCCACAGACATCTACCTCTTCATACATGTCCTCCGGGGGGTCCTCGTGCTTTTTACATAACCTTCCTCCAGTATCATAGCTACTGTGTTTTCGAAGGTCACTCGAGGCCTCCCCCTGTCTCTAACCGCTCATATATATATTATAGAATATAGATAATCACCTAAATGTTGAATAATTTGTTTGCAGTTGAGCTACAAGATGTTTTTGAATCGGAAACATTTATATTCTTGGTATTCGAGCTGTGCAAGAATGGGGAGCTTTTCGATTACTTGACGTCAGTTGTTACGTTGTCCGAGAAGAAAACCAGATATATTATGAGGTATTTAAATTGATTTTTAACATGTTGTTGCTTATGACTCTGTCTGTGTGTATTGCTGAAGTGTATTGATATTAGTAATATATACATATATATATATATATATTTATATGTATATATTAGGATCTTGCCCCCGTATGCTGCTGGAGTTGAGCTGAGCCCCCTAAGTTTAACCATCTGAACATCATTTCTTAACGGAATGAGATATATTTTTTTTTTTTTAAAAACATGCCCATACCCAAGCTCTACAACTCTGCCAATTTTAATTCAAATTGGTTCAATAGTTTTTATGATGTTGCTTCAAAAAGAAGTTTCCCAAACATTTAAGAGCTTTGCTTATGCTCACCTCAATAATAAAAGGTATTCGATAAAGTTACCTTTCTTGTGACTTACAAAATAGTAAGTACAAATAAAAAATAAAACGTTTACTTTAGGTAATTGTTTGTTTGTCGGAAATAAATATTCTTAATGATTCAGTTAAATAGGTATTGAATGATTGATTAAAATTTTTTTATCCTTAAATTTAATTTTTATTCAATTATAATCAGCACATAACCAACACTAGTTTGTGACGTCATATTCAGGTTAAAACAATAATTCGTTACTTCCGTTTCATTTAATCAGTTAATTTATTTATTTACTGTATTTGAATATAATATATATATATATAACTATTTATACTAATAGAGCAGTCTCTAATGTGGTATTTCGCGCCTTTTTTACCTTGAGTTTTAACGTCACGTACAGGTATATTCAATGTTGGTTTCAACGGTAACTGTCAAAATAACTCAACTGGTTCAAAAGTTGGCATTTATATAAAACTGAATACATATATATTAATAATAATTTATTTATATATTAAACGAAAAACCTTAGCCACAATTAAAGCAATTTAAAAAATTTGTCTTTTTTGTTAAATGACATCTGTCTTCTTGACATTTTTTTGAAATATTTTCAGTAAAGTGAATTTTAATATTTGATTTTGTCTCTTTTATGTTATAAATTCAATTCTTAATTATTTAATTATTGATTATGACAAAATCAATAATTATTAAATCGATTTGTGGCCATGAACATTACAAGATAGGAATACAATAATTAATTAACGGAATCTTGTTGGTAATTACTTGTACGTCGTTATAATGGCAATTGTGGTTACGTATTTTTAGTGGATTTTGTTTCTTTGAAGCCATTAATGAATTAAAATAGTGTTAATGTATGAATTTAAACACAATATATACTAGGATCCGCCAACCTTGCGTGGCGGGTGTTGAGCTGAGTCCCTCTCCTTTCTTCTTTACTTGATAACTTTTGAATGGCTAAACATTTTTTCAATCTGTTTTCGCTATAACATCCGTGTTCGACTGAAACATACATGAGAATACTGTTAGCTAATTATCTCGTCGCATTCTGGAGACAACTAAACACAACAAAAGGTCTCCCAAACGGTAACAGATAAATAGCAATTTTTACAAACTGTATTAAAGATAAAATTATCAAAATACTGGATAAACAATATAAAAATTTGCTTAGTAATTATATATGCTAATTATGTTTTATAAATATAAAGTGGAAGTGAATGTCAGTTGTAAGAAGACTCATGTGAGGTTCTCATGCCTAACTACTAGTTCAAAATAGTGAATATAAGTTTTATTAACACTAAACCTACCAACAATTCTTGTATACCTGTTCCTACCGCACGACGTCAAAATGAACGGTAATTAAAAGTTATTTTATTATATAACGCAGGTAATAATGGAAATAACTAAAAGTAAAGAGTGAAGACAATATTATATGCATATTCTAAGACTTGTCATGTAGTTTGATAACGATATTATAACGTTTAAAAATGTGTAAGTTTTACAAAAGTTAAAGAACGGTCAATTTGACCGGTACTTGGTAGGTTTAGTGTTAAAACAAAAAAAACTTAAAGATTGTTGAAAAGCCAGAATCATGTCATATAAATGTCATCAAGTTGGTTGATTTTTTTTTTTTGTTTACATACATTTTTTATTCTCAGGATTCTTATTTATTACAATATTTATATTAAATTTGTTTAAAATTTTGTTTATTTCTTTTTTTTATTATATATATATTATATATAACTTTATAACTGAAGATTGTATTTAATTGTTAATTCATAATATCTTTATTCAAATAAGCATTTACAGGCACTTTTGAATCAATTATTACAATACAAAAGGTCAGTGTAGTCAGTCCGTAAGTAAGCTACCAACGCGGAATGCTGCTCTGTTGAGAAGAGCCGGCCAGAAACTCAACAGTTGCTCTTTTCAAAAGAAATATAACAATCTTAGATGATGTACATTATAATATAAATCCTGCAAATGATTCAACAACTTAAGTTCCATATATTTCAATCCACTAAAAACTCTTGAATGTTATAATAAGATTTATTTAATGATGTTTATCATTAAACATATTAATAATTTTAAATTCCATAATTGAGCGAAGCGAGCAGAGTGTTCTACTGCAGACTTTTTCACATTGATGAGTCATTACATTACACTGGGCTCGCTTCGCTTAATACACAAACGGTACCCGAGATTTCGCGAGCGCTGCGAGTCGAAGTTGAGGGTCTGTTGGCGCCATAATTATATAAGTGTATTATTTATGTTTCCAGACAAGTCCTGGAGGGTGTGAGGTATATACACAGCAATAGCATTGTGCATCGGGATCTGAAGCCGGAGAACATCCTCCTGGATGACCAGCTCAATGTTAAGATCACGGATTTCGGATTTGCCAAGGTGCTCCAGAGGGGGGAGAAATTGTTCGGTGAATACTTTAATCATGTTATTCTAATTAATTAAATTGTGATTTTGATTATTGAGCGAAGCGAGCGGAGTGTTCTACTTGTGACTTTTTTACATTCTTTGTCACGAATATGCTCGAAAACTACTTGATGGAAAATTATGAAATTTTGCAATCAAAAAGACACACATTAGGTGATGGTTTTAAAAAAAAAAATTGAAAAATATTCTCAAAAAAAATATTTTTTTTTTATGTTTTGTAAAAAAACTGATATACCATTGAAGTCAATGGGAAACGATGAGTCATTACACTTTGCTCGCTTCGCTCAATATGCAAACGTTACCCGAGATTTCGCGAGCGCAGCGTGCCTCGAGGCTCTGTTGGCTCCCCCGGTATATAATTAAAAGATAATTAAACATTTTTAATTACTAATTAATATATTAAAAGATATGAATATAATAAATTGACACAGTGTGACTGATACGGTTGACTTGTATTACATCTGGTTTTGTCTGTCTTAGTTGTCCGTATGTCTGTTTTATCTTATTCCAACACTAGGACGTGTAGTGACAATACTGAGGGGTAATGTAACATTTTTTATTTGTTATTTTCACTTTAAAATATATATATATATATATATATATATATATATATATTTATTTATATTCACGCCACATCCCTTGCGGGGTAGCCAGAGACGAAGCTCCAAACGCTACGGTCCCAGCATACCTCTTTCACCTCGACCATAGACATCAACCTTCATACATGCCCTCCGGGTGTCCTCATGCTTTTTACGTGACCTTCCTCCAGTATCATAGATTTTGTTTTCGAAGGTCACTCGAGGCCTCCCCGTCTCTCTTACCGCTCACATTTCCTATATAAATCTTTTTTACCATTCTTTCATCACTCATTCGTTCGACGTGCCCAAACCACCTGAGCACGTTCTTCTTCACTCTCACCGTGACATCTTCGCTAGTACCTGCCATTCTGTGGATCTCTTCATTGCGGATTCGATCAGCTAGAAATATATATATATATTTTCCACTTTGTATAAACACTGGTAGTGTATCAAATGGTGGTCAGTATATGATACTATCAAAGACCTTAAAGACTACAACTTACACTAACTCTAAGTACAAGCACTGCTTTGAGACAGACAAACTCACAGTATTACTTTATAGTATTACTGTTTCACAATAATATATATTTTTGTAGTCAAATACTTTTTATATATATAAATGTAAATGTCAATATTTATATGTCCTTTATTCAAGTCATTTATTTGTGAATAAATATTTATTTTTCATTAAAGGTCAAGGAGTGGGAGGGGTGGTATTTATTTGTTTAATTATGAAAGCATTATATATATATATATATATATATATATATATATATATATATTTAATTTGTCTCTGTACGTCTGTCTGATTGGTCCGGGTAATATATATATATATATGTATGTATGTATGTTACAGAGTTATGCGGTACCCCCGGGTACCTGGCGCCCGAGACCCTCAAGGCTAACATGTTCGAGGACGCCCCCGGGTACGGGAGGGAGGTCGACATGTGAGTACACACATATATAATACTATATGTTATACAGTGGGCTGTTTTTTTTTTTTTATTTAATTGCACTAATGTTTCTATTATACAGTATTTCGTTTTTTTTTAATTTAATTGCACTTATATGTGTGTGTATATATATATATATATATATATATATATATATATATATATATATGTATGTAGTTTTTTGTGTTTTTTTTAAATTTAGTTGCACTAATGTTTATATTATACAGTGTTTCGTTTTTTTTTTTTTCAAATTGTTTTTTTTTTTTTATTTAATTGCACTTATATATATATTATACAGTATGTAATTTTTTATATTGTTTTTTTTATTGAATTGCACTAATGTGTATATTATACAGTACGTTTTTTTTTTATTTATTTAATTGCACTAATATAGGATGTTGTTTTTTCAATTGTTGTTTCTTTTTTAAAAATTTATTGTACTAATGTTTATAATAAAGGGTGTTGTTTATTTTTTTTTAATTTATTAATTTTTTTAATGTATATTAATAATATATATTTTTTTCCAGATGGGCCTGCGGTGTTATTATGTTTACACTGTGAGTATGAAAAATATAATATATATATTTATATATATATAGATATAGTATTGTTTATATATATAAATTGTTTCCAGGCTGGTGGGATGTCCCCCATTCTGGCACAGGAAGCAGATGGTGATGTTGAGGAACATAATGGAGGGGAAGTACTCCTTCACCAGCCCCGAGTGGGCAGACATATCAGGTATACGATTAGGTCTAGGTCTGAGTCTGGACGGGTCTAGAATGAATTTCATGATGTAAATTTCACAGAGGATCCCAAGGATCTCATCCGCCGCCTCCTCATGGTGGACCCGGATCAGAGGATGCCGATAGAGGAGGCGCTGAGGCACCAGTTCTTCCACACTATGGTATGACTCCAACCCTATTATGATCGCCTGGTACTTTGATAGTATTATATATATATATATATATATATATATATAGCTAAAATTTTGTACTCTGCATTGCTTTTAGTAAAAGCTTTTATAATAAAATTTTTGCAAGCTATTTTTATTCTTCTTGAGCTTTCGTTAATAACATATTTTCAAGCTATTATTGCTATTTGAATTGATTTATAGCAATTACGCGCTTCGTGTTAGATTTATTTCGCGTGTGTATGTGAATGTACACACACGCGCACACGCACGCACGCACTCATATTCACAAGCGCGCACTCACACACGCACACGCAAATGCGCGAACACACACGTCCGCACGACGCACGCACGCACGACGCACACACACACGCACGCACGACGCACGCGCACACACTCACACACACACGCACGCACGACGCACGCGCACACACTCACACACACACGCACGCACGACGCACACACACACGCACGCACGACGCACGCGCACACACTCACACACACACGCACGCACGACGCACACAGACACGCACGCACGACGCACACACACACGCACGCACGACGCACGCGCACACACACACACACACACGCACGACGCACACGCACGACGCACACGCACGACGCACACACACACACACACGCACGACGCACGCACACAAGCACTCGAACACACTATACTACTATTTTAAATGTTTTTAATCTGTTCGTCTTATAACTGTTCTTATAGACGTTAGCCGCCATGTTGTTTATTTGAAATAGGAATACACTTTTTTTTTTATTTCAATTTTAGTTATTATTATTATTATTATAACGAATAACTGTGAGGGTACCGTTTGGATTGTATCAGCTCTGGGACCAAGATATGACGCCGCTGAAGGAGTCCTACTCGGGGGTCAGCAAGACAATGTCGAGGATCGACCAGCTGGCTATGGTATGGGATTTTGGGATTACGGGATTTATGGGATAACGATGGGACCGTCCGCTAACATTTAAAATATTTTGTAAATTTATTAAAAAAATTATATATTTTTTATTATGTACTAGTGTAAATCCTAACAGATTATTATTTAGTATTTTATATATATTTGTCATATTAGATTAGTAGTCTTAGATTATTGCACGTTTTTGTGAATGTCTGTCTGTTTTCAAGAATATATATATATATATATATATATATATTCTTTTTAAAATTTCCTATACATTAATACCCCGCTTTACGCGAGGGATACGTTCCAAAAAAATGGCGTTAACTGAAATTCGCGTATAACGAGGTTTATGATCAAACATAGTCAAAAATTATTACAAAAAAATCATTTTAATCAATACATACTCTTATTTTTTTTTTAAATACATCTATTGTTGATGACTACATTATATTTATACACACTCTTTAGCGTAATTCGAGGCATTTGAGCGCGAAATTTGCATCCGCGTTATAGTGAAACCGCGTATAACGGGGGTCGCGTAAAGCGGGGTATAACTGTATATATATACATAATATATCATATACATATTACATTAGCATATATAATTGTATGTTAGATTATAGCATGTACGTATGTTTGTTTCCTTTGCATTTACCTTTTATGAAATGGTTAATCAATTTATATATATATAGTTAAAAGTAATGAATATTAATCCGCTCCCCCCCTCCTCCCCCAGTCACTGAAATCCGGTGCGTCCAGTCGGGTGCGTCTCCGTGCGTGTCTGATAGCGGTGCGCGCGGCGGTGCGTCTGCGTCGTCTGCCGCACTCCGCTGCGCTCGCGCTGCCTCTCGACGCAGCTCGGGACCCGTACTCTGTGCGCGCGCTACGGAAGGTACGTTGGCCGTATCTGGCTACTTGACTTGGTTTGATTTGTTTGTTTTGGTTACAAGACTTGGTTTGATAGATTGATATTGGCTACTTGACTTGGTTTGATTGGTTTGTTTTGGTTACTAGACTTGGTTTGATAGATTGATATTGGCTCCTTGACTTGGTTTGATAGATTGTGATTTTCTACTTGACTTGGTTTGATAGAGAACGTTATATAATGATGTAATGTAAAAATGTAACTGGCGGATCATACGATTGGCTACTTGACTTGATTTTACTCCACGCATTTTGAAAATTGGAAAGAATAATATTTAATATTTGATTAAATGTCATTTTCACTATTTACTTAGTGTGCTAGATGATTTTGTTTTGATAGATTAGATAGATTGGCTAAATAGCAATCTTATCCAATCCATCGAACGCTTAGTCGCTTGACACAGCGTTCTATGGATTGGATAAGATTGCGGATAAACTTTATTTTATGATGATAATGTAAAAATTTAATTTTTATATATTAATCGTTCAGGTGATAGATGGATGCGCGTTCCGTGTGTACGGTCACTGGGTCAAGAAGGGTGAGGGTCAGAACAGGGCGGCGCTGTTCGAGAACACGCCCAGGACGGAGCTGAAGAGCCTGTACGTGAGCAACCTCAGCCGATAGCGACGAACTGGATGGGTCCTATACACTTCTGATGCCCTGGTACCTGGTACGAGGATATTTAGCTTCATACACACACACACACATATATATATGTATTTACCACTCACTGACTCATCACGATATCTCCTAAACTATATGTCAGATTAACTTAATATATTACATAGTTACTTCTTTAGTGACGTAGACGTACACTGAGAACGGATTATACGGAATTACTATCACAACGGATTACAACTTTTTGCATTTCACCAAGTTTTAAACCTGTAGGAGATATACACTTAACGCGGGGATAAGAGTTACCATAGCAACGGTTACGATGACAACGGTTACCATAGCAACCTAAGTTCACATACAAATTAATGGTGTGCCCAGGGAAGCGGGACGGAATAAGCTAGTATATATATATATATATATATATATATATATATATATTATGAAAAGTTATAATATTATACTACTCCATTACTAATGTTTTTGTCAGACAGAGTCGCGGGCAACAGTTAGTGATATTTTACTCAAAATATACAAATATATGGACATACGAACATTTTAACAATAATATAAATAAAAAATTTACAATATTGTAATAAATAATTATATTAATAATATTTTATTGTTATATATATTACCAGGAGAGAGTTATCAGGAGCGAAGGAGGATAGCGGGAGCTCGAAAAAGTGAACAAACCAGTGTGATTTAGGTTAGTCACATACATATTAGTACATCCGTATATAGATGCTAAGACTCGTATACCTGAAGGGGGTTTAAAAAAATAAATCTACACCTATAGAGGGTTTAGAATAAATCTCCTACACCCACAGGTGGTTTAGAATAAATATCCTACACCCACGGGGGGTTTAGAATAAATCTCCTACACCTACAGGGGGGTTAGAATAAATCTCCTACATCCACAGGCGGTTTAGAATAAATCTCCTACACCTACAGGGGGGTTAGAATAAATCTCCTACACCTACAGTGGGCTTAGAATAAATCTCTTACACCCAAAGGTGGTTTAGAATAAATATCCTACACCCACAGGGGGTTTAGAATAAATCTCCTACACCTACAAAGGGTTTAGAATAAATCTCCTACATCTACGGGGGGTTAGAATAAATATCCTACACCTACTGGAGGTTTGGAATAAATATCCAACACCCACAGGCGGTTTAGAATAAATCTCCTATACCTACAGTGGGCTTAGAATAAATCTCTTACACCCACAGGT
The DNA here is from genome assembly GCA_918358865.1 of Melinaea marsaeus rileyi. NCBI lineage: Eukaryota > Metazoa > Arthropoda > Insecta > Lepidoptera > Nymphalidae > Melinaea > Melinaea marsaeus. The sequence goes on along the minus strand of OU911090.1, from coordinate 9,398,594 downwards.
GGTTTAGAATAAATATCCTACACCCACGGGGGGTTTAGAATAAATCTCCTACACCTACAAAGGGTTTAGAATAAATCTCCTACACTCACATGATGGTTTAGAATAAAACTCCTAAACCTACAGGCGGTTTAGAATAAATCTCCTACACCCACAGGTGGTTTAGAATAAATATCCTACACCCACAGGCGGTTTAGAATAAATCTCCTACACCCATATGATGGTTTAGAAAAATATATATAAATAGCAAATATTACAAATATTATCAAAGATTGTTATATCATTTAGTTTTTAATTAGTTTTTTTTTTTGTAGTATTATTGTACCTTTGTAATATTAAATTATTTTTGTAATTTGTGTTTTTTTTTAATTGTATAATGTAATCTCCTAGATATATATATATATTGTATATTTAGTCTGAAGGTAAGAATTATAAGAATACATCACAATATAGAAAAAATTTAAACATTAAAAAAAAAAAATTTTTTTTCGACAACAGTACATGTAATAAATTTTTTGTCAAAATTTATTTTATATAGAATTTTATATAATTATAAATAAAAAGACGAAATTATAAAAATTAAAAAAATACAAACTATAACAAATGTTAAGCAAAATACAAAAATTTCATATATATTGTAAAAAAAATGTAGTTCATTTATATTTTTTTGTTTTCTGTAAATAAAAACTCACTTGTTTAATTTTACATATATATATATATATAAATAAATAATATAACACCTTGTGTCGTTTTTATTTAATATATCCGCTCTATATAACTTGGAATTTTAATAAACATTTGATAATTCACTAAATATATTGACGTTTGTGAAACAGTGATCACAATAACAAAAAACCCGTCTGAGTTTGTTGTGTGGTTCTCAGAGCAGCGCCCCTTTGGAACCCTCGTAGTCTTATTTTAAGTTGGAGTGTCTTTACAGTACTTATTTTGGTACATACGATATCAAAATAGACCCTCCTGTCACTTCATGATACACAAGTGATCACTGGTATGGATTCAAAGTTGAAAATATATAACCTGCCTACTGGTAGAGTCCCGACCATTGAGTGAATATGTTAATTGAGCGAGACGCGAGTGAAAGTCGGGCGGCGGCACGTGCTGCGCGGGGCTATCTCGGACGATAAACAAAGAGCGGCCCCCCCTCCCCCTCCACCCGCTCCACCGCGCATCGATCGCTCCCCGCGCTCCGATTGGCGGAGCTCTAAAGCCACGTGATGCGCGCGCCGCGCCGCCATTGGCCCGGCCGGCGCGCGGCCACGTGAGCGGCCGCCGGGCGCGTGGCCAGTCGCGGCGTGACAGCGGGCGCGCTCGTACCGCGCGGGCCGTGCCGCCTGCCGACATGAGCCTCCTCGACACGCTGCTCGAGGCGGCGCGCTTCATCGAGCTGCAGGAGAGGCGCCTCCGGGACGGTAAGTCAGCGCCGGCCCGCGCCCCCGCCGCCGCCCGTCGCTCTTGACCTTGAGCGCCCCGCCCCACGTAAACAAAGGATGACCGAAAATCGCCGATTACGAAGAGATGTCGCGTCGGTGATTACTGTGGTGTTATTATGTGCTGCGTCGGCGATGTCGGTGTAATAGTCTTACTTGGTCGGAGACCAAAGTGCGTGGGATTGTAGTTCTTACGGACGGCGGCCGCGTCGAAGCGACGCTTTGTTCCGCGATTTCTTCGACGCCCTCCCTATACTATACTCGAATAGTTTCGACAGAAGTACGATGACTAACGAGGCGCGTTTACTCGCCCGCTAGTACATCGTAATTTCTATTCGCACGTTATTCACTCGCGCGTGCGCCGACGCAGTTCGCTCTTTGTTTTTTTTATTCCATCGTTATCCACTGCCGCGTAAGTTGATTGTCAATTTCGTTAGTCGGTATCGTCTCGCGCGTTGGACGTGGTCCACAACGCTGACGGTCGGCGATCGGCTAAATACGGTCAGCTGATCGACTCGTGTCAGGACTGGTGGGGAGAGGGGGGGGGGGGTGCAGAGTGAGGGGAGATGAAGGCGGGAGGGGGGGTCGTCATGTGCACGCGCATCCTGTACTGCCTTCTCGATGCGTCCAAATCAAACTACAGTTTTTAGTTTTTAAGAGAATAATTATTGATTACGATGATTTGAACATAATATCTACATTTTAGAGTTCATTCACCTCATTCGAAAATATTTATGATTATTTAACCTTGAATTATATATGGTAATATAAGGCCATAAATATACGAAAACAATGGATAGCTAGAATATAGAATAGGGCCGATTCGTCTGCACCGGCCTTATCTTGTTTACCGACGCTTATCGCGACGCCCGTAAAACGATACACCACTAACCAGGTGGTTTTGCTACTTGCAAGTTTATGATGCCCTGGTAGCTTTTATGTAAAATATTAGGTAATATATAAAAAAAAATATCTTTCTGTCAATTTTCTGTTGACATTTTTTATTTCTGTCGAAATTTTTTTTTATTTTCTAAAATAAAATTGTAATTTTTTTTTCCCTGTCAATTTTTTTTTTCCGTAATACAATTTTTTTTTCTGTAATTTTTTTAAAATTCCGTAATAGATTTTTTTCTAAAATAATATGAATTTTTTTTCCCTGTCAATTTTTTTTTTCCGTAATTGAATTTTTTTTTAATGTTTGAAAATAAATTTGTTTTACAACATAACAATGTTCCCAATTTTGTTTGTTAACTTTTTATTTGTATTAATAATTTATAACTTGTTTTTATATTTTGTATACATTGTGGTGGGAGTTAACAATTGGTATACCCTTAGCTTATAACCGGTCAAAGTAGACTTGTAATACTTTACGAAGTCATACATATATATATATATGTACGACTTGTAATTGTAAATGCTATTATACGTTACGTAAAAAAAGTTACAAAGTTCCGTAATTCCACGTGATAATTTCGTTCACAATGGAAGGTGTATTCCGATAGTCTTGTAAGAAAAAATATATATTATTTCTTAACAATTCTCGAAGTCGACTAGTTGTAGAATTGAATTTAAATTACAGAATAGGGATGTTTAATTGTATTGTGTTTGTGTGTGTGTGTGTGTGTGCGTGTGTGTGCGTGCGTGTGTGTGTGTGTCCTCATCATCGTCTTATCACCAAGGTTCGTTTAAGGCCGCCAGTGGTGAAAGGGATTGTAATGGGCGACCTCGTGATACGAGATCTATGACGACGACACAGCTTTTATTTATGTTGTATTGAATTGTTTTTGTTACTTTACCATCCATCCAACCATCCACCCACCCAACCATCCACCCATCCATCCATCCATCCAACCACCCATACATCCATCCAACCATCCATCCATCCATCCATCCAACCATCCAACCATCCATCAATTATTTGCCATTAAAAATGCCAATAAAAATATTAATTGTTACTTCATACATTTTTTTGCACGTGTTATTTTTGTTATAATTAAATTCATATATTATAATGTATCCCGTCTCATGTATTAATGTTAATATATACATATCGTGTGACTTTCATCTATCTTTAACACTAAACCTACCAAGTACCGGTCGAATTGACCGTTCTTAAACTTTTGTAAAACTTACACATTCTTAAACGTTATAATATCGTTATCAAACTACATGACAATTCTTATAAAATGCATATAATATTGTCTTCACTCTTTACTTTTAGTTATTTCCATTATTACCTGCGTTATATAATAAAATAACTTTTAATTACCGGTCAATTTGACCACATGCGGTAGGAACAGGTATATAAGAATTGTCGGTAGGTTTAGTGTTAAAAGAAATGTAACAGATTATTATTTATTTATAATTGTACATTTTTTTTGACTACAAACGAAATGAATTGACCTCAAATTTGCAAAATTTAATATTTATGTGTCGTTCGTTTGGTTAATATTTAATCGTTCCCGGAAAAATGTACCGTTCCCGAATAAATTTGTTGTTATTTTAGTTAAAATGATGCGGGATACCGATTGAGTTTTGAAATGAGGTGGAAACTCGAATAGCAAAGTGAATAATGTTATATGTACTAGTTTTTTTTTTAACACTAAACCTACCGACAATTCTTGTATACCTGTTCCTACCACACGCCGTCAAATTGACCGGTAATTAAAAGTTATTTTATTATATAACGCAGATAATAATGGAAATAACTAAAAGTAAAGAGTGTAGAAAATATTATATCCATATTATAAGAATAGTAATGTAGTTTGATAACGATATTATAACGTTTAAAAATGTGTAAGTTTTACAAAAGTTTAAGAACGGTTCAATTTGACCGGTACATGGTAGGTTTAGTGTTGACACTCTTATAACAGAACGCCTACAGGAATCGGGGATATGGTGCTTTGGCGATATGGTTCTATCTCCACATCCGGAGGGTGGTAGTGGTATTGGTATCGTGTCGCTCGCTGAGCGTTTTGTATCGATTTTCAAAATACCAAATAAAAAAAATACTAACTATACTATCATAGTCACAAAAATATGGTGGCCACGAAAAAAAAAAAGAATTCATTTAAGTAACGAAATTGCTCTTCGATATATCCTAAAATAGAATCTAGACGTGATGCTAGCTTCTAGGTAACACAACCTGCTAAACCGGCAGGTGTGGTTGGGGGTCCCGGGGGGGTGGGGCGAGGGGGGCTGTTGGTCCGGGGAGGCCGGGCTGCACGGTGCACCGCGCCAAGGTCAGACGACGCACGCATGCGCGCTAACCACCCCCCCTTCCCTCCCCCCTCTCCCCCACTTGCACACACTAGACTCGCGTGCTCCCGTGAATTGCACTTTTAATTACTGAGGGACATTTTTTTCACCGGCTCCGTAGGTTTACGAATGTGATATTTTTGTATGTCTTGGGTCGGTTTTTGAGTAAATTATTTCATCAATGTATGTAGTTTAGAATTACGAGTAAAGAATTCTGATGTTAATAATTGTATTGTTTGAGGAATATACATCTTCTAACCGTCGGTGTAAGAATAGAAAGTAAGTGCCATCGTTGACAAGGAGCGGCCGCTGGTAGTGCGCCGCCATTGCCGACTGGATTGCACCGTTCCATTCACCTTATTCGACGGCAGCGAGGGTCACTGACTCCGCTGACCGACTAACTAACTACCGCGTCATCGTCGCGCTAATGCTGCCGTTTCATCACCGCGGGCGAATTGCGCCTTTTTAACATTCTGTACGTGCGAGTATCGCGGCTCGACCTCGTTTCGGGGCTGGCGAATGCTACGCTCCCGACGCCGCCCGTGCAGCGTTATATAAAACGCTGAGACAGTGCAGCGGCGGCGAGCGGTTGCGCTCGACCGCGTGCGCCCTCCCCCCGTCCCTCGCCCCTCGCGATTTCGTCCGGCGGCGGGAGGGGGGCTCGGAGGTCGCGCTCCTCCCGCCCGTGCCCTCGGAGACGCGTCGCGCTCCGGCACTTCGCGATCGTCGGGCGCTCAGTCGTCGAGCGGAGTTCGTCGGCGCCGGTCGGGCTTCGCGCCCCGGTTGTCGTTGCATCGTTGCCCCCAGCGCGGTGACGTGAGGTGTATCGACGCCTAGCCATTTCGGGAGTGGTTGTGTTTAACGTATTAGTTGCGGGTGCGTTTGCGACGGTCACGATCGCGGCCGGGTGGCGACGGAAATAGCTATCGTTATCACCTCGACCTCGGCGACGAGACGAGATAGCGCGAGGTCGGCGGCACCTGCGCGCCTCGCCCCACGTGCGCCCCACTGGCGAGTGGACGGCGACTGGCTAGTGGCTAGTGGCCGTCGCCCCCCCCACTCACGGGGTGCTAACTCCTTACAAGCATTGTCTGGCGAACATTCCAGAAACATTAAAGCAATTTTTAACACTGACGAAAGACTAATATAATAATGAAACGGTCACCAAACAAAAATATAATGAGGTGATGATTTTAAAACATTTAAAACTTAATATACCCTGTTGGGATTCAGTATATTCCCTAATTTGTTCCCGTTCGTATTGAATAAAATGAGTTCGTGTATATTATATTATTTCTTTTTACACCAGAAGTGTTATCCTAAAGTTTATCGGTCGTTTAAAAAAGTTATCTTTATTTCATTTCATTGTTTTGCAAAATATAATGTTTTTATTTTAAATAAGTGTTTCTTCTTAAAGATAATTCTTCCTTCCTAAATACATTTGATATATAATAAATGGGTTGTCAGTTTGTAGTTTGATATTTTTATAATTTTAATTTCGTTTATTTTATTTCATTTTAATAGTTTGAGTGGAATTTTTATATTAGTACATTAATAATGTCAATACATTTTTCGTATCAAGACCTTCTCCCAAAGTTGGTATCGACGCAATATGTCAGTTTTACACTCTTTTACCATACGTTAAATCAGTGGAGATTTTTCACGCACTTCTCATATAACTACGTTCTTGTTATATGCTTATCCTCGTTATATGAACATCCTCGTTTTCTGCCTTTCCTCATTGTATGCTCATCCTCGTTATGTGCCCATCTTCGTTATATACCTATCCTCGTTAGTAGCCCATCCTCGTTATGTGTCCATTCTCCTTATATACCTATCCTCGTTAGTAGCCCATCCTCATTGTGTGCCCATCCTCGTTATGTGCCCATCTTCGATATGTGCCAGTTATGTGCCCATCCTCGTTATATACCCATCCTCGTTATGTGCCTATCCTCGTTATAAACCTATCCGTGTTATGTGCTAATTATGTGCCCATTCTCGTTATGTGCCCATTCTCGTTATGTGCCTATCCTCGTTATGTGCCTATCCTCGTTATGTGCCTATCCTCGTTATGTGCCTATCCTCGTTATGTGCTATATGCCCATCCCAGTTATGTGCCCATCCTCGTTATATGCCTATCCTTCATTATATTCTTATACGAGTTTTCATGCCGTACATTTTTTCTTTTCTATCTCCATAACAACTTTTTTTTCTTATTAATCGTTGTTAATTATAATTCCTATCATACTATATATACGATTATTGATTATTGAATTATAATCTTTTAACGTTAACACAATCAATAAAAACTAAAAACTAATAAGAACGCAATAGATTATATAATTCTATAGTTTTTAACACTAACGATATTATAAAAGTTAATTAATTATTGAATCGTTGTCGTGTCATTTGGTGTAATGTCATAGAACTCTGTGTCATAGAACTCTGTGGAAATTTATTTCGATTTCCAGTTTCATAATTTATATAGGAAAAGTGAGCGGTAAGAGAGACAGGGGGAGGCCTCGAGTGACCTTCAAAAACACAATATCTATGATACTGGAGGAAGGTCACGTAAAGCATGAGGACCCCCGGAGGGCAGAAGATGATGATTATGAAGAGGTTGATGTCTGTGGCCGAGGTGAAAGAGGTATGCAGGGACCGTAGCGTTTGGAGCTCCGTCTCTGGCTACCCCGCAAGGGATATGGCGTGAAGATAAATAAATAAATAAATAATATATGATTTACAAATTCATAAATAACAATTAATTTGCTGATAGTTTTAATTGTTTAAGTTCTAGACGAAATAAAGCCTAGATATACTTTGTATATAGTTTCGCTACTTTGGATACTTTTGGTTTGTTGGTTTTAGAACCCCCTATGCTTGTATGGTATCCTGGTACATGGGTGGGTTAAATTTTTTTTTAATTATACAAATTTGTATAAAAAAATATATTATTTTTAACTAGAAACATTAAAAAAAACAAATAAATTTGTAATAAATAATAACTAAAAATAACTATGAATTTTATTTTTTGATTTCAAAATCTTTTTGTTCTCCTTAGGAGAAAAATTAATATGAAATTAAAAAAATCAATTAATAATATTAATAAATGCATAGGGGGGAGGGGGGGAGGGGTTGTTTATAACTATTTGATATGATCCTGTTATTTATATGTTAGTTATTTTTCTATTTACTTTATAAAATATTATCAGTAACTTGTTTATAATCGGAAGTTTCTAGATTCATAAATGCAAACAATTGCTGGCTAGCTCCGTCCGTCATAATAATTATTCAATTGCAATTATGAAATTGCATTTTATTAAAAACGTCGAAAAATTTAGTCAACGGAGGCTTAGTTGTTACGTAACATCGATACGTACACGTGTCCGCGTGTTACGTAAACGATTCGTTACGTTACGTAGAATATTGTTCCGTATTTTTCGTTGTTAACTTCAATGTTCTCATGATTTCCTGGTATCTGTTATATTAAAAATATTTATCTTAAAACTATTTACTTTTTTATCTTTATCTTTATATATATATATATATATATATATATATTATGATACAATGTTGTCCGTCCGTTCTGCCTACGTTTTAGCGACTAACACGTGTTCATAGAATCATTGCATCAATCGCTAATATGAGTATATATAAACACCTGCTAGTTATGTAATGTATTATTGTTTTAGCAAATATATATTTATTTTTGAGTTTTGGAAATTTTTGTAGACGTTCAAAATTTGAAAATATTAAATATTTAATTGCTTTTCCTGCCATTTATCGAATTTGGTGTTAGGAGTCACGACTGTCAGTCAAATTTGTAATTTGATATGTTCGTCAGTTGTGAGGTCAAAATGACAACAATGTCTGCCAATATGGTCGCCTCGCGTACCAGGATAACATGGCTGTGTCGGAGGTTGATTTAACTGTTGTATGGTATGTTCGAAGGGAGGGATGGTGCACGTGTCCGCGGCCATGCCACCGAGCACGCTGCGCCCCCCCCCCTCCCTCCCCTCGCCCCCCACTTGTTGAGCACATCGCTGCAGTATCGACTATCGGCGCCGCCGGCCTTCGAGCCACACGAGTCACGACACCTCACCCATTCTAATTCGCCATCCCTCTCGCACGTAGTGCCGTCTCACCCCGATACTCTTTCGTTTTACGTTTAATTCTTGTTTGTTTGTTACACATTTGTAATATATTTTTTTCCTTGTTTACGTTCTCAATTAATAATATTATTTACGTTTTTAGTTACGTCGATACTAAAATGAGTTTCGAAATATTTATAAATAACTTTGTTGTTTTCTGGTGTGATTTTTGTTTGTTACGCAAAAACTTTTGCGTCATTCCTCATTGATGAAACTGTCTTGATGTTAATATCTCTATTTTAGTGAAATAAATAATATTAATATAAAATATCGTACCTCGCAAACGCATTTTGAGTGACGTATGTTTCTGATCTTTAGATTATAGTGGAACTAATTAAGTTATAGTGATGTACTTTGTTTTATTATAAGGATAATATTATGATAACACGGACTAGTGAAGTGAAAAGTTAACCAAAAATATAGAATGGGTATACTCATGGAAGCCACCGAAGTTAATTTGGTCACTGCCAATTATAGGGGAGGTCGGACCGACACTGAGATATATGGAGCTATGAGTGCTCAAAGTGCTCAAAGTGCTCAATTTTACACCGACGCCATCCACACGATTGCGATTAATACCAGGGAGACAGAATTCGGTAGCATAGTAGAACCAATACCCATAATGCTCAAAACGTACAAACAAATACAACCCAACGGTCACATTAACTACGAATACAAGCAGCAATTAATACCTCCATTCGGTTCTGCGCTCCCGGTAGCGGAGGTTGATATACCGTCCACTTCATCCACTCCTACTCCTATCAAGGATGTTGAGGATATAAAGGTAGCGAGACCACCAAAGAAGAAGTGGATTAAGGAGTATTTAGGTAAGTTTTTTTTTATAAAGGATTTAATTAATATGAGAGTAACAGAAGCGTGGAAGAGGTTTCAGTTTTATAAGGTCATACCTCAAGGCGAGAACGAGGCCGATGCGAGCGTGTTGTCTTTTTTATATTATTTTATGCACCAATGAATGATATTTAGTTTTTTTGTTTTTTTGTTATAAAATTTAATAATTATAAACGTTAAAATATCATAACTACTAACACTAATTAGTGTTAAAGCGCTTTTTGATTAAAACACACTGTTTTTAGAGTTAGGATAAGTAGTGTTAGTTTTATAACTCAATCTGGAAATTTTTTTTTATAATAAATAATTACTGTATTTGTTGATTTTATATCAAATAATATTTATAAAAACAGTATCAGCTGTTTGTGCATTCTGTGTTGCAAATACGAGTATTTTTAGGACTTATTTGTACAAATACTTATACTCTTTTATTACCAAGGTAATTTCTTATTTGGTAATTTATTTGTTTTTATAACTTACTTACACGTGATGCCTTGTTGTACTTAAAATGTAGAGCGCAAAGAGCAAGGTTGTTGACATTGTGTTTTGCGTGATAACAGTATTATTTAAGTGTATGCTCTGATAACAAAGTTGTTATAACAAAGTTATTAGCTATATATATAAGCTGTTGCTACTTTGTCTGCTCATCTATCGCAAAATATATCTATTAAATTATAAGAGATTTCATCAAAATCTGTCCAACCAACTTTTTTTTTTGTAACATTTTTAAAACTTGCGTTTAAAAAGTACCAGGATGTCATAATTAGGGAGGAGATAGGTAAAAGCTTGTTCGAAAAGTGCGGTCGGTAGAGTCCGTACCGCGTGACTGGCTGTCACGTGCCCGGCGTTCCTCCCTTCCCACTTTAACTGCACAGTGGAGACACGCTGCTCTCCCCACCTCACCTTGCCACGTAGAGCGTTACTCTTGGTTACGTTGATTTGTTACGTGGTTACGTTTATATTTCTACGTCTTTTTTTACGTTAAATTATTAAATATTTTTTCTTATTGATAAACTAAATAAAGTTGTTTTCTCTCGAATTGCTTTAACAAAAAATGACAAATAAATATTTATTTATTTTGGATAAATTAAAACCGGAGGAGGAGAGCCACGTTGCGCAAAATATACCAGGAGAGCATAACTCCACAGTAGTTTGTTTAGCGTTTGTATTAACTTTGTTTTTGCGATGTTCGTTTCTAATTCGTTTTTAAGAACATTTATATAATATTATTTGTTATATAATAATAAAAATGGCTTGTTGATAACAAGTGTTCTTGATGTGCCAATATCATTTCTTCGACCACCCACCCACTCGTATCCGAGGTCCGATGACGCACGAGTTACTCGTACCCCTGTTTGTGATAGACAGCCGATACCACTTTTTTATTATTTAATAAATAAAACATAATTGAATAAAACAAAAAATAAACAATTATTAATAATAAATAGTTTTTCAAGCTATTTCGGTTTAAGGTTGCCTAAGAATTTAAATTTGTCCCTTTAACACTAAACCTACCGACAATTCTTGTATACCTGTTCCTACCGCACGCGGTCAAATTGACCGGTAATTAAAAGTTATTTTATTATATAACGCAGGTAATAATGGAAATAACTAAAAGTAAAGAGTGTAGACAATGTTATATGTATATTATAAGAATTGTCATGTAGTTTGATAACGATATTATAACGTTTAAGAATGTGTAAGTTTCACAAAAGTTTAGGAACGGTCAATTTGACCGGTACTTGGTAGGTTTAGTGTTAATGTATAGGGAGAAGTTTATTTTTATCGTAACGATAAGAGATGCTTAAATTAATTATTATATAAATAATATTTATTACAAAAATAATTAATTTTCAATTAACTCAGCGATAAGCGGAGACTTCAACTTCAACGTAGGACTGGTGATAAATGAAGTTTTAAATATTCTAGAAGGTACATTTATTTATATAATTTTTGAGCGAAGCGAACGAAGTGAGGGGAGCGTTTTACTAGAGACTTTTTACATTCTTTTTCACGATTTGGTTCGAATACTACTTGACGGAAAATTATGAAACTTTGCAATCAAAACGACACACATTAGATGATGGTTTTAAAAAATTAAAAAAGTAAAAAATAATAAAAATTTATTTTTAATTATTATATCATGTAAAAAAACTGAAGTCAGTGGGGAAACGATGAGCAAATACACTCGGCTCGCTTCGCTCAATATGCAAACGGCACCCGAGATTTCGCGAGCGCAGCGAGTCGAAATTGAGGGTTTGTTGGCGCCCCTAGTACTATAACTATAACATAACTATAACACTATAACTATAACATAACTAACTAATAACCATTTAATGAAAAATGATGAAATAAAATTTGGTATTTACCAGGAGAATATGAGTTAAAAGGAGTTTATTTATTAAAATTCTAAAATTCAATGTAGTACCTACCTACTGAGGAGTTCAGCAGCCTTAGGTTTTAGCAATTCAGATTGTAAACAAAAATGATTGAATAAATTGGTCAATAACCGCCCAAGACTTATTTGTGTTCAGTCTGAATGAGATCTACTGAATCTTTGAACGGGTACGGATTAAGTTATGAATTAATACATAAAATGAATCATTCAGTTGTTTTTATTTGAATGAAAATCGTCTTTTTTTTTGTTTTCGATTTAAAAAAAATTTTTTTTTATTTTTTTCTTGTATCACGAATACAACAAAGAAAAAAAAAAATTTTTTTATTCTAAAATTAAGTTTATATTAATAAAAGTAGCTTTTTAAAGTCCAAAAGTGAAATACAAGTCGAAGTTATTAAAAGAAATTGTAGTTGTAGATAATTCGTTTCTTAATCTATAGATGGCTCGTGCTAGTATTGTGCTCGAATAAAAAGTTTCAGGTAGGGGTAGCTATTTTCTCCCCTCCACTTCCTGTAATCCTCCCCACTCCCACTTCATGTAATCCTTCTAGTATCTACTTTCATCAAAATATATGGTTTTGAAAATAGAAAGATTCCACTAAATACCACGCAAATATTACGACACGTTATTTCAAACGTAAGACGCAAATAAAATAATTCATAATTCACAAAATACATATACAAATTGCAAAATAAATCTTCAGTACAGCTAAGTGTTAATGAACTGATATATTTCGAGTGTCGGATAAGCTGATAAATATTACATACATATATATTACAAAATCGCTACGTTTATTTCTGTTTTGTGTCAGCTTTCAGCGACACTAGCAGCTGATTTCTGCGTGGCAACTATCCACGTTGAAGCGGTTTTTGCTTTTCCAAACGTCACCCACAAGCCACGCCCACATGTCCCATCTCGCTCACACTATATTTACGTAGTGTAAAATTGACCTTATATCTTAGCAGCTAAGGTCGTTTTCGCATTAATCGCACACTACAAGTATATCACTATCACGCTCTCTCTAATGGCCTCTCGCTCTTCGTTGGAACTCCAACACGGGTATGCTCTCCTGGTATTTTACCGCCACCGACTGCAACCACGGACGAGTAATTGACACGGATTTGACAAGCAGCCGGCCACCGTCCTCACGTACGCGGCTGGCTCGAACGCCAGAAGGAAGGCAATATCCAATATCGCAACTAAACGGTGTTATGGTTCTGACGTGGCTCTTTGTTTACAGAGGAGGAGCCCAAGTCGCCGGTGTCGGTGCGGGTGACGGGAGTGTCGGTGACGCGCGGCAACGGCGTGGTGCGTCCAACGACGCCGGTGCCGGTGCCGGCGGCGCCCCCCGCGCCCGCCCCCGCCCCCGCGCCCGCCGCCTCCCTCGAGACCGCCCCCTCCCCCGCCCCCGTCGCCCTCTCCGTGCCACACGACTTCATACAAGAACATTCCAGGCCGCGAAATACAAACGGCCATGGGTGAGTTATGTTCTCCTGGTAGATACGATGCCCCAAACAGCTGGGTATCGTCTGCTAACAAGGCCATCTCGTTTTTCTTGTAAATAAATAAAAAAATAATAATTACTCAATTTACTATAATAATTGTATGTAGTTTGTATCTTATATAATATATATATAATATTTAATTTAATTTATTAACAATCGAAAGGTAAAATGCGCAGTATAATATAATCATATTTATTCAACCCCGTCCTTCAGCCATGATTTATTAACAGTAGGTGTTGTTATAAATGCAATCTGATGTAAGGGGGTCAGAATTGTATAACTAATGTTATCCTTGTAACGATATATGATAGGTGAAGTTGAGAATATCTGATACATTATGCCACTAGTTAAGACACTCTGACCCGCATATGGTTTTAAACCGCGTGGTTTGGTTATGAAGAATACGACAAACGGACAATATATATATATATATATATATACGAGTATATATATATTAGTTTTTATTTTTAATAGCGTATTTGTATATACTTTTATTATAGTGTCATGAATTGTTTCATAAAAAGTGTTTTTCTATTCATAGCTGGTGTTATTTGAATTTCTAAATTATGCGGTCCCCTGTTTTGTAATTTAATTGTCAGCTCCGATTTTAACATATTCATAGACGATTTAAGATTTTTTCACTATAAAAAAATTATTTTTTTCTGGCAGTCCACCTCAAATCCCATCACCACCATCGGTGAGCAGCAACAGCAGCAATAGCAGCGTAAGCACAAGCAGCAACAGCAGCAGCAGCGTGCCGCGCGCCGGCACACGGGAAGTTCACAATAAGCTAGAGAAGAACCGCCGCGCTCACCTCAAGGAGTGCTTCGAGCTGCTGAAGAGGCAGCTGCCGGCTACCCCTGATGATAAAAAAACCTCAAACCTGTCCATACTCGGTTCGGCGATACGATACATACAGGTACTGAATAAATAAATTACTTTACATAGATAGTAATTTAGTGTAAATAAATAAATATAATTTTTATAATTAACAATTTGTAATTTGGTGTAAATAAATAAATAAATATTTTTTTTTGGTGTAAAAAATAAATAAATAAATAAATATAATTCACTATTCGCTTAAATTTTATTTTTTTTGGAAAATTGCAAATTATTTTTGCAAAATCGTACCAGGACACCAGTGGTTTAAGGATCTATAATATGATTATTATAGAAGTTTGTTTAGTTTGTTGGTGTGCGTAGACGAGTTGTGCGCTCGCCATGCGGTGTGTGTAAATTACTTATGTATTCAATACATCCCATTGTTGTGTTACTTTAACATTAAGAAAGTAGGACGGTATCGAGGACATTGGATTTTCTAAGTAGGCACCTTTCAAATGTTACATATTTATATATATATATATAGAAAAATAGTAGATTATGTATGTAGTATAAAAAACAAGTCGTCCACGTGTTGAATGAATCTCTTGTAAGCTTATGTCAGCCTGGTACATTGTTCGCTAGGTGCTCCGTCGGAAGGAGCGCGAATGCGAGCACGAGATGGAGAGGCTGGCTCGCGAGAAGATCGCGGCTCAGCAGCGACTCGCCGCGTTGAAGCGAGACGTGTCGCTGCGCGCAGCCGTCCGACCTCGCACCGTCGGTACGTATAACTACTAACGACTTATGCCCTCCTAGTATATTTTGCGTAGTTACTCAACCGATCAATCGGCCGATCCATCTTTTTTTTTTATTTTCTACTTATTTATTTATATATATATATATAATATAATAATTTCATATATTTTTTTTATACTGTTTCAGAGACCACTGTAGAAGAAAAAGATAGAGAAGAAAATGCGAACGGTCAAGTTTTAGGAATACCTATAAGTGTAAGTTTAAACTTACAAAGTTAATTGATATAATATGTAGGATATATATAGAATATGAATATCATATATGTAATTAATTACAGATACCGTCGCCGCCCTCCCGCGTGGAGTCGCCCCCGCGCTCTCTGAACCTCAGCACTAAGCTGCGCTCGCTGCCGATACAGATCACGCCCACCACCTCGCAGGTATGGGCTCCTGGTAGCTCGGTAGAAATTAGATCTCGGGGTAATCTCGGATTTGGAGATTAGAAGGGCAAGGGCAGCTGTGAGAACTTGTTTTCGAGTACCTTCCTTAACTTGTAAGTTTAAATTAACTTAACTCGTATACAGTTAGTGTTAACTTTTGGATTAAAGGTATTTGTGATAGACTTTTTTGATAGTTATGATGTTCTTTAAAATATATGTACATATATATATATATATATATATATATATATATATATATATATATAAGCGATTTACGATGCAATTTACGTAGCAAATAATATTTCTAATTTAATAGAATTTACGTAGCATTTATACACATCTTATGTCGCGTTGTCCGTTTGTGCTAATGTCCGAAACAACTTAACCTATTTTAATGTAATTTTGTAGATAGTTCGATTTTTGTCTCGATTTCAAGTAATTTATTTCGAATTTAGATTTTTATGCGTAAAGAAAAAATTCACTTCCAAGTTCCATAATTTCCCAATAGATGGCGGTGCTGATAATAAAATTATAATTATAATTGACGTAGAAAAGTTTACGAAGCAGCAGTAGTCGCTATTTATATATAAGGGCGCGAACCGGACTTCGATTTTAACTCGCGGCGCTCGCAAAATCTCGGTAGAGTTCGGCGAGTTGAGCGAAACGAGTAACCCATCTTCAATTTAGCGTTCAAAGCTGAAATAGACAAGCAAAAAATACAGAGTAATTAAATATCACATAGCCAAATTTTTTTACATTGAAGTCTATGGGACTGTCATTTTTTGGTGATTATTCCTCAACGACATGAGTTTTTTTTCACTTTTATTTTATAAACCATCGCTATAAATGTGCAAAATTTCATGAAGATCGGTAAAGACGTTTTCATGCTAACCCCGGACATGGGATGCATAAAGTCTCATATAGCGCTTCACTCGCTTCGCTCAATAAAAATGTATGTCACAGACACTGATGATTTGACAACTATACCATATACTATATGATTTTGATGTCATAAGTGCTGCCACCTATGCTACGTACTCAAAACCATTACCGGTGGATTTTTCTAGAAATATCCTTTTATTCCCTTATTATAAACCCTTTTATAGACGAGTTTTTTTTAATTATAACAAATTCCCAACCCTCAAAAAGTCTTATTCCTTGTTTTAAAAAATTAAAATTACCCGGTAGTTGTATGAATACTTTTGGGAAACACCAAATCATAATACAACAAATATAGAATCATGCTTAGAATTGACAATTAATTGTTTGGGGAACCCCGTGATCCCAAATCAGAATACAACAAATTTAGAAACGTGTCTAGAATTGAAAATTAATTATTTGTGGAACCCCGTGATTCCAAATCAGAATACAACAAATATAGAATTATGCCTAGAATTGACAATTAATTATTTGGGGAACCCCGTGATCCCAAATCAGAATATAACAAATATAGAATCATGCCTAGAATTAACAATTAATTATTTGGAAAACCCCGTGATCCCAAATCAGAATATAACGAATATAGAATCATGCCTAGAATTGACAATTAATTATTTGGGGAACCCCGTGATCCCAAATCAGAATATAACAAATATAGAATCATGTCTAGAATTGAAAATTAATTATTTGTGGAACCCTGTGATCCCAAATCAGAATATAACAAATATAAAATCATGCCTAGAATTGACAATTAATTATTTGTGGAACCCCGTAACCCCCAAATCAAAATACAACAAATATAGAATAATACTTGAATTTGACACATATTTTGGGGTACCCCGTGACCCCAAATAACTAGGATCAGCCGCCATGCGTGCGGGAGCTGAGCCCCCTCAGTTTTTTGACCATAATTTCTGAACGGAATGAGATATTTTAATTCTGTTTTTTTTTTAAACATACCCATTCCCAAGCTCTACAGCTCTGATTCTTTGAATTTTCATTCCAATTGGTTCAGTAGTTTTTATGTGATGTTACTTCAAAAAGAAGTTTCCCAAACGGTTAAGAGCTTCGCTTACGCTCAGCTCAATATAAGTATATGTGAATTTCAGATGGTCCGAACGTCGTACGGTTCCCTTCACAACACGCTCACACTGACGACGCTCGCTCCGGCAGATCAGGTATTGTATTATTGTAAAATAATTCATTTTATTATTTATTTTATCTATAATAATTATATTATTATACAGAACGGACAAGATGGCGGCGTCACCAACACCGGTCTGGTGCATCCCGCTCAAATACACCTACCATTATCACAAGTAAGTAATATATAGCTTATTCTAATTTGGATGTGAACTTAGGTTGCTATGGTAACCGTTGTCATATTACCCGTTGTCATAGTAACCGTTGCTATAGTAACTCTTACTCCCGCGTTAAGTGTATAGCTCCTACAGGTTTAAAACTTGGTGAAATGCATAAAGTTGTAATCCATTGTGATAGTAATTCCGTATAATCCGTTCTCAGTGTACGTCTACGTCACTAAAGAAGTAACTATGTAATATATTAAGTTAATCGGACAGATAGTTTAGGAGATTTCGTGATGAGTCAGTGAGTGATAAAAAATATATAGATATATGTATATGTTTATTGAGCGAAGCGAGCGGAGCGTTCATTGGAGACTTTTTACATTCTTTGTCGCGAATGGGCTCGAAAAGTACTTGACGGAAAATTATGAAATTTTGCAATGAAAAAGACACAAAAAAAATTTTTAAAATGTCATGTCGTTGAGGAATAATCGTCAAAAACTGATATCCCATTGAAGTCAATGGGAAACGATGAGTCATTACACTGGGTTCGCTTCGCTCAATACGCAAACGGGACCCGAGATTTCGCGAGCGCAGCGAGTCGACATTGAGGGTCTCTTGGCGCCCCTAGTTGATGTTGCTTGATATCTGAGTTTAAAACATACACGGAGTCTAGGAGTGGGCGTAAAAAAGATTTTAAAATAAAAATTATATTACCATTTTGAAAATAATATTATTTATTATTTTATCTCTGTTATAATAGCATATTTATTATCCAGGTTGTGGGGGGCGGCGGGCTGGTGGTGGGGCCCGCGCTGCAGCTGCTGTCGGGGGGCCTGCGGGTGCTGCACGCGCCTCACAACGGTGCGTACGCCGCCTTATGGGGCGGGGATAGGTCATTTAGCATTTGGTTGGGGGCCTCGATCATTTATATAGAGCGGGATGCCTAGAACATTTATCTTATGGGGCAGGGGGCCCCGATCATTTATGTTATGGAGCGAGGGGCCTTGCAATATATGGCTATATTTATTGTTACTTACTTACCTTCACGCCATATCCCTTGCGGGGTAGCCAGAGACACAGCGCCAAACGCTACGGTCCCTACATACCTCTTTCGCCTCGGCCACAGACATCAACCTCTTCATACATGCCCTCCGGGGGGTCCTCATGATTTACGTGACCTTCCTCCAGTATCATAGATACTGTGTTTTCGAAGGTCACTCGAGGCCTCCCCCTGTCTCTCTTACCGCACACTGTTATTTAATGTTGTTAATAAGTTAAATTTTCGTTTTGTTTTGCAGGTGTTAACGCAGATAGCAATAAAGTTTCTAAAGAGAACGGAGTTGTTACGCCTCCGCCAACGTCCTCAGGTAATATACATATATATTTGAGCGAAGCGAACGAAGTGAGCGAAGCGTTTTACTGGAGACTTTTTACATTCTTTGTCACGAATTGGCTCGAAAACTACTTGACGGAAAATTGTGAAACTTTGCAATCAAAAAGACACACATTAGGTGATAGTTTAAAAAAGAAAAAATTGAAAAATGTCCTCAAAATTTTTTTTTTTTTAAATGTCATTTAAAAAAACTGATATCCCGTTGAAGTCAATTGGAAACTGTGAGTCAATATACTGGGCTCGCTTCGCTCAATATGCAAACAGCACCCGAGATTTCGTAAGCGCATCGAGTCGAAATTGGGGGTTCGTTGGCGCCCCTAGTTATTTATTAGGGAGATTTTATCCATTGATAAAATTTTAAATAAAAATGTGTATTTTATATAATGTTTCAGAGAGCGTGATGGTGAGCGGACTGACACCGCACACGCACACGCACACGCACACGCACCTGCTGCACACACACACGCTCACACACAAGGTACTTATATATATATATATATATATATATAATTTGTTATTTATATGACAAATCTTTAATATTAATATGTTAATAGATGGTCGAGACCCAGATGGTCAAAGGCAGCGTACCCCTGACGGTGAGCGCCCAGTACCTATCCACCACCATAGTGAAGCCCGTGGTGGTGGTGTCCAGCCACGAGGCGCGCCGCACGTGACCTCCGCGTGCGCTCTGAGCGCCTGGTACCCGCACCGTCAGATTTACTTATTTATTGTTATTTTAATGTCTTTTTTTCAATCAGATATATATATATTTTTTGTAATATACATATATATATATATATACATACACATATACATATATATATGTATATGTATGTATATGTATGTATATAGAGCGCATTATGGCTGTATGCGTTGCGGTAATAAATGGTTGTCGAGAACTTCCGTTCACTGCCTAATCTATCAAGCAATAATGATGATAATGAAGATGATGATGAAGAGCTTCTATGATGATGGTGATGATGATGATGATAGCCACGTGTATTGTGTTATGTGTTGTAAGTGTGGTGTGATGGACAGACAATAGGCTGTATCACGGGTCCGGCCAAGTTTCACATATATATATATACAATTCACTTTATATTTTTCTACATTATAAAAAAAAAATTATTCCACTATGTAAAGTTTTTTTTAATTAAATTATTATTATTTATTTATTTTTAGTGCCAGTTAATAATGAATAGGGAGCAAATTTTTTATACGTTTAACTGGTATTTTTTTTTGGAGCGGAAAATTGTTTTTTGTTTTGTAAATTTCCATTTGGTCTAGAATTTCGCTGGGATTCATATCAAGGGGCGATTTATTGAGCGAAGCGAACGAAGTGAGTGGAGCGTTTTACTGGAGACTTTTTACATTCTGTGTCACGAATTGGCACGAAAACTACTTGACGGAAAATTATGAAACTTTGCAATCAAAAAGACACACATTAGGGGATGGCTTTTTTTTTTTTTAAATTGAATTTTTTTTTTATATCCTGTCAAAAAACTGATGTCCCATTGAAGTCAATGGGAAACGATCAATACACTGGGCTCGCTTCGCTCAATATGCAAACGGCACCCGAGAATTCGCGAGCGCAGCGAGACGAAATTTAGAGTTCGTTGGCGCCCCTAGTAATAATTTTATACTGACGTAGGATAAACATGTTATGTACAGACTAACAGTTTATTTTTTCTATATATCTGTGATTTGTGCAGTTAGTAGATACTGGAAATACTGTACAAAAAAAATGAAATAACAAATTCTTTAGGTGTTGTCAATTTTTAATAATCGTATATATATATTAATATTATATATATATATATATTAATATAATATATATATATATAAAATATATATAAAAATGTGGCTTATATATAAAAAAAATTGGGCACGAGTTTGTGATAAGTACCAGGAGATAATAAATTAGCGAGAGGTAAATGTAACCGGGTGGGTGCGTTTGGACGACATAAAGGTATGTACACACTGTACGCGTATTAGGGGGCGTGGGGGGGGGGGGTAAAGACGGACAGACGGTATGTTTATTATATATAGAGCTTTAAACCTTGTCGCCGGCGCGTGTGAGGCCGCGGGCCGTCCTACTAGTGTGCCTATAATGTAAACATTCATACATAGTATTATTAAAAAAGCGAAATTCATTAATTAATTGTTGTATGGAAAAAGAATTTGTATGAATCATTAATTTCGGGCTGTTGTTGAGTGAAGCGAGCGTAGCGAGCGGAGCGTTCTAGTGGTGACTTTCACATTCTTTGTCACGACTAGGCTCGAAAACTACTTGAAAATTATGAAATTTTGTAATCAAAAAGACACACATTATGTGATGGTTTTAAAAGAAAATTTTTTGAAAAATGTCATGTCGTTGAGGAATAATCGTCAAAAAACTGATATCCCATTGAAGTGAATGGGAAACGATGAGCCATTACACTGGGCTCGCTTCGCTCAATATGCAAACGGAACCCGAGATTTCGCGAGCGCAGCGAGTCGAAATTGAGGGTCTGTTGGCGCCAATAGTTTGAGATGTACCGTGTATAGAGAAAGCATTGTGCCAAGCCTTGTTATTGTTATCCAAAATTTTTTTTTGTTATTCCCAACACCGGGTCCATCTCCACAGATTTTCGGGATTTTATGTTTTTTTTCGCTAATCTATAAAGCCTTACTGAACTGAATTATCAAGAACAGAAAACCGCTCCATAATTCACAAAAAACAAAAAATGTTATAGGAAAAATATATACGATTTCTTATAGATTTGATGGCGGCGACAGCTTTGACAAATATATAATTATATATATATATATATATTTTTATTATAATAATTTAATAAACGATCAAAGATGTCGTCGTCACAGAGCTATTTAGCTTAAGTGTTTATCACTTTGCCTAATAATTATTGTAGTTATGAGAATTGTATAAATAATTATAAATTAAGAAGAAGAGAAATAAAAAAAAATATTTTAATTTTATTGAATATTGCTTCTGTAAATACAATGACGTAGTATAAAGTTCTGATATGTTAGAAATACAGGAAAATACATATTTAATGATGACTTTTATTTACATCTTCGCTACAATTATATATATATATATTCGCTATAATTATAGCTTATTCCCTCCCGCTTCGCTAGCACTATTAATTTGGATGTGAACTTGGTTGCTATGGTAACCGTTGTCATCGTAACCGTTGCTATAGTAACTCTTACCCCCGCGTTAAGTGTATCTGTTACAGGTTTAAAACTTGGTTAAATTCAAAAAGTTGATATCCGTTGTGATAGGGATTTCGTAAAATCCGATCTTAGTGGACGTCTACTTCACAAAAGTAACTAGGATCCGGCCATCGTGCGTGGCGGGAATTGAGCTGAGCGCAGGAAAATCCATTAGAAAAGAATAAAAGGAAATAAATATTTAATAACAATAATAAACAATTAATTGAAAAATGTTGTCGCCGTGAAAGTTAGACTACGAGCGACACAATCACGAGTCTCTTGGTTCTTTCTTTATAACTTTTGATTTAATCAAGCTATTTTTATTCTGTTTTTTTCTGTAGATACTTATTTATTAGTTCTACAGTCGTGCATAATTTTACTAAAATCGCTCTAGTGATTTTCATGTGATGGAGCGACTCGGCTCATTTTGAGGAAGACGGTCGGACAGATAGTTTCGGAGATTTCGTGATGAGTTAGTGAGTGGTAAATCACTTTTTACATATATCGCTTATCTCTTTATATATACCAGCTTTTTCCGCTACCCTTGATTATGAATGTCAGCGACATTTAAAAGTGCTGTGAGTGCTGAGGAAGCTGCGAATATAGGGGTAAACCGGGTATCTTCTAAATGCTAGTGCAGCTTATTCGTAGAAATTTAATATATATTTAGTAATTTTACCCAAGCTCCTAATCACAAAAGGATCCGTAGATCTTGGCTCTAAATTTTGTAATTTAATTCAAATTTTTGAGCTAGATGTTTGTCTGAAAAGTAAAAACGTAAGTTTATTTCATTATATCATTATTATCAAGACTTAAACCTGGAGCCTACGGGATACTAAAATCATACCAAATTCATCATCTCCCTGTCCTTATTCTACTTTTGCGGTCGGCAAAGTATGTTTTTTTCTTCCATTTTCTCCTGTTACTCGTCATATCTGTACATTCTCCCTTCTTCTCCATATCGTCTTTCACGCAATCTATCCATCTTTTCTTCGGCCGTCCTCTACCTCTCCATCCCTCCACTACCATACCCAGCAGTCTTTTGGTCTCATGCCTTTCATCTCTCCTCATAACCTCAACTTTTTTTCTGTCACTGGCGCTACTCTCAAGCTTCCTCTAATATACTCATATCTTATCCTATCCCTTCTTGTCATCTCACAGATCCATCTTAACATTCACATCTCCGGTTACACGCAAACGCTTTTCATCTATTACCTTCATCGCCCAGCACTCAGATCCATAGGTACATAACGACAGGTCCAATGATGTTTTTATAGATTCTCCCCTTTAGTTTAAGAAGAATTCGGGAATCGCATGTTGTCCCGCTGACTTGTCGCCATTTCATCGATCCCGTGTTGTGTGCGGTCAATATAGCCATCGCTTTGTATCAGAGAACCAAGGTAGCGAAAGTTCGAGTAGACTGGTAACGGTACTCCATCGAACAAAATAGGAACAATACCGGAGACACCGCCGAAATCGCAGAATATGTGCTATGTTTTGGTTTTGCTTACTTTTAGGCCAACACTCTCCAGCTTTTGTTGCCGTTTTTTCAGTCTACTTTGCATCTCAATTCCATCCCCGCCGACAAGAACAATATCATCAGCGAATAGCATGCACCAGGGTTGCCCTTCCTGTATATCCTTTGTCAGAACATCCATTATCAACAAGAGGTAGAGACTCAGAGCCGACACTCGATGCAAACCTACTGCCACATTGAACTTGTCGGTGTTTCCAGCGGCCAACCGGACTTGTGTACTAGATCGACTGTACATTGCAGGAACCAACTCCACATACTTCCCAGGTATATCCTTCTCTTTCATAGCTCACCACATCACAATACGGGGAACCCGCTCGTATGACTTCTCGAGATCAACGATCACTATGTGCAGGTTCTTGTGAGATTGTCTGTATTTCTTACACAGCTGACAGAGAGCGAGTACAGCATCTGTCGTACCCCGACCAGGCATAAAACCGAACTGATTCTCCGAAACATCACTCTTGTCTCATATCCTTTTCTCTATCACTTTCTCCTACGCTTTTATAGTATGTGACATGATTTATACCACGATAATTGTTGGAGTCTTGTATTATTTTAAAAAATGGACACTAGGTCACTATTACACCATTCACCACACATACACCTTTCATCGGGGATCACTTCTTCATGCAACAACTTAAAAAAAAAAACCAAGCCACTTATATCGATATTCATTTAAAACCTTTCATACCTCCAATGGTATCGCAACCGGCCCTATAGCTTTTCCATTCTTCATACCTTGCACAGTCGCTTTCATTTTATCATCGGTCACTTCTTTCACTAATCTTTTATTTACCGGCTGGTTTTCCAAAACTCCATCCCAATCATTTTCTTCATTCATCAATGTTTCAAAATATACCTTCCATCTCTTTTTTATATCCTCATTTCTCATCAACACCTTTCCAGTATTATCTTTTATAAATTTTACATGTGTGACCTCTCTAGCATTCTTCTCCCTACGCTTTGTTATACGGTAGTTCCTTTTGACCTGCAGGAAACTAGCGACCTCTATAATTCATCTTGTACCTCAGCTCTAGCGATGGCTACAGCTACTTTCGCTTTCCTCTTACATCTTTTATATAGCATTTTCATCTCCACTTTCATAGATTCATTATCATCCGATACTTCCTGCCATTTCTTAAACGCATCTTTTTTCTCTTTCAGAACCTTTTGCACGTCTTCATTCCACCACCACGTTTCCTTAATCTCTTAATCTTTTCCTTTCGATTCGCCTAATACATCCTTTACCACAGTTCTTATCCGTCCCGCCATTTCGTTCTAACTACCGTTCAGAGATTTTTCTTCTACACTACTCATATTTATAATTTTATCTGTCATTCTTTTTTTTAATTTACTCGCATATTCTTCTTTCTCTAACAAATACCTTTTTATTTTAGGTAGGGGTCGTTTCTTGAACATATTTGTACGCACTAGATGTTTAATTTCTATGATGAGGAGCCTTTGCTGTGAGACTACACTTTC
Organism: Melinaea marsaeus rileyi; assembly: GCA_918358865.1. Classification (NCBI taxonomy): domain Eukaryota; kingdom Metazoa; phylum Arthropoda; class Insecta; order Lepidoptera; family Nymphalidae; genus Melinaea; species Melinaea marsaeus. Next base: position 9,373,100 of record OU911090.1, on the reverse strand, counting down.
GCCGAGCAGTACCTTGCAGTTTTTGTCGCAATTGATTTTATTTATTCTTATTAAGAAATAATCAATCTGCGTCTTATGGCGGCCACATTTGTATGTGATTAAGTGTTCTTCTCTCATTTTCAACCAAGTATTGGATAAGCCCTCTCCCTCATCATTACGGTGACCGAAACCCCAACCACCATGTTCTCTTTCATAACCATCATTCACTCTTTTAATTTCTCATCAAACATAATTCCAACACCATTTCTTTTTCCATAATTCCCGCAATAATAAAACTTGCATCCCTCACCAATCTCTCTCGATTTTGATCCCTTCCATTTCGTTTCCTGTAAACATGCATTCATTTGTATTCTTTTCAACACGTCCGCAATTCCTCTTCCTCTTCCAGTCACGTATCAAAATTCCAACTTCCAAACCTCAGTCTTACATCCCTTTGTTCCCGGGCTAGCTTCTCGCGTGGCACCGGTATTACCATACTGCTTTAAAGATTTGGCTTTGTTCAATAATTACCATATTACAATAGACAAATCATTTGGTATTAGAAACTCAAAAAGTAAGGTAACTGATAATGCATTATAACATTAAGTTAAAGCGATTACTCGTAATATTAAATGTAATTGATATTCGTCGAATTGATAAATATATGAAAATCTGATAAATTGGTAGTGAAACTTGGACTCCACATCAGATACGATCTATTGCATATGAGTAAAATATATTTCCAATTATGGCGAAACACTAAAATAAAACATTAAGGTCTTCTGTTTTATTACGGGCCGACATTTAATTGCAGTTAAATAAAGTAAACATTCAGCCGTATCTAACGTTATTACAAAATATTATCAGCTTATTTTGGGTCTACATGTAAAAAAGCAGATATCTTCAGAACTTTGTTGCTCCAAACAACAAGAAGACACAGCCTACCATCCCGCGACGTCAGAGCCAAACTGGAAATAAGTTTTCGCCAAAAAAGTCTGATCTGAAAGTCTCTATTTTCATTGAACGTTCACAAATCAAGTGGAGGGGATATTATTTCCCCATTGGTACTTCGACCCTGAGGTGACTTCAGTGTTAACGTCTACCGGTACTCCAAACTTAAAGGCGTAGTCCCGGTCGCCCTGCGTGCCCTTGTCTATCCCTAACCACTAAAAAGGTGATAACTCGAACCCAGCTAACTACAGACCTATCGCCATCACCTCTCTTTTCTCCAATATAATAGAGATCAAATCATCCTCAATCAAAGGTTCCTAACAAATCTCGAAGATTACCAGCTAATAAATGACCAGCAATATGGCTTTTATCATGGTCGATCGACTGGTGATTTTCTATTATATTTTACATACTGTTGACAAAACGTCGACGATTGGGGACGAACGGAACGACCTTGGGGATAACCACGAGAATGGAGGAACTTAACTTCGTTCAGTTAACCCCAAAAGACACAAGTTTGCTCGTTTGTCTCTTGAAGAACCCATTTGTAGTATAGCCACTCTTCGAGAGCACTCCTCTCAATATCTCGCTAAGTATCAGAATATTGGACCTTGTGAATGACTAGCAATGAAGAGATCCACAGAATGGCAGGTATTAGCGAAGATGTCACTGTGAGAATGAAGAAGAACGTGCTCAGGTGGTTTGGGCACGTCGAACGAATGAGTGATGAAAGAATGGTAAATATATATATATATATATATATATATATATATATATATATATATATATATATATACAGGAAAAGTAAGCGGTAAGAGAGATAGGGGGAGGCCTCGGGTAACCTTCGAAAACACAGTATCTATGATACTGGAGGAAGGTCACGTAAAAAGCATGAGGACCCCCCGGAGGATACGTATGAAGAGGTTGGTGTCTGTGGTCGAGGCGAAAGAGGTATGCAGGCACCGTAGCGTTTGGCGCTCCGACCTCTCTGGCTACCCCGCAAGGGATATGGCGTAAAGCTATGTCAGTAAGAATGACTTTCAGATTCGTGGCATCAATGATATTGGGAGTGATGAATAGAGCGAGGCAATATTTCTATCATTGCCCAAGACTTGAGCTCTATAATGTAGAAGTCCGGTAATACATGGATTACTGTTCTAATTTCTGATCTGAATCACCCCAATATCAGCTTTTACCTTTTGACCGCGTACAACAGAGTCGATCTAATGGTCGGAAACCTTGTGCTCTGTGAACGGCTCGACACTGGGGTGATCTGTGGACACTCTGGCATTGCGTAGAAACAAGTTTCCTTTGTACGTCTTCTATTGCATTCACAACTGGGAGTGTTCCGATGAGCTATTTGATCTGAGGCATGCGGACGAATTTCATAACCGCACAGCACGTCATCGCCTGCAGTACCATTCCTACCACCTGGATGCGTGGCGATTTTCTACTGTGCGGTTTTCAAGGACCTTTCACGTACTACTAAGATGAGGAATAAGCTTCCTTGGATGGCGTTTCCGGATCGATATGACATGGGTACCACCAAGGCCGGCAATGCCCTTGTGATTTCCCGGATATTGCAAGAATTCGTGGGTTGCGTGATCATTTACCATCAGTGACCCGCACGCTCGTTTGTCCTACTCCCCAATAAAAATTGTACCATACCTAAAATTAAAAGAGATATTTAAAAAATCTCCGACAAGAAAAAATTGGTTGCGGCCATCTTGGATTTAAATATCGGTTCATCCGTTCGGGAGCTTTGATATCAGACACACACACAAACACACAAACACGTCAAATTTATAACACCAGTTCGTTCTTGAGTCGTGGGTTAACACTAAACCTACCAAGTACCGGTCAAATTGACCGTTCTTAAACTTTTGTAAAACTTACACATTCATAAACGTTATAATATCGTTATCAAACTACATGACAATAATATGCATATAATATTGTCTACACTCTTTACTTTTAGTTATTTCCATTATTACCTGCGTTATAAAATAAAATAACTTTTAATTACCGGTCAATTTGACGGCTTGCGGTAGAAACAGGTGTACAAGAATTGTCGGTAGGTGTAGTGTTAAAATTACTTAGTATACTGAGTATTTGCATAACAAAGAAATAATTATAAATAGTCTCTGTTTGCTTAAAAGAAATTTATAACAACTAAATCTTTTTTAATGGGATAAGATATAAAGAAGACAAAACTAATTTTATACACACACACACACACACACACACACGCACACACACACACACATAGTACTTATTCCATTTATTAATTGAAAATTAATGTAGGACCTCTTTACTAGACATTGATAGTCCGTCACAAATGGAGACATAAGATTGGCGGATTCAAATCGTAATGTAGTGTATAAAAACATTATAATACGTTAACTTTTATCTGGCATTGTATCAATGTTATCCCCGAAAAGTGAAAACTGATCAAAAAACGAATTATTGAGCTGAGTGTAACCGAAGCTTTTAACCGTTTGGGAGCCGTTTTTTTGCGTTTAGTTGTCTCCAGAATGCGACGAGATAATTAGATAAAAATTTTCTCATGTATATTTGAGTTGAACGCGGATGTTATAGCGAAAACAGATTGAAAAAATGTTTAGCCATTCAAAAGTTATCAATAAAAGAAGAAAGGAGAGAGGCTCAGCTCAACACCCGCACAGAACGGGCAGCGGATCCTTGTATATATATATAAGTGCAGAATGTATTTTTGTGACAGAATATAAACCTTTAAAGACGTAAGACTTTCACATGCTTCTGAATATTGTATCTTGATAAATTAAAAATCAACCAATTTTTATAACAAACACTAAAATAATCTACTTAATTTCATTGTAAGGTTTCAACAATTTTAGGGCTATAGGGATTTGTATTTTAAGTTTAAAAAAAAAAATATATATATATTTTTGACTATTTATATCTTTCATATTTTTCTGTAACACACTAACATACATACTTATAGTCTGTATATAAAATATCTGTCTTATTAAATAGTTATTTTAATTAATCCTAATTTTCCAGTAAGTATGATCTTAGCTTAATCTTAGATTTAGTGTAAGCTAACATATTCACGTCAAATATATATCATGACTAGCTTATTCCCTCCCGCTTCGTTGGGCGCACTATTAAATTGGATGTGAACTTAGGTTGCTATGGTAACCTTTGTCATAGTATCCGTTGTCATCGTAACCGTTGCTATGGTAACTCTTATCCCCGCGTTAAGTGTATATCTCCTACAGGTTTAAAACTTGACGAAATGCTAAAAGTTGTAATCCGTTGTGATAGTAATTCCGTATAATCCGTTCTCAGTGTACGTCTACGTCACTAAAGAAGTAACTATGTAATATATTAAGTTAATCGGACATATAGTTTAGGAGATTTTGTGATGAGTCAGTGAAAATATGTGCCCATAATTATGAAAGTGGTCTAAGTCGTGTATTTCTTGTTTCGAGAGATTTAATGAATCGCATTTGAATAGATTAAACATTTTTTTTTAACATTATGCGACATTTAAATTTATAATTTTATTAGTCTTGATTAATGGAAATTTATTATAGATATGAAATTTTGTGTGAATTTTATAGGAAAATGTTGTTTTTAAAGCTTGAATTGACTTAGACCGTTTTCAAAATTAACTGAATGTCCTATAATTGACTTAAAGTAAAGAATTGTTATATATATATATATATATATATATATATATAATATGATAATGACTTTTTATAGAAAAAACATAGGTTTTAAGTGTACACTATAAAAAACACATAAATACCCCCATCATTAAGCCATTTTAATTCAATACAAAGTTAAAAAGATAACAAGGTTTGAATTCTCACATAAAATACTCAAACTAGATAACTTCTAGGGTAGCGTGTGAATGTTTGATTGTGTTTGGTTCCATTTGTAAATAAATACAATTTTTTTTTTCACCCTTATCACATTTTTTCTTTTTTCAGTACTGAATGTAAGAAACAATTGTATCGCTTTTCATGGTTCGCAAGGCAAAAAGTATTTATAAAAAAAATAACATTTTACCTACTTGCGATGTGACCGTTCCTTCCTGCATTCATCTTTAACCAGGTTTGGACTGCAGTCGTTACAATTGTTCCACACCTTAGTAATATAATACTTTTGATTCGATTTACACCAAATAATATTAAGTTTTAAATTAATTATTTTTGGAAACTGCCACGTTTGTTGTGGTTGTTGCTGCTGTTGCTGCGAACCATTTTGTTTTGGTGCAGTTTGAACGGCAACTGATTTTTGGATGGCAGCTAAACTGTTATCCTGTTTACGATCTCATTGATTGAATAATGTAATCAATCAATCAATCAATTAAAACGAAATCAATAAAAATGGAATAAAAAAAAAAATCTTGAAAAATAAATAAATCAAATTCAAAGTCAGAAAATGTAGGTTAAGTTCGTCTTTATAAAGTATAGTATATATATATATATATATGTCACAGCCTTGTGGTTGTTTTGTTGTAATATATATTTCTTAGAAACGTATGTAGAAGGTTATTCTAGTGACATCCGGTTGAGATCCGACATTTAATAACTCTTTTCCGTATTTACGTAACATCTTATACAATGTCAAAAACAGATATAAAATTTAACCTCAATGTACATAGATTTACTTAATGAATTTCTTTTACATCATCAAAAATAAAAAGGTCCAATTTGTTGAGCGAAGCGAGCGGAGCGTTCTACTGGAGACTTCAGATTTTTGTCACGAATAGGCTCGAAAACTACTTGACGGTAAATTATGAAATTTTTCAATCAAAAACACACACATTAATTAGGTGATGGTTTTAAAATTTTGATAAATGTTATATCATTGAGGAATAATCGTCAAAAAACTGATATCCCATTGAAGTCAATGGGAAACGATGAGTCATTACACTGGGCTCGCTTCGCTCAATATGCAAACCCTAAATTTTGCAAGCGCAGCGAGTCGAAATTGAGGGTCTGTTGGCGCCTCTAATTTAAATTTAATTTCTACTCAAAATAGATAATATAAAAAACTAACTAATCATAAAAAGATCTATTCCTTCATTATTAAATAATAATGTAATAAATAAATAAAATTAAACTTGAAAACGTATTATGAATGTAAGTTACTTAACAATTCGGGTTGACACAAAAATATAAGAATTCACACTAAACCTACCAAGTACCGGTCAAATTGACAGTTCTTAAACTTTTGTAAAACTTACACATTTTTAAACGTTACAATATCGATATCAAACTACATCACAATTCTTATAATATGCATATAATATTGTCTTCACTCTTTACTTTTAATTATTTCCATTATTACCTGCGTTATATAATAAAAAAACTTTTAATTACCGGTCAATTTGACGGTGTGCGGTAAGAACAGGTGTACAAGAAATGTCGGTAGGTTTAGTGTTAAATAATCTAGATAATAAATTAAATTCTTCAAACAGTGCAAGGTGTTTTTATCAGTATATATATATTCCTTTATCTCAAGGAGTAATGAACTTCAAACATTTTGAATATAAATTGGGTTTAGTTTAATTCTTCACATTACTCCTTCAAACTTCTGATAGCCTGGTACATTTAATATGGAGTTTTTTAATTTATTTTCATTTATCTTTTTGATTGATATCTCCTTATCTTTATCTTTACCTTTTAAAGATGATGACGCTGTTATAATTTTTGACGATTTAGGTAATAATGATATTGAGGATTTCGATACGATAGATGTATCAGATTTGGGTCCGGAAGCCTTTACATATCCAAAGAACGAAAGCGGTAAGTGAAATATCTTTTCCTTTACAAATTTTAATTAATTTCAAAATTATTTTGACTTTAGTTATATTAACTGTTCTTTAAATTAAAAAAATCCTTTATATAAATAACTTAACTTATACAATAAAAAAAATTGTGGAGAAAAGCCCAAAATAAAAAAAATATAAACTATATATAGTTTTAGTTTAGTTTTATATAGTTTTAGTGTTAAACACAGAATAATTCCAAAAGATGTTATTGTTACTACATTGTATTTAGTAAAGTAATGTTTGTATAAAAATGTATATAATGTATTAACCATTCCTGTTTGGATCTGGATCCTACTGTAGTGATAGGAGCGTGCCCGTGTAACCAAATGACCGTAGAGAAGTATTATAGTATAGATTAACTATTTACTGAACTATTCTTTAACCTGTATCAAAGTAACATCCTTTCTTAACACTAAACTTGCCAAGTACCGGTCAAATTGACCGTTCTTAAACTTTTGTAAACTTACACATTTTTAAACGTTATAATATCGTTATCAAACTACATGACAATTCTTAGAATATGCATATAATATTTTCTACACTTTACTTTTAGTTATTTCCATTATTACCTGCGTTATATAATAAAACAACTTTTAATTACCGGTCAATTTGACCGCGTGCGGTAGGAACAGGTATACAAGAATTGTCGGTAGGTTTAGTGTTAAAACACGTCTGATTCATTGGCGTATACATATTATACACATTTCTTCAATTGTCAATATACTTATAAAGTTTTAACTTGCAATTACTAATTAGGGTCGCGAGACGAACCTAGATTTTGACTCGCTGCACTCGCAAAATCTCGGTAGAGTTCGGCGAATTGAGCGAAGCGAGTAACCCATCTTCAATTCAGCGTTCAAAGCTGAAACCGACTGGCGAAAAATTTGAATAATTACATATGACACGCAACCGGATCTCGATTTTTACTCGCTGCGCTCGCAAAATCTTGGTAGAGTTCGGCGGATTGAGCGAAGCGAGTAACCCATCTTCAATTCAGCGTTCAAAGCAGAAACCGACAGTAAAAAAATATAGAATATTTAAATATAACATAGCGATTTTTTTTTACATTCATGTCTATGGGACTGTAATTTTTTGGTGATTATTCCTCAACGACATGCGTTTTTTCACTTTTTTTGTAAACTATCACAATAATCATCGCTATAAATGTACAAAATTTCATGAAGATCGGTAAAGCCGTTTTCATGCTAACCCTGGACATGGGATGCAAAAAGTTTCGCATAGAACGCTTCGCTCAATAAATATCATTATATCTTTTAACCTCCGATATACATTATATACTAGGATCCGCCAACCATGAGTGGCGGGTTTTGAGCTGAGCCCCTCTCCTTTCTTCTTTTCTTGATAACTTTTGAATGGATAAACATTTGATCAATCTGTTTTCGCTATACATCCGCGTTCGGTTCAAACGTACATGAGAAAATTTTTATCTAATTATCTCGTCACATTCTGGAGACAACTAAACACAAAAAAGGTCTCCCAAACGGTTAAGGTTAAGTTCCAAAAATTTGAGGTTAATCGAAAATTGACAATAAAAAAACTGACGAAGATTTCTATTTTTTTATTATAAAATGTCCGACTCTGGCTCTGACGTTTGACATTCTAAAAATATTAAACGCTTTTTTTTATCCAGTTGTTCTAAATACTAGTTTTTAAACCGGTATATACTCACATTAAACTAAATGTACAGACATTAACCCAAATAACATAAATTCTGAATCTAATAACATTTATGACTTCCTGACTTTAATACTTTTTACTTTAAAACCTTGATAAATTTATATAAACAGTTTTAGTAGTTTAAAACTCAATTCTAAATTAAAGTAATCTTTTAAGGGGACTCGTTAGCAACATGGAGCGAGTCATCTCTCATGAATCCTGAGGAAATGGGTGGATATGCGGAAGGTGATATCCTGATGCCGCAGTATACGAGGAATGGGATCCGAGACCAAACCTCGAGGTGGCCCAATGGTCACATACCATATCTTATAAATGGAAATTATAGTAAGTTTAATATCAAATGATTCTCGACAAATTTATGGGATAAAGAATATTGAACGTGGGATAGCAAGGAGTACATTTTTTTTTTATTTTCCACTATGTATCAATACTGATAGTGTCATATGGTAGTCAGTATATGATACATTATCAAAGACCTTAAAGACTACTACTTAAACTAACTCTAAGTACAAACACTGCTTTAAGACAAACAAACTCACAGTATTACTTTATAGTATTAATGTTTCACAAATAGTAATATATTGTATTGCAATATACCAACTAGAACCTATGATTAGTTTTACAGATAAGAATACTATCTAAAATAATATATTGTCAAAAATTTGTAAAAAGTATTATTATAATGGTAAAAAAGATTTATATAGGAAAAGTGAGCGGTAAGAGAGACAGGGGGAGACCTCGAGTGACCTTCGAAAACACAGTATCTATGATACTGGAGGAAGGTCACGTAAAAAGCATGAGGATCCCCCGGAGGGCATGTATGAAGAGGTTGATGTCTGTGGCCGAGGCGAGGTATGCAGGGACCGTAGCGTTTGGCGCTGTGTCTCTGGTTACTCCGCAAGGGATATGGCGTGAAAATAAATAATAAATATATATTATATATTTCTAAAACTAATTTACAGACGAAAATGAACGTGATAACATCATGAAAGCTATCGCTGATTATCATCGCTTAACCTGTCTTCGCTTCATACCTTATAACGGTCAGACTGATTACATTGTCTTCAAGAGCTCGTCTACTGGTTGCTGGTCTAGTGTTGGGCGCTTAGGTATTAATTACTTACTTATTCAATATTGTCTTCAGTAACTCAATCATCCTACAACTGAAACAAGCTTCTGTCCAAGCTCTTCTCAGGTCAGTCCCAAAAAAATCGGACCTGGTGGTATTTTAGGTAATGGATGGATGAATAGTTTGGTAACTTTGTTCAAAAGTACTTAAACTACAACTGAAAAACTCGCTTCTGCAATCAGATTAATTCCAGATACTTAAACTATAACAGTAAAGCTCGCTTCAAGTTAATTCCAAAAAAGCCTCATAAATAATTTGGTGTATTTTATTCTTAGTAATAGCGTAGTCCCAATGAATCAGGCAACGAAATTATATAATAAAAAGTAATGATAGTGGACCTTTAATATTTTAACCTTGCAGGTGGTCGCCAAGAGATCAATCTCCAATCTCCGGGATGCGTATCAAAGAAAGGGACAATTTTGCACGAAATCTTGCACGCTGTCGGTTTTTTGCACGAACAGAGTCGACCGGAGAGAGATGATTTCGTCAAAATTAATTATAATAATATAAGAAGTGGTACAATAATTATGAGCTGATTAATATCTCCTTTCAGATACTTAATATTATAATATTTGATTCAATTTAAGCTAAATTAAAATTTCCTCTAAAATAACAGTGTAATAGTCCAATGCCTATGTACTTCTATCTCCTTGATAATTGTGGTGAAAACTATATATATAATACTAGGGGCACCAACAAACCCTCAATTTCGACTCGCTGCGCTCGCGAAATCTTGGGTGCCGTTTGCATATTGAGCGAAGCGAGCCCAGTATATTGACTCATCGTTTCCCATTGACTTCAATGGGATATCAGTATTTTGACATGATATTAAAAAAAAATTTTTTTTTTGAAGACATTTTTCAAAACCATCACTTAATGTGTGTCTTTTTGATTGCAATGTTTCACAATTTTCCGTCAAGTAGTTTTCGAGCCAATTCGTGACAAAGAATGTAAAAAATCTCCAGTAAAACGCTCCGCTCACTTCGTTCGCTTCGCTCAATAATATAATATAAAAATGCATTTTCTTATAATTGATAAAAGCTTTAGGACACGGTGTACTAATTATTTATAATTCATCAGGATCTGAGGGTAATTTTAAGAAATCTGACACAAAACGCGTCATCGATCTCGGAATACCATATGATTACAACAGCGTCATGCACTACTCGGAGTACGCGTTCTCGAGAAACTCACAAAAAACAATCGAACCTAAGGTATTATATACATTAATTAAATAAGTAATATAAATTAAGTTAACACTAAACCTACCATGTACCGGTCAAATTTACCGTTCTTAAACTTTTGTAAAACTTACACATTTTTAAACGTTATTTTCAAACTACATAACAATTGTTAGAATATGCATATAATATTCTCTACTCTTTACTTTTAGTTATTTCCATTATTACCTGCGTTATATAATAAAATAACTTTTAATTACCGGTCAATTTGACCGCATGCGGTAGGAACAGGTATACAAGAATTGTCGGTAGGTTTAGTGTTAATACAATTTATACCAATGTGAACAAATTTAATAAAATCCTTGTAAATATTAAACTAGGATCCGCCAACCGTTCGCGGCGGGTGTTGAGCTGAGCCTCTCCTTTCTTCTTTTCTTGATAACTTTTGAAAGGCTGAACATTTTTTCAATCTGCTATAACATCCGCGTTCGTCTCAAACATACATGAGAAAATTTTTAGCTAATTATCTCGTCGCATTCTGGAGACAACTAAACACAAAAATGGTCTTCCAAACGGTTAAGAGCTTCGTTTACGCTCAGTTCAATAAACTAATTAATCTTGGAACATCAATGTCAAAATCTTACTAATATTAATTTTTATTTCAATTACCCTTAATCCCAAGGCTTAAGTCTTTTTTTCAGACTGTAACATATTCAACATATAATTACAAAATTACAGATCAGAGGAACGAAACTCGGGCAAAGGGATGGACTGAGTCGTGGGGATGTCAAAAAAGTCAACACCATGTACAGCTGTCAAAAGGAGTACGTTTAAGTTGTATAGTTATTAATTTATAAAGAGTGAATCAAATAACATTTCATTCATTTTCATTCATTCATTCATTTCATTTTTTCAGAGAACCTCAAACAGGCTGGTTAGGTTCGATATGGCAGAATCTTTTTGGGGATAAAAAGCAAAAATAAAGTAAACAGCGCTTTCACTCAACATTTAAATGTTTGTAATGGATAATACGCTCTTAAATATTAACTTGTATCATGACATAAATAAATGATTTTATAATGTTTATTTTATTTACATCACTAAATAGTTTTAAATACTAGGGGCGCCAACAGACCCTCAATTTCGACTCGAATAAAGGCCAAGAAAATTAAACTCTCAATATACTTGCATCTTTAATAGTGTTCTATATATATATATTACTAAATAGTTCACAATCGAATTCCGTTTAAAACGCCTTGATCGATATATCCACAATAATTGATTATGTGAAATCGTAATTATCAATTGCCATCTCCAAGAGACATTTAAGATATTGGTACGACTTCTCGCATTTACACGATTCAGCTGAAAAAAGGAAACACTTATAATAGTTATTATTTTTGTTTTATTATTTATCTTCACGCCATATCCCTTGCGGGGTAGCCAGAGACGAAGCTCCAAACGCTACATACCTGTCCCTGCATACCTCTTTCGCCTCGGCCACAGACATCAACCTCTTCATACATGCCCTCCGGGGGGTCCTCATACTTTTTACGTGACCTTCCTCCAGTATCATGGATACAGTGTTTTCGAAGGTCATTCCCCCTTTCTCTCTTACCGCTCACTTATAATAGTTGGAGTATAGTATTTTGTATTTTTAAAGTCGCTTCTCAATACATATTTAATAACATATTATTCAGCCGCCAAAAATTAAAAAACATATTATATATAAAAACAGTGAAAGGCAAATAAATGTAAACTTGTAACGCCTAAATTTAGTCTTCAAAAAGTTAACAAATACTTCATAGACTTGAATGTACGCATAATAAAGTTCCACAACATATCTTAGACCTTAGTTTTCTTATTTTTAAATCTTAAAAGTATAGTATTAAATAAATCTTATTATATATTCAAGAGATTTTAGTGGATCGAAATGTGTGGAACTTAAGTTGACTCATTTGCAGAGTTGATATTATAATGTATAATCTAAGATTTAAATTTCTTTTAAAAAGAGCAACAGTTGAGTTTCTGGGTGACTCTTCTCAGCAGAGCAGCATTCCGAATTGGTAGCTTACACACGGACTGACTACACCTTCTAATTTATTCATAAATCCGTGTAAATGTCTACTTGAATAAAAATATTTTGAATTTGAATTTGAGCTAGGTTTAGTTTATTACTTAATGTGTATACGATAATGTGTGAGTGTATGATACTGGAAGAAGGTCACGTAAAAAGCACGAGGACCCCTCGGAGGGCATGTATGAAGAGGTTGATGGTTGTAGCCGAGGCGAAATGCGTATGCAGTGACCGTAGCGTTTGGCGCTCCGTCGTCTCTGGCTACCCCGTAAGGGATATGGCGTGAAGCTAAATAAATAAATAAATAAATATAATGTATATCTTACGTCTGTCCGAGCATGTAGTGGCCATCTTGACGATGTCGTCATGAGGTACGTCTCTGATCTGTGGGAACACTTCGGCAGTTCGCGAAACGTCGAAGTGACTGTCAGTTGATACTACTTCACACTTCTCCAGCACACACCGAATGAAGCACTAGAAAGAGTGATGTCTCTTTTCCATCAAATATAACCATAACAAAATATTTATATATATGTTGTGAAAAGTTTTTTTTTAAAGTTATTTTATCCGAAATGCAAATAGACGAAAATGTACGTCGTTTCAAACATAACCTATACACATATAATGAAATGATTATCTATATCTATATATTATATGTATATAAGCGATTTACCACTCACTGACTCATCACGAAATCTCCGAAACTATCTGTCCGATTAACTTAAAATTTTACATAGTTACTTCTTTTGTGACGTAGACGTCCACTAAGAACGGATTTTACGGAATTCCTATCCCAACGGATTTCAACTTTTTGCATTTCGCCAAGTTTTAAAACTGTAGGAGATATACACTTAACGCGGGGGTTTACTTTAGTTATAGCAACCGTTACGATGACAACGAATAATATGACAAAGGTTGCCATAGCAACGTAACTTCACATCCAAATTAATAGTGTGCTCAGCGAAGCGAGAGGGAATAAGCTAGTATATATTAAAGATTAAAAAAAGATTGTTTTTGTAACTATTTTTTCATTACGCAAAATCCTCTAAGCAGATTATTATGGAACTAGATATAGTCATTGGTTACTGTTGGTATTGCTGTATGGTATTTTTTACAGGGTAAAGGAAAAAATATATTTGATAAAACAAAAAGGATAAATAAAATTTAAATATAACAAAAATTCTTTTATCCAATTTAAGTTGGTTAAATATTTGTAAAGGACAAAAACGAGTTTGATCGAATACGAATTTAGAAAATTAAGTTTTGTTTTGTTTGTTTGACACAAGCGTTATAATTTAAGTGAAGCTCAAACGAAATGCAGCACCCTAATAATATTGATCGTAAAACTAGGATCCGCCGCCGTGCGGGAGTTGAGCTGCACTCCCTCAGTTTTTTTACCATAATTTCTAAACGGAATTAGATATTTTAATTCTAGTTTTAAAAAAACATTCCCATTCCCAAGTTCTACAGCGCTCCCAATTTTCATTTAAATCGGTTCAGTAGTTTTTATGTGATGTTGCTTCAAAAAGAAGTATCCCAATTGGTTAAGAGTTTCGTTTATGCTCAGCTCAATAGAATATTTTGAAACATATCTCTGGCCTTCTTTCTGGATTCCTTCCTTCTGGATTCCTTAAATTCAAACATGTTTCCAAATTAAATTAACTTTCAAACTTCATAAATTTTTAGTCAGCACCTTTGGTGTTTTATCAGTTTCGTCTGGAAAGCTTCCGCTTCTGTTCAGAGTTTCCAAGTAGGCTGTGAACAATTATTATATTATTAATAAAGTTATAAATCTTATATATTCTATTGCTATTACGATTTTGTAAATATTGTCAAAATTAGTTGGCACTATTGTCGAGATGCAGAAATTATTAAACCAACAAATTTTTAGGTTAAACTCTGAAAAGAGTGAGAGACATTTTTCTGGACATTAACCCATCCGGAAATGTATACTTTTGGAGGTGTATAAATTTTTAGTTAACCTAAAATATTAGATTTTAGGACTTCTGTGATGTCTCCGGCGCTTCGATTTCTTTACCTTTGTGTGACATTGCATTGAAACCCGGGTTTGCATGCGCAGCTTCATCATTATTAATTCAGGGCTTATGTTAATACTCTAGGAGTAGGACAGACAAGACTAAAATTGAAATCGAGGTTGTTAGCGTTAGGATATAAAATTTTCTAAAACTATGAAGACACGATCAGAAATAAAAATCACAAATGTTTATAAATGTATAATGGAAAGAAGATCGATACAGGCAAGATTCAAACCTGGGACCTCTGGGAATCTGTCGTTATAGCAATTAGCTACCTTATCACCGCGATGAATTTAGCATTTTATATACTTTTTTAACGTGATGGCTTTTTAGATCTTAAAATCGATAGTACAGTAATACCCCGCTTTACGCGACCCCGTTATACGCGGTTTCACTATAACGCGAATGCAAATTTTTAGTCTCAAATGCCTCGTATTACGCGAAAGAGTGTGTATAAATATAATGTAGTCATCAACAATAGATGTATTTTTCCGTAAAAAATAAGAGTATGTATTGCATAAAGTGTTCCTAGAATTAAAGTGATTCATTAAAATGATTTGTATTTTTTTGTAATAATTTTTGACTATGTTTAATCATAAACCTCGTTATACGCGAATTTCAGTTAACGCGATTTTTTTTGGAACGTATCCTTCGCGTAAAGAGGGGTATTAATGTATTTAAAATTTAAATAATCTTCATGCTACAAGGTCGAAAATTAAAAAGGTAGACCAAATAAAAGAGACGAATAACATATCTAATACATTTTTGTAACACTATCCATGTTATGATCAAGACCAGAAAAGACAGATATAAATATAAAAAAAAAGTAATCATCATGAGTAATTATAAAAAATTACAATAAATATAGTTTTAGATAATAAGACATATATCTATATCTTTGACCATCTATATACTAGACTTTATAAATAATAAATGTTGAAACCAACATACATTACTTTCATGACGTCACAATCAGGCATTTGTGCAAATGATATGTGACTATTTAGGATATAGTTTTCCAATGATAAGTCTTTGAGATGGGTTCAGGTGAAGATAAAATGGAAGCCAAGTATTAACTGTAAATAGTTTTCGCTGAAAACTTGGAAGAAAAAAAACAGAACCTATACCTAAATCGCTGAAAGACTAGTTGTCTCCTCAACTTACTGATTTCACGGATTTCACTATTGAAAAGAAAAACAAGCAACTTAGGATATGAGGCAAGAACTTCGTTGCGCCAAAAGAAGAATTATAATGCTGATAGTATAACTAGGGGCGCCAACAAACCCTCAATTTCGACTCGCTGCGCTCGCGAAATCTCGGGTGCCGTTTGCATATTGAGCGAAGCGAGCCCAGTTTATTGACTCATCGTTTCCCATTCACTTCAATGGGATATCAGTTTTCGGACATGATATTAAATTTTTTTTTTTTTGAGGACCCTTTTAAATTTTTTTTAACACCATCACCTAATGTGTGTCTTTTTGTTTGCAAAGTTTCATAATTTTCCGTCAAATAGTTTTCGAGCCAATTGTATCTTCACGCCATATCCCTTGCGGGGTAGCCAGAGACGACGGAGCGCCAAACGCTACGGTCTCTGCATACCTCTTTCGCCTCGGCCACATTTTTTTTTTTTTTTTTTTTTTTTTTTTTTTTTTTTTTTTTTTTTTTTTTTTGTTTGTCTCTGCTGTTAGCCCTACTGGCCATGACAGCGTCACCGGTGTAATGGACGGGTGCAGAGACCCGCCCTTGAAAAGGGGGGCCTGAAGGGCCCCAGGGGAACGCGCGTCCTGAGGGCGCCTCCTGTGAGGCTCGGACCACGGCTCAGGACGCCGTTAGGTGGGAAGCGAGGGTTGGATGTGGGTTAGAATTTGACACTAACGTCCTCCGACGGCAGAACGCCGGAGCAACGTGCTTGGATGGGGGCCTCGTCTTCGCCGGCGAAGACGCTGTGTGTGTGTATGTGTAGTCGCCTCGGCCACAGACATCAACCTCTTCATACATGCCCTCCGGGGGATCCTCATGCTTTTTACGTGACCTTTCTCCAGTATCGTAGCTACTGTGTTTTCGAAGGTCACTCGAGGCCTCCCCCTGTCTCTCTTACCGCTCACTTTTCCTATATAAATCTTTTTTACCATTCTTTCATCACTCATTCGTTCAACGTGCCCAAACCACCTGAGCACGTTCTTCTTCATTCTCACTGTGACATCTTCGCTAGTACCTGCCAGTCTGTGGATCTCTTCATTGCGGATTCGAGCCAATTCGTGACAAAAAATGTAAAAAGTCTCTCCGGTAAAACGCTCTGCTCACTTCGTTCGCTTCACTCAACAAATAGGAGAAAAATTTAGTTTGTATTTATATAAAATATGCGTAATTTTCTTATAAACAAATTCGATATTCAATTTATATATGTAATTATCTAACATGAATAAAATAAATTATTTATTGAGCAAAGCGAGCGGAGCGCTTTACTGGAAACTTTTTCACATTCTTTGTCACCAATAGGCTCGAAAATGACTTGACGGAAAATTATAAAATTTTGCAAACAAAAACAGAAATGGTGATAATTAAAAATTTTTTTTTTTTAAATGTCATGTCGTTGAGGAATAATCGTCAAAAAACTGATATCCCATTGAAGTCAATGGGAAACGATGAGTCATTACACTGGGCTCGCTTCGCTCAATATGCAAAACGGCACACTACATTTCACAAGCGCAAGTCGAAATGAAGGACTGGCGTCCCTAGTTTCATCGATTACAAAACTGTGACGTCACGTTCAGGCAAATTAATATTGGTTTCAAAGGATAATATATATTAAAAAATACTCACACGCCTCAACCCGGAATGTTTCATTACATTCCGTCATCATTGCCATAAGATTGTTATTACTTCTATCTATCTGTTCTTCCATTGAGTTCGGTGTTGTTGATGTTATATCTTTCATTTTGTTATCCGCCTTTATATCGCATTTTGATAACGTTATAGTTATCAGAGTGACTGCAATAGCAATGAATATTTTCATCATGGATGATCGTATATCATACATTCATTTGATTTTTATATACAACCCTGACAGAAGTTCTGAACATTTTATATGAATATTTCTTTAAATGTAACTATGAAAAAATGACATGGTTTATGTTTTGCGAAGTCTTGGGAGTTCGGAAAGGATAAAGCAAGGTAGAATAATATAAAAGAGAAACCCTTCGGATAATTTCCATGTTAAACAGTGAAACACACTTACATACATACACTTTTTTCATTTTGTAATTATGATTTACACCTGGGTCCTAAGTCCCAGGCATTGTTTGCGTTCCTCTTCTTGCAATGCGATGGGCCCGGCACCCGCAAGGTAAGTCCATGGAATGCTAAGAAGCTTCGTCTCTCTAAATAAAATTGAAGTGTCTTTTTGTAATTCCAACATAACAAATTTTCACTAAACACATATGAAAGTATAAACGGTACTTTAATCTATTTTTAAATTGTCTCTGTCTGTTTCGTCTAGCTAATCTTTAAAACGGCTGAACCGATTTTAATAGGACTTTCTCTTTTAAAAATATTTTCCGCGGGAACGAAGTTACAACTAGTATTTAATATAATTCCTAATCTATAAATTGTTTATAGAACGTGCTCAGGTGGTTTGGGCACGTCGAACGAATTAGTGATGAAAGAATGTTAAAAAATTGATATACAGGAAAAGTAAGCGGTAAGAGAGACAGGGGGAGGCCTCGAGTGACCTTCGAAAACACAGTATGATACTGGAGGAAGGTCACGTAAAAAGTATGAGGACCCCTCGGAGGGCATGTATGAAGAGGTTGATGTCTGTGGCCGAGGCGAAAGAGAGATGCAGGGACCCTAGCGTTTGGCGCTCCGTCTCTGGCTACCCCGCAAGGGATATGGCGTGAAGATAAATAAATAAATATAAATTGTTTGGTACTTCTGCACAAAACCTTTACATTGTTAAGTTAATAATCCCTGTTATGTACCTAATTAGAGTAGTTATAGGAATCATTATAACGAATTTAACATGAAATATGATTTTAATACCAGTACAAGTTGCAACGCCTATTTTATTATTCATTATATTGTATTATCATTCTAATATTGTAAGTCTATAAATATATATTATATAATAATATAAAGTATATGATTCCTCTCATATTTTATTAAAAATAACTTTAACAATTGAGCTTATTGTATTAAAGAAAAATAAGAAGGAAAAAAAATTGCTACACAGGTAGGATTCGAATTTGCGACCTCTGAAAAACAACTCGTCGCTGGACCGATTTAAATTTAATTTAAATAAATAAAAAAAAACATTAGGACAATCACGAAATAAAAATTGACATACCATCTATATATATATATATATATGTAAGTTTAAATAAATATAAAACAGCTAACAGACATGTATATAAGAAACTTATTATTTAATTTTCTAAAACAGAATGTAAAAATTTATATTTATCTTATTAATAATTTTTATAACAACTTGATATTACTTCGAATTAAGTTCAATTAGCTAATGATTGTACCATTAAGTGGGATTACAGATTGCCTTGCATGACTTAAAATACCATAATTATTATACAGTATGTGTAAATATACATCCGTTTATAAAGAATTGATGTATTGAAAATCAACTACTTCCCGACCTTCAATCTATAATAATTAAAAAGATTAAGACTTTATTTGCATCATGTTATTTTGTCTCTAGACTTCTAGGCTTCTAAGCTCTTATGGATATAGCCTGCATCAAACGACGTGGCAACAATGGGACGTTTAGAAAGTTTGCTGAGCAAGAAATACTTAAATGTCTCATAGAAGCAATGACTAATTCTGTAGATTCTTGAGCACACATACTAAAGGCAGCTTTCGAAGCGGCAATTCAGAATATTTTGCTTTTATCTTCCACGATTTTAAAAATGGTTTCCTTTGATAACATTACTACATTAAAATGCATATCCATTTCTACTAGAACTATGTTGTGGCTGGTAAAGATAGAAATATTATGAGGCTGCATTGAAACTAAAGGGCATATTTGTTTAAAAAAATAAAACAAATATGAACACTTTGAACCAATACCAGTGATCACTTATGCACGTTAAATTGGAGCGTCACACTTATCAAAGTTTGTTAAGACACTATAACTTAAAATAGGACAACAAGTGTTCCAACCTTCAAGACTTCTACACTCAAATTAAGTCTACGAGTGTTCCAAAGGCACCCTGTTCTGAGAAAAACAACACAACAAAAACAGACGGGTATTTCCTTATTGTGATCACTGTTTCACAAATTTCAATATATTTATATACAGTTACATAGTCAGCATAAATATGAATGTTGCTATGTTTTAGATTTTATTATTTTATTATTTGCATATACGGAAAATAAAATGGGTCCCAAAATAGAACCTTGTTAACCATTATATTATTACCATTCGTATATGATTCTTAATAAAAACTAACATTTTTTTTTTGGTTTCATTTATATCAGTAGCATAAAAACATACATATTATTATTAGTATATATATATTTATATTACTTTTTTTTACGATTGCTAATGTTTTTGTTTTTTCAATGTGCATTTGCCAACATGTAAGCTAGTGGAGCACCTCTAGCACATTATTGACATATATATATATATATATATATATATATATATATATATATATATATATATATATATATATATATATATATATATTTATATATATATTGCATGCTTTGCGTAATTGTTATCGGGGTTGAAATTTTAAATGTTTCTAGTCGTGTTTTAGAAACTGTTAAATAGTTTTAGAATTAAATTCGAGGTAACGACATTTTCATTGATTTAAAATTAAATTATACATAAACTGTAAAGCGCCAAACTGTAGTTATACCTTATAAATACTTAAAAATATAGATTATGTTACACGTTGTCTTAAAAGAATATAGGTATAGATACTCGTATATAGTTAGGTATACACATGCGTCAAATCAATCAGATTTGGTTGTTAGATAACCTATTCGGAAATTATTAATGAAATTGATAATGGAATTCATTGTTTAAACTTTTAAACATTACCCTACAATGCCACTCAAGCCTGAACTTATATTACAAAAGCAAATATCACTGCTATCTCTACATATTTAACGTGTATACATAAACTACACCCAGACAGGGCCGTCATTACCTATTAGAAGCCCTGGTCACATTAGGATGATGCCCTCATGACAATAATAGATCACTGTCTTGTATACACAAGACATTTTTTGTTTACAATCCTTAATGGGAATACCATGACTGTATCAAAAATCAAGATGGTTTCAGCTAAATAGTCAAATTCTTTAAAAAGTATAAATTTCAGAAATCATTCAACAGGATCGTAACTCTGCCTGTGGTCTTTTACGTATCGAATTATAGAATTATAATTGGGTAGGGACTAGGGCTAACAATCTGTCGCGGGGCTCTGAGCAAGTGCCCGGTATCTCAGTGGTAACAAAGGGCCAACCAAAGAAAAAGCAAATTATAGAACAATATTCTCGGTATGGAGATCACAGACACAGTAGACGTTTTATGTCTACTGCTTCAAACTCATTTCGTACGCAAATAGCTTCTATTAGTGGGTAATTAAGTAACATTATCTTATCAACTCGCTAATGTGTATAAAGGAGTCGTTCATGAACCACATAACACTATTCGTAACATTTCCAATAATGTCTTCGTTTTCAAAGACTTACGGAATGAGAAAAATTTTAGTGTTTCTCTATTTTTATTTATCTTTAGTTTATTGTGAAGGTGCACAAAAATTTTAGTTAAATAAAATTAGTACTCGATATTTGTAAATTAGAATAGATATAATTTAATATTAATATAAATATTTCAGATCATTGTAAAGATGGTAAAGTTGTGAATGGTAACAGAAATGCGTTCAGTGCAATCTCAACTCTTTTCACCTACGTGCTCAATATGCTGCAAGAAAGACCAGAAATATTTGAACAGAATGATGTGTCATTGTTTGCTGATAACCGTGGTCAGGGGAATGAAGTTGTAACCAACAAATTATCTGAGGATGAAGTAAAAAATATTGATACTAATGGAGAATTGGGTAAAAGGATTTTAGAAATAGCCCCATTTTATCAATTTGTTGGCCCTGTGGATACGATTTCTGGTCTGACACCAGAAGAGGTGGCAGAGCAGGTCCTGAGAGTTGAACAGCGTTTGGAAGAACATAATAAAGTTGTTAATTAATAGATAAAAAAGAAGGCATTTGAATTTATTTCTAATTTGAAGTTTTAACGTGTATTGTCAGTAATAATTTGATTATAAATTTCATTATTATGTAATGTCTTTGTTTTCATTAAACTAATAAAAAATAAAACTGTTTTTAATTTCTTTAAATAATAAAATAATGTTGTTATAAGACTGGCTCTAGCAATTTGTCTATTTTGGTTTTTAAAATATTTGCTATGGTCCAAATGAGATTTTATATAACAGAATATTTATGAAAACGTCGGTAATTTTCGTGCTGATTGTATGAAAATTTCAAAAATCAAACGTGAGGTGTAGTTTGATAAATTTGCTATTTCACCAAACAGTTACGTGGAATAAACGATCGCCATTACAATAGTTTTTTAAGTAAAAAAGTTTGAATAAATAAAAGTTTTCACATTAATATTTCTCCGTTTACCTCCTCACTCTACTCGTTTTTTAAAAAAATCATTTACTGTTCAAGCAATATTGCTCTGGAATGCATTACCGGTAGTCATCAGACAAGCAAGGTCTTTGACTGCCTTTAAGAGGTTGGTTAAAGATCATTCTTGGACTCTGTTCGTCACTATAATGTAAATTATATGTAATTATACGAGTATAAAGGAAACCCTTTCACGTTTTTTTATATCTTTATATTATTTTATCTCTTATTTTTCCTCTGTTTTTTCTTGCACATATCAAATAATCTGTCTCCTGTATTCATAACAGTATTATATATATTTGAATATGATATATATATATATATTTATTTATTGAATTATGTATTTTATTTATGTTATATTTATTTGTATTTGTGTATATATTTTATTTATGTTTATTTATGAAATTATGTCTGTTAATATTATGCACCACTCTTGTATGTAACCTTAAACTTAGATATAAGGTTGTCTGGAAGATCTCTTCCAGACAACCTTATATCTAAGTAGCGATCTCGCTACTTAGCGATAAGACCGCCTTATAATACACCAATACATAGGTTTTTTTTTGTTTCTGTGCTATTTTTTTACATTGGAGTTGCAATAAAGTATATTATTATTATCGATTTTAATATTGTTCAACCAATGCTTATGAAAATATGTAAAGCTTATTTTTACAACCAATTACACTATCAAAAATGTTGGAACAGTTTTGTTGGATTTTGTCTGTGTTTTTTTTGTCCAATATAGTAATAACAATTTTATTTCTTTCTGTTAACCGATTGAACTGATTTTTAAATCTGAAATATATAGTTTGCATATTTTACTTAACACGACTGCTACGATTACTGATGTTTATTTTTAATTTATAATAAATGTGAATGGTTAATATATCCTCAGCGTCTTCTTATATGCTCTAAAAGGTTAATTTTTGCACATCATTTATATAGATGAGAAAAACTAAAAAATCCAAAACAGCTCCTTGTGGCATCCCAAAGATAAGGTGATGAGCAAAGCGTCACTTTGGTAATTGTCATATCAATTATTTGTGCTTATTTAATTAGTAGGTTTGAATATTTAGTATACTTCTCCAGTTATTTCTTTATTTTAAATTTTTAGACAAGCCTTCAAAATCTAAAAAATACCAAAGGCTTTCTTAAAGCAAATCTATTACAGCTACATTTATTTTATCAATATTATGTTTTATATTAGTAATAAATTAATTGGAGAAGTGATTTCGTCATTTTGTGATAAATCGTTTTGTAGTCAGCTATATGTTTTATATATTTTTAAGGGAAATAAATTCAAAATTTATATATGTAAAAAATGTAACATAAAATTTTGGCTTAAAATCTAATCTTACTACTGTAAAATCCTGTATAATCCTGATTAAATTTGTAAGGACATATATCAAACTAAATAAAATTTTATTTATTTTACTTTTACAAATAAAATAGCGTTCTACATGTGTAATTACATGTGCACATGTATAAAGATATCCTTACCTGTTATCTTTTACAACGACAACAAAAAATCCCTTACATGTATCATTAATAATTCATGGTGACTTTTAGGGTTCCGTGTTCCACTGTTAACCCATATAGCTTCGTCATATCCGTCCGTTTTTCCGCGGCTTGGAACGGAGATTAGTACTAGAAAGCTGTAATGCGCCATCATCATACATTATGTGGACAAAGTGATAGTTAAGAATTTTAACCCCTGGGGTGTGAATATTTAATCGTGTTGAAGATTCCAAAGTTCGATCAGTAATTGTTATATAAGGTATCGAAAGTGGAACGAGCGGCGTGATATATACAAGTGGTATACTATCATTACAATACTAATTACAGATAGCTGCCGGCCTTGGATTGAAAAATTTAAAATACAAACAATGACTTCCATCTACATCTTAGTAATGTTAATGTTTACACGAAAACAACGCCACTTGTTTCACTTAAATGAAACTACATATAACAGTCGTAGAAAACAACATTTAGATTACCCTCGTGACAAAATGATGGCTTTAGTAAAAAAAGGTACTTATTGTAAGGCTATAATATAAAGACATACAATAAGTTACCAAATCAAATTAAAGAAATCAAAAAGGACATAATTTTTTATAATAAAATTAAACAACTGTTGACATCAAAGATTTATTATAATTATGACGAATATTTAAAGGATAATTTGAATAATATTGACATACAAATAATTTGATGACACACGTATTTTTAATTTATTATTATGATTATATTTTACTTTTTTAAATATTTTTTGACATTTTTGATATTTTAGTTTAATTATAATGATATGAATATTTTAATTGATATTGTTATTAACGTGTTATCAGAGAATGTTAATTAATATAGTATTGTATAAATAATATTTTTGACGACTGATTTGGGACGCCCTAACCGGCAAATTTATATTTTTGCAAATAGTTTTAAGAAATTTGTAAACCAAAAATATTACCAAATAAAAATGAATATGAATATGAATGAATATCAAGACTAATTTTAAAACTTTGTAGTTTAAATTATAATAAAAATAAATCGGTTTTATTTTTTTTTTAAATGTGTATCTCAAAAATCAAGACTCATTTTAGGGCCAGGAATTATTTTCTAAGGAATTATAATTTAACACACACGAAACTACGGACCTATATTAGTTAGATATAAAAACACATTTTTTTAAACAGATGTCCACATGGCTCTGCGATATTAATTAATAGTCAATCTTATCTATAATACGCCCCCATTTGTATGCTGTGAAATTAGTAATCCCTCGTTGCAGTTTGAAAATCGACCGCGGCTAGACCATGTCCATCTTATATGGACATTGCTTGTATGTGTTATTGTTTCGCTTGTTCGTAATTATTAATTGTGAAGCCTACGATGGCCGCCCCAAAATTAAAACTGAAAATGGAGACCTCATTTTGGAACCAGGGTACGACAAAAGCATTTATTTGAAAAGGAACGGTCCTAAGTCTAGTGTATTTATTGATGATTTAAATATATCCATGTTACAAAATATTACGCAAAGTAGTGCTTCCTTTGTAACCAATGAAAATATTAAGTCAGAAAATAATTTGAACAAACAAAGTGATCTACAGAACAGAATAGAGGGGCTGAATAATGCAATTAAGGATTTGAATAAATTGCACAATAATATATCCCACTTGTTTCGAAGATTCACCAAGTTGAAGACCAGGTTACAAGCGCTGGAACTCTTAGTAAACAGTAAAGATATAAACGAATGTCAATCACAACCATGTGAAAATGGTGGCACATGTTTAAATTTAGTAAACGGTTATTTCTGTTTATGCCCCTCAAACTGGAAAGGGAGTGACTGTAATGAAGATGTCAATGAATGTCGTAACTACGCAGGAACTGACTTGGGTTGTCAAAATGGTGCAACTTGCATAAACAAACCCGGATCATATGAGTGTCTCTGTAAACCTGGTTGGTATGGTCTTGACTGTAATAGAAAGGCCAAGGATTGTTCTGGAGGTGATTACGAAATGTGTGGACATGGAACTTGTATTCCCGTTACTACAGGAGAAGGTATAAAGTGCTTTTGTAATCAAGGTTGGACAACAAATAGCACTGATATTGCATGTCTCAATGACGTAAATGAATGCGACTCCGGTCAACCAGCACGTTGTTCAACGAATCCAAAAGTGAATTGTATAAATTTACCTGGTTCATTTAAGTGTGGACAGTGTCCAGTTGGTTATGAAGGAGATGGGTACGTTTGTCATGATATTGATGAATGTTTAACGCTAAACGGTGGTTGTAGTGAAAATCCCTTTGTGGCGTGTCATAACACTATAGGTTCACGCATCTGTAGTGCCTGTCCACCTGGATTTCAAGGAGATGGGGTAACATGCCAATGGAGAGGGTCATGTGCAATAAATCATGGCGGATGCCATCCATCTGCTCAGTGTATTGAAAATTCTATATCTAGTGCGCAAATTGCTCAATGTGTATGTCCTTACGGAATGGAAGGTGATGGTGTTGGTCTTCAAGGATGTTATTTTGCAACTATTGACAATAAAACTCTTAATTGTGAAAATAACCCTTGTGGGGAACACGGATATTGTCATATGTTGAAACAAAGTTATACTTGTATATGTTTCCCAGGTTATGGCGGAGCTCGTTGCGAAAGTCTTAGTAGTTTCTGTTCAAGTACTCCGTGCCTTAATGGGGGTACTTGCAGACCAGATGATAAATTATCTAAAGGATATAGATGTGAGTGCTCTGCTTTATATACCGGTGAACATTGTCAAATTCATTCCCAGCCATGTGGTGGTGTTCTTGATTCTGAGGAAGGCAGTATTGTGTATCCTTTATCTAACACAACATATAAGCATAATGCTCGGTGTGCGTGGGTAATTCACACTTCAATAGATAAAGTAATCAATGTAACTTTTAGTAAATTCGATATAGAAGCAGATTCTGAATGTTATTTTGATTTTGTACAAATACACGACGGCCGAAGTTCAGCTAGCCAATTAATCGGTAGATTTTGTGGAAATACTTTTCCAAATGGTGGTAACATTATATCGAGTCATAATAATTTATACTTTTGGTTTCGATCAGATCATTCTGTAGCTAGAGGTGGATTTGCTTTGCATTGGACAAGCATACCTCCTGTTTGTGGAGGAGAGGTAGATGCTAGTAAACATGGACGAATAAGTTCCCCTGGTTCACCTGGTAGGTACCCACCCAATCGTGACTGTTTTTGGCATTTGCAAACGACTTTTGGTAAAAGAATAGAATTATATTTTTTCCAACTCGATATAGAAGCACATGCTAATTGTAGTTTTGATTTTATAGCCATATATGACGGTGAACATACGAGCGATCCACTCATTAATAAATATTGTAATACTACTCAACCAGTGCCGCTACAATCATCAGGTTCAGAAATGCTTATATATTTTCATTCAGATGCTACAAGTAATGGTAAGGGATTCCAAATAGTTTACGCCCCAATCGAAGGCATTCCTGGATGTGGAGGTTACTATACTACTGATAGGGGAGAAATTGTTTCACCATCTTATAATGGAGCATACCTTAATAACTTATTGTGCGAATACAGAATAAAAACTAGACAAGATACCAAGATTCGGCTAACATTTAAAGTTTTTAGTTTAGAAAGATCATCCAGCTGCAGATATGATTTTCTGAAGGTGTTCGACGGTTCGTCATCTGATTCACGCCTTGTTGGAAAATATTGTGGTAATATTTATCCAAAAGAATACACATCTTCAACAAATGATCTGTTTTTAATATTTAAAAGTGATCACACTACATCATCTGAAGGATTTAAAATTATATATGAAGCAGTATGTGCGAAAGCAATCATCGGCGATAGTGGAATAATAACGTCTCCGGGCTATCCATCTAACTATCCTAAGAAAATTAATTGCGAATATATCATTAACACGACCCCAGGAAAAGCAATCATATTAAAATTCCAAGACTTTGATATCGAAGATAATCGATATTATCATTGTCAGTATGATCATGTGGAAATAAGAGACGGACATTCTGTAAATTCAACTTTACTAGGCAGATATTGTGGTGGGACAGAATCGACACCGCCTGCACAGACTTCTACTCATAATTACATGTATGTTAAATTCCAATCGGATATGAGCATTACAGGTAGAGGTTTTTATGCTAATTTTACTACTATAAACACGGTATGTGGAGGTATACTTAAAGAGAATACTGGTATTATTAATCACCCAGCAGATAATAAAGTTTATTACTCTTTCAATCAGTCCTGTACATGGATATTAGTTGCTCCTGAAGGGATGCACATTAAATTAACTTGGAATAGATTTGAAATACAGAGTTCATGGAACTGTGTTGCTGATTATGTAGAACTCATTGAATTAGATGAACGAAATGAAAATACTACATTAGGAAAGTACTGCGGCCATTTATTTCCTCCAGCCTTGACGACTTCATCAAATCGTCTTGAAATTCAATTTGTTTCTGATGATACAGTTTCGGGTCTTGGTTTTTCGGTGTCTTATTCTTTTATAGATGAAAGAACACATTGCGGTGGGTTGTTTGTAAAATCTCACGGTATTATATATTCGCCCGGTTGGCCGCAAAATTATGAACCTAATCGTGATTGTACGTGGCAAATAACAGTACCTGTAGGTCAGCAAATTTTGCTTAATATAACTGATTTTGACCTGGAAGGGCCTTTACATGATAGTTGTGATTTAGGTGATTATATAACCATTAGAGATGGTTCTTCAGAAATGTCTCCATTAATAAGTAAATTTTGTGGTTATTATAAATATAGGCGTATTGTCTCAACGGCGAATAATATTTATATTCATTTCCATTCCGATTTTTACTTAACTGGCAAGGGATTCAAAATTGAGTGGGATGGAACTATAACAGGTTGTGGGGGAACATTAACAAGTGTCCAAGGCTCAATCTCTTCTCCTAACTACCCTCAAAATTATAACGATAATGCTGAATGTTTTTATCGCATCGTGACAGCAAGTGGATCCCGTATTGCAATTAGTTTTACGGACTTGAACTTAGGTATTAGTGATGATTGTAACCGTGATTACGTACAGATATTTGATGGCCGCGATATTAATTCTCAAAGTTTAGGCAAATACTGTTATAAAAATGCTGAGTTAAATGATGTTAAGACCACTAGTAATTATGTTTTTATAAAATTTAGATCCGACTTTATTTTTACTGCGAAAGGGTTTTTGTTAAGTTATAAAACCATTTGTAATAATAATATCATTGGCCATTATGGTGTCATAGAAAGTCCGGGCTATCCTGTTAAATATCCTATTAATTCTAGTTGTTTCTGGACAATCACGGTCCCCAAAGGAAATAGAATCAATGTAACTTTTACAAATTTTGAGATATATGATCCAATTACACCTTTTATGCACTTAGGAATATCGTATCGTAGTGCCCGTAAAATGGAACAGTGTTATTTAGATTATGTCCAGATAAACGAAACATCAGAAGAAAAAGTTGGTAAAAAAGTATGTGGAGTAAAACCGCAACCTATTACTTCAACAAAAAACTCTTTGCAAATTAAATTTGTTTCTAGTTCACCTTTTCCTCGTAAAGGATTTCGTTTAGAGTGGGCTAGTTACGGCTGTGGTGGACATATACAAAAATCCTCTGGTTCTTTGTCGTTTGACAGGGCTCTAAGTTCTATAGGTGAAATAGAATGCGAATGGATTATTGAAACTCCGGTAGGAACAGCAGTATCAATAACATTTTCTGATTTTTATATGATGGAATCTCGCAACTGTACTGAGGATGCTATAGAGGTGTATAATGGTCAAAGCATAGCTTTTCCTCTATTATCCAAATTTTGTAATAGACATAAAACTGTAATACAAGCAAGTTCGAATTACATGTTCGTTAGATTAATAAAGCATTCTACACTGCGTGATGTCAATTTTCAGTCACAATTTAGCTCATTTACTGAAGGCTGTGGGGGAGGCTTTCTATCCTCGTCGGGTTTATTTCATTCTAAAAACTATCCAAAAAATTATGATGATAATTTGGATTGTCTGTGGATAATATCAGTACCAAAATATCATAGAATCAAATTGGAATTTCTTGAATTTGACTTATACTCTAATAATGGAAAAAGTAATGACAAATGTGGAGATATGATTAAAATTTATGAGAGTGAAGATATTTTCAAAGCAAATTATTCCCATCTTCTTTGCCCCGATTGGAATCGTACAACAATCCTCTCAGAACACTCTTCCATTACTGTACAGTTCACGACTGATTCTAGTGGTTCTGCTAAAGGATTTAAAGCTAATTTCACAATGACATGTGGAGCCACAATTGAAGCGTCTTCAGATGGTGTAATTACAAATAACAATTACATCAGTCACAATAACCAGAATTGTACATGGACTATACTTGCTATGAAATTAAATGAAAAAGTCAAATTAACGATACGGCATATTTCACTGCCAAAAAACTCTGACATTATTACAATTAGAAATTGTCCGTCATCCTTTCTAAGAGTATTTGATGGAAATGACGACAAGGCACCTCTTATAGATGAGTTCTGTGGCACGAAAGCTCCTTCTACTATCGTTAGTCATGGCAACGCTCTAACAGTTCAGCTTGGAACTTATAGTGAAACTATCATCGGTAGTTTCTTGGCACATTACTCTTCTT
The DNA here is from genome assembly GCA_918358865.1 of Melinaea marsaeus rileyi. NCBI lineage: Eukaryota > Metazoa > Arthropoda > Insecta > Lepidoptera > Nymphalidae > Melinaea > Melinaea marsaeus. The sequence continues at coordinate 9,342,350 of OU911090.1, read as the reverse complement.
TAACGTCGTCGTGTGGAGGTAAATTAACGTCGGAAGAAGGTTACGTTGCTTCACCGAATTATCCACAGTCATATCCAAATAATGCTGATTGCGAATGGACATTAAGTACATCACCCGGCAATAGGGTATACGTAACGTTTGAAAAATTAGACTTAGTATATTCTGAGGGATGCAACGAAGAGTATTTGGAAGTAAGAGAAAATAATAGCGGAGGAAATCTTTTAGCAGTATATTGCGGAAATGAAATTCCATCAAATACAACTACGGGCTCGAAGATTTATATTAAATTTCGTACCAGTAGTAGTAAAAAACCAGGACGAGGATTTCTTCTTCACTATGGATTTCTTCATGGTAACGAAATAACCGGCATGAATAGAGGCGAAATAGCATCGCCACTTTACCCACTACCATACGAAGGAATAGGTGAATTCAGTTGGCGTATTATAACAGACACTTCAGCGATAATTTCATTAACCACTGATCATTTAGAAATTGTCAAGTGTGATGAGATCTGTGCGAGTCAATTACGTATATACGATGGATACGATGAAGAAGCTCCATTATTAAATGTGTTGTGCGGAATGTTTAAAAATGAAAACAATAATGTACAAACAAGTTCTAATGTAGCATATATAAAACTTATGTTAGATAGCTCGAGTCATGGGGCTCTTTTTCATATTCAGTGGGCGCAATCTGAAAAAGGCTTATATACATCTAATTTAAATAAGAATATTAATTGTGGCTTAAATTACACTCAAATTGTACTTCAAGAAAGTAATGTTATTTTCAGTTCTCCTAATTATCCTGATCGGTACGGTCCAAATTTAAACTGTGAATGGATATTTCATGCTATTTCTGGATATCATTTGAGTTTATCTTTTAAAGAAATTGATTTAGAAGAGACGTCAAATTGCTACTCTGATTATCTGTCAATATTTTCTTCGAATAATGGCCTTGAATGGCAACCTGTTGCAGAAAATATATGTTTTTCACAATTTGAGAATAAAAATTTGGCACCAACGTCATATGTGAAGGTAATATTTAAAAGTGATGAATACATATCGAAGAAAGGTTTCCAAGCAACGATAAGAGCTGTGTGTGGTGGCTTATTGGAAAGCTCATCGGGTTTCGTTGAAGTTACTTGGTTTGACTACAATTCAAAACAACTCAATATGCAGCCTGAATTAATATGTAACTGGACGGTAAAAGTACGTCCAGGACGAACCATAAGATCTACTTTTGTTCATTTTAATATAACTAATACTAATGAATGTGAGACATATGTTGTAATACGAAACGGAGAGAGTGTGGAATCTCCAATTCTAGGGAAATACTGTGGTTATGAACAGGAAAATATTAATGAAATCATTTCTGCTACTAATGTAATGTATATTAATTACAAAACTGTAAAAACAAGAACACCATTAAAAAGAGTATTCCAAAATTTTAAATTGCGTTATGAAGAAATAAATATTGAATGTGGAGCAACGTCTACCTTAGATCCGGATCATTCTTGGGAAATCATTAATTCTCCAAATTATCCCTCAATACCCGTGCCTTACACTGAATGTATTTGGACTTTCACTGGACCACCAGGAGAGATTTTAAGAATAGATTTCTTAGAAAGATTCGACTTAGAAACTTCTAAGCAGTGCGCATCGGAATTTGTAGAAGTAAGAGATGGGTCTTCTGAACTTTCTTTACTTAAGGGACTTTTTTGCCGAAAACCAGGCACTGTGAAAACAAGTAGTAATACTATGTTTATAAAATATTCAACACAGATACCGGAACCTAGGAATGGTTTTAAAGCTAATGTATCTATTGATGTGTGTGGAGGAACTATAATTGCCGAATCGGGCCAAATTATATCACCAGGATATCCTCATATGGCAGTACTTCCTTCTACTTCAATTTGTCAGTGGCATATAATATCTAAAGCTGGACACGTTATATTGTTAGAGCTTAAAGACCTCGATCTTCCTCTATCAGAAGAAACATGTGGTACAAAGATATCAATTGAGGAACCATTTTCATATAACGGGTCGGCTGGAGGAGCTTTACTTAGTGAATTTTGTTCCGATAATTTATATGTATCTAAAACAATAGAGTCATTAAGTAATGAGGTCTTAGTTAAATTACATATTGGCAAACCAAGCCCAATGAATCAGTATTCCGAAAAGAGAGGTTTCAAATTAATATTCAATTCATCACGACCTTCTTGTGGAGGAAGTGTGACAACATCTGATGGGTTCATTATGACCCCAGGATATCCAAGAGAAACCTCTTTACTTTATTGCCAATGGGACTTTATGACACCAAATGAAAATCGAAGGATACGCGTGGAACTCATGGACTTTGATATGAATCACAATTTAGGAATTTTAGGTTTTTTATTTTTCCCCCATATGTTAGAAGAATATATTGATTCTAATAATTTATCTCGAACGGCTCCAATATTTGAATCTACTGGAAATAAAATGTCATTTTACGTGTGGATGGGGCAAATAAGCGTAACAAAACATCGTTTTAAGGCCAGATATAGTACCGACGAACCAGCTCTATGCGGGGGCAAATTGAATGGTATCCAAGGCCATGTGACATCTCCAAATATGGATACATCTTACGTCTGTGAGTGGGATTACAATAATTTTGTCCAATCCCTTAACTCTTCCCTTTCATATGGTAGTATGTATGTTATAATTAACATAACATCACCAGGTAGTAACACTTGCCGTTATTCGGATTCCAAACTTAATTTGCATTCTAATATAATTGATTCAGATTCTTTAGGTTTGTTATTCAATCGAAATACTTGTGGAAATTATTCTAATTTAATCTATAGAATTCCTTCAATAAATGTCAAAATAAGAGCTACACAATACACACCTTACCCTATTACTTTCGACCTTGACTGGAAATTGCAACAATGTGGAGGAATAATTCATCCAGGTCAAACAAGTGATAGTATTTTAAATATTCCAAAGGCCCATAACGAAACAATAAATTGTGCTTGGATCATAAGATGTCCGCCAGGAATACGAATTAATCTAAGATTGGAAGGAACATTTAATTTAGACTGTTCTAATGAGTATTTGCAAATCAGCGAGGAAATGGCAGAAACTTCTCTTGTTGTTGGAGATTATTGTCTAACAAAAATTCAGGAAAAACCACTTCAGAGTTCACTTTCACATTTGTATGTACAATACCATTCAAAACCACAAAATGGTACAAGTATAAGACTTATATCAGAGGTTGCTACTTATCTTTGTGGAGGTCTTTTAACGCGATTCGATAGAGTTTTCACTTCTCCAAACTATCCCAAGAACTATCGTGAAAATCAAGAATGTATATGGAAAATCGAATTGGAAGTCGGATACCGAATATCACTTCGGTTTGTCGACAGATTTGTAATCGAAGATACAACCAATTGTACCAAGGATACTATTATTGTTTACGATTGGATAGAAAATGAATATAAGGAAATGAGCAGAGTTTGCGGTCGTCACCTTCCACCTGTATTTAATTCAACAAGCAACCGTATGAAAGTTGTTTTTCGTACAGACGCTGCCATTAACTTAGACGGATTTAAAGCAACGTGGACTCCTATTTGTGGAGGCAAGTACGTAGCAAAAGTTCAGGAACAATTTGTTTATAGTCCTGGTTATTCTAATAAGTATTATCCATCTTTAAACTGCTTGTATGAAATCACAGCTCCGTCTAAGCAAATAATGATAAAATTTTTAGATTTTGAACTCGAAGGCTCTTACCCAGAATGTAAATATGATAATGTAAGTATTGTTCATCAGAGCGATAGTAATTACTTAAATAGTGTATATTGTGGAAAAGATATACCACCTCCGATACAAATTTATAATGACATTAATATAACTTTTAAAACAGACTTCTTTGGACAAAGAAAAGGGTTCAAATTATCATATTCACTATACAATTGTGGGGGTATCATCCGGGAACAGACAGTCCTAACATCTGGAACACTTGATACCTACAGTGACAACAGCAATTGTACCTGGTTGATTCAAGCTCCGGTAAATAAAATTGTAATTCTCAAATTTCTATACATAGATTTAGAAAGCTCTTACGGATGTTATAGTGATTATATAGCCATTTATAATGGACTTCAATTAGATTATAATAAACGTATAGCATTGTTATGTGGCCATTTAAATTCCACTACCGTAGTTAAAAGCGAAAAAAATAATATGATATTACAATTTGTTTCTGACAGTTATTTAAATTATAAGGGTTTCAAATCAGAAGTACTTTTTACGTATTCTGAAGCAATGGGATGCGGTGGTACAATTAACTTGAACTCTTCACAAAAATATCAATTAAAATCTCCTCTTTTTAATAATAGTCTAGTCTATGAAAACTATTTAGATTGCCATTGGACTATAAAAGCCCCAATAGATAAGATAGTCAAGGTAGATTTTACATCTTTTCACGTATCTTCTTGTCCCAACGTTAATCAAACGCAACTAGGTTATGATAAATGTGATTGTGATCTCATAGAATTTAAAGACGGCCTAAATCCTACGAGTCTAATAATAGGTAAATATTGTGGACATAGTATTCCACCGCAAATATTTTCGTCAACAAATGTAATGAGTATAAGATTCTCGACTGACGGAGAGATACAAAGTTCAGGATTTGAAATAACATTAACGTTTCAAAATTCCAGCTGTGGACAATCTGTCTATACTGTTTCTGATATAACTCAAAAAGTGAGATCGCCATCATATGAAACGGGATCAATTCCTCATGGCATACATTGTAATTACTATTTTGATAACAGCTTGAACCCATATTCACCTATTCATATCAGAATAAATAATTTAGATCTCGAATCTGAAAACGCTGATATTGGTTGCAACAAAGATAAATTAATTATAACTAGCAATTCACATCATCCCAATGTAAGTTTCGGTAAAGATTTCATAATTAATGAACCAAATGATAACTTTTTTTTTAATGCTTTACTATATGAATCAACTTTAAACTTTCCTCAGCACATAATACTATGCGGTTATAAACAATCTATTGATTATTACTTTACCTCAAGCATTAATATACATTTACAAACTTCGGCTGACTCTAGTACTTCACATCGTGGTGTAGAGCTGGAATTTTCGTTCCCAGGATTATGTGGTAGAAACTATACAGAACTACAGGGCAGAATATCCCCATATTATTCATATAATAGTGATGGATTTACCCAAAGGGACTGTTACACGTTAATTACAGTTCCAGAAAATTATACAATATCGGTTTTTTTCATACAAATATCTCCTATAATAAATAATATCGATGAAAATGTTTATTTGGATATTATTGATGGCAACAACACGAATGCACCGCTCCTTTACAGAGTAACATCAGAATATCCTGATGTAACCCAAATGTTTTCTAATGGAAGGTACTTACTTTTCCATAACCGTATGTTAAACGCCGTAGCTGTCCTTTTTGATTTAATTTATGTTGCATCAGATAAAGGTCGGGGATGTGGAGGTTATATTCATAATGAGATAGGAAAAGTAACTAGTCCGCTTTATCCATTTGAATATAGAAGAAAAACTACATGTGAGTGGGAACTCGAAACCCCGTCAAACACGCGATTATTTTTACATTTTGCAGTATTTGATTTAGGTAGAGCGTGTGATCAGAATTATCTACGACTGGTAGACAAAAATGGTAATACCATATCCACATATTGTTCAGAAACACCCGCCGATTATACAAGCGAAACTAATTATGTTAAGATAGTGTTCACAACCACCATGAACAATGGCGGGACGGGATGGGCAGCGGACTTTGTGGGTATCGTTTAGTTTAGCGTAGCTGTTAAGATAATCATATTAATTCATTTATAGTTTATTTGTTTAAATATTGTTATACAATTTTGTTTTATTTGTCATATTTTATATAATTCAATCAATTCAAAATCATTTCTTATAAGTATGTAATAGTATAATAAATATAATGTAATTTCTTATATGTATGTTGTTTTATTTTAATTCACCTAGTAGACAATGTTTCCCAAATTTTCTTTTTGCAATACTCTTTATTTGAATATCATTTTATAAAATCAATATTCGTTAATAAAACATATTTTGAGATGCAATTTTTATAATAATGTGATTAATTCTCTTATGTATAAATCCTATTACAGTTATTGATTAACCTTCGAAATCTTATTGAGCGGAGCGTTCTACTTTTTCACATTCTTTTTCACGCATAGGCTCGAAAACTACTTGACGGAAAATTATGAAATTTTGCAATAAAAAAAACAGACACACAGGCGATGGTTTTAACAAAAATTTTTTTTAACGTAATTTCGTTGAGGAATAATCGTCAAAAAATGATATCCTTTGAAGTTTGTTTGTTTTTTTTTCGTGGACTCGCTTCGCTCAATATGCAAACGGCACCCGAGATTTCGCAGCGAGTCGAAATTGAGGGTCTGTTGGCGGCCCTAGTTAGAATACCGAAATACGTCTTATGTGGGAGAGAAAAGGGCGGCTCTTATCTAATCCCTGGATCTGTCCCGTCCTGTACCAGCTTAGAAGATTAGAAGCTTGCTTGCTTAGAAGTATTTATCCGTTCCGTTAAAATAATCGGAGACCAAGTGGTTTATGAAAGACATGTTCAAATTATGAACACAAAAATACAATCTGAGATGTTTAAGATCTAACTCAATAAAAAATCCTTATATTTTCAGATGCCGAAAGTATCATTGGTATATTTTTTCAAGATTTTTTTGGATATTAATATTTATTATAAAATTATGCATGGTATTATTGAACCTTGCTATCTTATTTAAGTGGAGGTAAGATTTTTGATAAGGAGTCACCATGTCATAAGCTAAACAATAATATTGATAATATAAATGAAGCTTATCACTTTATAATTCATTTTATCACAGTCAAACAAAATCAAAGTTTTACTAAGTAAGCTGATGTGCGACACAAATGAACCAGAAGAGCCTTGCCCGTGGGAATGGGATCTGATATTCCAGCAGCTCTATATGATAGAGCCAACATTCTCAGCTCTAGGAATGTTTACACTGAACAGATCTTTGGTTACTTCGGTAATATTTAATTTGCTTTTACAATTAAGTTAATGGATTATATTCTCAAACGCAGTAATATAATCTAAATTGACAATATTTCTTGACTGTACTCTTGTGGCATATTCTAAAAATGTTAAAAAATTATTTACTATAAAATGATTTTAATAATTTTTGAACATAATTATTGCTTAAATTTTTTCAAATTTTCGGTGCTTTCACTTCTTATCTTGTGATTGTTATTCCATACACACAAAAGATTTATACATTCATCAGGTTCCAATGAAATCACGCTTGCAATTAAAAATATAATATAAATAACAAAAATGATTTTTCATTACAATTTAGAATTATAATTATTAGGTACTTATAATACTATAAATAATCTAAGACTTGGTTATTTGGAGACAACAAAAAGGGAGCATTGGTTATTGGGAGACAATAAAAACTGTACACAACGGGAGATTTAGTCGGAACTAAAGATTGCATCACGAGCATTTTTCACACTTCTTCATGAACTGACAGCTGATTCGTGATGGATTCTTCCTTTCTTATTGGGGAGTATAATTCCCGTTAATAATTTGTTAAAAATTATGCTGGAAAAGTTAGTAATTAACACGCAAGCTTGATTTAATTACAAAAAAATGGTACCTCTAAATAATAAAAAAAATATATTGTGACATATTAAAATAAATGGTTTAAATTTGTTTGAAAGCTATAGTAAGTGCAGTAGTAGTAACTGGTTATTTTACAACACTAAATTATTATTAAATTAAATACGTGTCTTTCATTTTAAAATGAATTATAATAGTGAAAAAATTTATTGATGCAAAGAGAATCTGTAACAATATATTATATAATTAGAAATTATTGTTTGTTTTATTTATATTTTTCTGAAAATAATAATACTTACCGATGTTATTAAAGTTCTGTTGAAGGTAACAATTTCAAGAGGTGCAAAATAAGGTTTAAATAATAAAACCTGCTCGTAAATCGTGTTAAATTCAGTATGGACACTACTACGTGGCAGTTTGTGCAGAATCTTGTACAATATGTCCTTAATTTTCGGTATCTGAAAATGTGACAAGAAAAACAATAGTAATAATCTTGCAAAGAGAAGTCTAAAAAGTCGAAAAGTAAGTTTCGGTTTTTTTTTAATATAAGCTAGTTACTTCGAATAAGATAGGCATTCGAAGGCAAATATTTTTAAAGTTAAGAAACACTTAGAAACAAAAAATATTACTTCATCATTTAAAACATGGCCATTTTCAATCCGTGAAAACAACCTCGTTGTCACATACAGCAACCATAGCACTTGCATCATTATCTCTTTGCTACGAACATTTGAAGCTAAAACGAAGAAAAAAATAATTCTACAGTAAAATAAAAAAAGAATAAAGCTATTGAAAACTATCAGCTTTACATAAACATGTATGTACATTATCATATGCTCACACCTTAATGTTATGAACTATTATTCGTTAGAATTAACTAAACTAAAAACAAATATATTAGAGATCTAGTTTCATTACTATTGTAATATACATCGTTGGCCATAAATATTATTACAACGTATAAACTTCGCAATGTATGTTTTCTGAAATCAAAAGTGGAACAGGCTTAATACGTAAAAAACTTAGTTTTACAATCATTGTTTTTTTTATCATTTCAAATATTTTTCGGCGATATGAATAATTTAATTAGGCTGCTACCAGACCCTCTCCCTTGCTTTCAATAACAGCTGCCTAACGGTGCGTATGATATAACAGAAGGTCATCAGCCGATCGATCCTAGTGACTACGCTGCGGCTGTAGCTGATGTGATACTTCAGGGCATGGAACTATTTGTACCAAGCACGCGGTGTCAGAGTTCAATGCCGGAAATAGTTTTTCGGCAAAAAACTATCAGGCAGTCTCTATTTTCCTTGGACGTTCATAAGTCGAGTGGGCCGGATGGCATTTCTCCATTAGTGCTACGAACGTGTGCCCCTGAGTTGACTTCAGTGCTAAGGTATCTATTTCGGTACTCCTACCTTAAAGGCGTAGTCCCGGTCTCATGGAAGCGTGCCCTTGTCCATCCGATCCCTAAAAAAGGTGATAGCTCGGACCCAGCTAACTACAGACCTATCGGCATTACCTCCCTTCTCTCCAAAATAATGGAGATTATTATCAACCGACAGCTCCTAACGTACCTCGAGGATCACCAGTTGATCAATGACCGGCAGTATGGCTTTCGCCATGGTCGATCAGCTGGTGATCTTCAGTTATACCTTACGCACCGTTGGGCAGCGGTTATTGAAAGCAAGGAAGGTCTGGCAGTTAGTCTGGATATAGCAAAAGCCTTTGATCGTGTATGGCACAAGGGGCTTCTTTCGAAGCTACCTTCCTATCGGCTTCCCGAGAGTTTATGCAAGTGGATCACCAGTTTTCTCACTGGGCGGAGCATACAGGTCGTTCTCGACGGCTTTTGCTCGGACCCCAAGCACGTGAACGCTGGTGTACCTCAAGGCTGCGTGCTTTCCCCAACTCTGTTCCTCCTGCACATCAATGATATGTTGGATATTTCCAACGTACATTGTTATGCGGATGACAGCACTGGGGATGCGGTATATTCCGGTCGTGCCGGTCTCTCTCGGGAAAACGTGGACGAGTGCCGAAAGAAACTTGTGTTTTCAATAGAGACCTCCCTGGGGATGGTCTCTGAGTGGGGTGAACTGAACCACGTTCAGTTCAATCCCCTTAAGACACAGGTTTGCGCGTTTACCACTAAGAAAACCCCATTTGTCGTATCACCGCTCTTCGAGAGCACTCCTCTTATTACCTCGCCAAGTATCAGAATACTGGGTCTCGACATTTCGAGCGATTGTCAGTTTCGTGGTCATCTGGAGAGCAAGACCAAGTTGGCCTCGATGAAATTGGGAGTGATCAAAAGAGCGAGACAGTATTTCAAACCTGGCCAAAGACTTGCGCTCTAAAAGGCGCAGGTCCGGCATCACATGGAGTACTGTTCTCATCTCTGGTCCGGATCACCCCAATATTAGCTTCTACCATTTGACCGCGTACAAAGCCGTTCGGATTGTCGGGAACCCGGTGCTCTGCGAACGGCTGGACTCTTTGGCATTGCGTAGAGACGTGGCTTCTTTGTGCGTCTTCTACCGCATTTACAACAGGGAGTGTTCCGTATAACTATTCGATCTGATGCCTACCGCCGAATTTCACTACCGCACAGCTCGCCATCGCCTCCTTTATCATCCATACCACCCGGACGCGTGGTGATCTTCAACTGTGCGGTTTTCAAGGACCTTTTTCCCACGTACCACTCAAATGTGGAACGAACTTCCTGCGGCGGTATTTCCAGATCGATACGACATGGGTACCTTCAAAAAAGGCATATATTCCTGTCTCCAAGGCCGGCAACGCTCTTGTGAATCCTCGGATGTTGCAAGAGTTCATGGGCGGCGGTGATTACATACCAACGGTGACCCGCAAGCTCGTTTGCCCTCCTCTAACATAAAAAAAAAGAAAAAAAAAGCCGATCGATCATGACGAAAGCCATATTGCCGATCATTGATCAACTTGTGATCATCGAGGTGCGTTAGGAGCTGTTGATTGATGATGCTCTTCATTACTTTAGAGAGAAGAAAGGTAATGGCGATCGGTCTGTAACTAGCTCGATCCGACATTTTTAGGGATCGGGTGGATAAGGGCATACTTCCATGAGACCGAGACGGTCCTTAAAGTAGGCGTACCGCAATAGACGCATTAGCATATTCGTAGCACAATCGGAGAAATATTATCTGGCCGACTCGACTTATGAACATCCAAGAAAAGTAGAGACTTTCGGTTGGTTTTTTGCCGAAAATCTAATTCCGGCATTAAACTCTGACACCGCGGTGTCCGATGATAGGTGGTGTCTTTGCCAGGTCGTCCAAAGTCGAGTTTGAGGTAAAACTAGTGCCTAAGATAACGGCTTTCTCTTTTGCCGTGTGGGCCAGAGAGTGTGTGTGTGCAATGGCGGTAGGGATGGCTGGCAGAAGTTTTCCAGAGTGGCTTTGGAAAGCGCCTAGAACTTGCGTGTGCCAGGCGGGTACCTTGCCAGCTGATCCCCAATTTTGACGACATACTTGAACTTTGCTCTAGCACTTTTCCGTTTGAAGAATCTGAAGGCACGATTATATTTACTCTTCAGAACTCTAGAGTTCGAATCCTTAATGACTAACGCATTAGCCCAAGCTTGATAATCCTGCCGTTTGCCAGCTGCTGCAGCCCTGACAGACGCATCAAAGCAAGACCGCGATCTGACACCAAGTGGTACCACAAAGCTTGGAACAAATAGTTCCATGCCCTGAAGTATCATATCAGCTACAGCCGCAGCGCAGTCACTAGGATCATTGGAAGGGAAACTAGTCGGCCCTCATGGGTAGGATGCAAAAAAGCACCGCATTCCATCCCAATCCGCTGACTTGTAGTGCTAAATGCGTCGAGTCGCAGGTCTTGTGCAAGCCGGAAGTTGAAAAGGCACTACACTCCGTATCAAGCAATAATCAGAGGACCCTAAGGGAGCATCGACAGAGACTTGGTACTTTCCGGGATGTGTAATCAACAGAAGATCTATGACATCATATGACTGTCCACAGTAGACAAGTGTCTTGACCAACTGGGATAGACCATTTGCCAGAGCAAAGTTAAATACTGTATTTAACTGACTGACTATACTAAACTGAGATTGAAGAAGTTGAAGTCCCCGAGGATAACGACTTCGGCGCAGGGAGTCTGTGAAAGTAAATTGTCAATCTTCACCTGGACATGGCCCTAGATTTAATCCGTTTCTGCATTACCTCTCTGACTCTGAAATGGTCTTCCATGAAGCCTGGTCGAATACGAATCCCCATCTAGTCAGATCTGAATCATCTTAAGAAATCCCTAAAGACAGCAGGAGCTATATTTCCAATAAAAACACTAAGAAAACTTGCTTGGATTGAAATCCAGACATATAAACAGCATGTCTGTAGTAATGTCTAGTTCAAAAACACTATTTATAAATGTTACTGAAAACAGTTTCATGCACATATAAGTTGAATAAGATAATATTTAATTTCAGAAAATATAAATCCCTTTTCATTTTGTCTGGTACAATGTTACGCTAAGTCTGTACTAAACAGACAATTATCTATAATGTAAACTATTATGAACATACCGGGTAATTGGATAACTGTTCCTAAATAATATATGTGGCAAGCAATGTATGATGTTTCGGTCACAAATATCATCAATAATAAAATACTTCCGCAACTGTTTACCATCCTTATCGTCTCGCATAGCGACACAAAAGCATTTGCAAAACTGTGTACCTCCCGTTGTTGTCTACATATACGTAGTCTTTTGCCTGTAAGAATAAGATAACAATAGATAAAAATTGTGAAGTCAAAGCAAGTTATTTAGAAACGTCTAGGTATGGCAAATCTTTTTATCTAGATGTCTATAATTGGCCCAATATTACCCGCGTGAACCACAATAGTTATAAATTTGGTACATTAACGCGAGACGACAAGACGAATTATTTCCAATTTTGCTTTATTTTAAAGCAATGGTTCTTAGGCTCGTAATTTGCTAATAATATATCAAGTTCAAAACGCAGTTCCCGAGGTAGGAGCATAGAAACAAAAGAAAACCAACCCTTCATCCATTTTATATTTGTATAGAATGTGATGCCGGGTTTTGAACATGAAATAAAAGTTAAATCCAATATAACATATCTATTTGACAAAAAAAAATCTAATCGATGTTATTAGTTTTATCATGGCGGAGTAAAGTTTGAATTTTGTCGTATCCGAGACAAATACGAGAAAAATTTTCAAGTGTAAATTCAAATTCCTTACCTGTAAAGTACAGTCTTACCTTCATAATCCATAAATTCAAATAGGAAGCGGTAATTGTTTTTGATTGTTGAAGAGATAATCGAAATTATAAAATAATATTGCATTCCGAACATTATAATAACTATATCCCCGATATTGAGTGTTATGTAAAAAACAATATTCTTTGCTGAAATATATAGGAATATTTAAATTTTGTTTTCAAAAAAACATTGAAATAAATAAATTGTTTGTAAAATTTCCGTGACTTACTGTAATAAGGGTTAATGGTGTCATTTGCAAATGTTAAGTCTAATGCGTTGAGAATAACAAGGACGATCATAGAACATATGAAATTTATTTTAATATATCGTAATACAGAATCCATGGAAGAGCGCAAATCAATACGGGAAGTTATCTGTAAAATAAATTTTTCAGATTATTAATAAAAATACCTCGTTCGACAGGGTCGATCGTGTTAGGTAGATTTCCGTCGGTCGTATCGACAAAGAAAAACTAGCCAGCATTATTCTACTGGACATTAAGAGTCTTATGACGGGTCATACTGCATATTGGGTGAGCGCGGAACCACCCCCCACCCCTATCTCCTAAACGGGGGGTCGCATCAAAAAACTTTTCGGACAAAAAGTTTTCTCTTTTAATTTGTTAATTTTCTAAGATTTTTCCGACGGCAAAATTTTGCCTCCTTCTGTGACTTTTTTCGGTTTTTAACTTTCAACCCCCCTAGCTCCCCGACCGATTTTCCCCGTTCAAGAACTTAACCTTCGTTTTGTCCTTAAGAATGTGTATACCGAGTTTGAAAATCCTCCGTCAATATTTGCGACCTGTAGCGTGTCCCAAAGGTTTGCACTTTCAGCCCCCCTCCCAGCCCCCCCTTTCTCTTTTTCCAAAAAAACGAGATGCTACGTTTGTCCTACTAATTTATCCTATCGACCTGTGAAGTCAGATTTCGCCTACGATGAATTTGGACTGATGGATCATATATACATATATATTATAGAGGGATATATATTTTTTTTTTTCGACGGATTCTCAATCTCTAGTTCATAAACGGCGTAGCGCCCCTACTCTGGGGTCTGGGTCCCGTCATCGCATCGATTGCAATAGGTAGATTCATCTATGGAATCCACCTAAAACAATATACTCCCGGCTTCACAACCATATTAAATACTAGGAGAGGAGTTGATAGGAGAGCAATGTTATTAATCCAGTCTTACTTTATACTCCATATAAGATATATTTTCAAGCTAAATTACCTTTTGTAATGCACTTAGAACATGAATCAGTTGTAACATGTATTTCCTTGCCATTACAATTCCAATGATAGTTGTAGCAAGACCCAAACATATGAATAATGAAATGAGCCCAACAGATACAAAGTTGCTTATTCCGATGAAATTAGAAGGTTTTTTCCATATCACACTGAAGAATAAATAGACATTCAGAATTTCTGGAAATAAAATTACATTTGAACAAACTTAAAAAAAACTTTGGATGAGCTATAAATATAAATTCACTTACTCAATGCAAACATAAGAAAAGAAGTGAAAATAAAAATGGTGGTAATGGGAACATATACAAGGTAGAGGTCAGCTCTGATTTGTTTATAACGTAAAGACGCAGGACTAAACATTGCCAGCACTCTGAGAGTAGCCAATATCTCACTGTTCACAACACACTTGCCATGCGTCGCCATAATAGCTAACTTAATATGGAAAAAATGATTTAATATTAATATAAAGATTTCATATTTTATAAACCTCATACGGTGGTTCACAAATGTGAAGATATTACTAATTCTATTAACTGTTTTAAGGACTCGAAGGTAAACAATTATTTATTTAAAATACAAATAGTATTTACTAATCCATTATATTAATATTAGAAGACAAATTGATAAATTGTTATGATATTCAATATAACATATTTTAAACAATAGATTTTTGTGATTGTATTACAACATTAGCTTTTGGCTTCGACTTCTTTTGCTTTCCCTGGCTTCCTGATTTTTAATTATTATAATTGTTAGTTATAAATGTAAAGGAAGAAAATTTGCTGAAATTAATCGTCTCAGATATTATGGTAATACCATAACAAATATTATCCCAGTAGTTTTGGTGTACTTTAATTTTCTAGCAAATCAGTTTTTGTGTTTTCCCTTGAAAATAAGAAAATATCCGTATCCGCAAAAATTATCGTATACCTAATTTTTTTTAAATCGGCCTTTTAGTTATTGCGTGATTCGGTACAAACAAACAGATTGCAATTATTTATATTTATTGTCTTGTGTCTGTTTAAACGTACAATGTAAATAAAAAAACAATAATGATATTTACGTTAGGATACGTAAATGTGCGTGTGTGTGTGTGTGTGTGTGTGTTGTGTGTGTGTGTAAATAACCAATGACACCTGTGACGAATCATTATTGACATTATGTACATTTGTTATCTATATAATTGAATAAAACCGGTCCTGTAAATAGTTTTATTAAAATAATTCCTCTAAGTAATTTTAGTGGTTCCTTCCTAAATAATAGCTTTGAAATATTTGTCTGTTCTTTTTTTTTTTTTTTTTTTTTTTTTAGGCCGGTCATCGCCGCCCATGAACTCTTGCAACATCCGAGGATTTACAGGAGCGTTGCCGGCCTTGAAGGTGGGAGTAAACGCCTTTTTTGAAGGTACCCATGTCGTACCGATCTGGAAATACCGCCGAAGGGAGTTCGTTTCACATTCGAGTGGTACGAGGAAAAAATGTACTTGAGAACCGCACAGTGGTGGATCGCCACGCATCCAGGTGGTAGGGATGGTATTGGAGGCGATGGCGCGCTGTGCGGTGATGGAATTCGGCGGTAGGCATCAGATCGAATAGCTCTTCGGAACACTCCAAGTGGTAAATGCGGTAGAAGACGCACAGAGATGCAACGTCTCTACGCAATGCCAAAGAGTCCAGCCGTTCACAGAGCACCGGGTCCCCGACAATCCGAACGGCTCTCCGTTGTACGCGGTCAAATGGTAGAAGCTGATATTGGGGTGATCCGGACCAGAGATGAGAACAGTACTCCATGTGTGGCCGGACTTGCGCTTTATAAAGCGCAAGTCTTTGGCCAGGATTGAAGTACTGCCTCGCTCTATTGATCACGCCCAATTTCATAGAGGCCAACTTGGCCTTGCTCTCCAGATGACCACGAAACCGACAGTCACTCGAAATGTCGAGACCCAGTATTCTGATACTTGGCGAGGCAATAAGGGGAGTGCTCTCAAAGAGCGGTGATACGACAAATGGGGTTTTCTTAGTGGTAAACGCGCAAACCTGTGTCTTCTGGGGATTGAACTGAACGTGGTTCAGTTCACCCCACTCAGAGATCATCCCCAAGGAAGTCTCTATAGAAGACACAAGTTTCTTTCGGCACTCGTCGACGTTTTCCCGAGAGAGACCTGCACGGCCGGAATATACCGCATCCCCAGTGCTGCAGTGCATCATCCGCATAACAATGTATGTTGGAGATATCCAACATATCATTGATGTGCAGGAGGAACAGAGTTGGGGATAGCACGCAGCCTTGGGGTACACCAGCGTTCACGGGCTTGGGGTCCGAGCAAAAACCATCGAGAACGACCTGTATGCTCCGCCCAGTGAGGAAGCTGGTGATCCACTTGCATAAACTCTCGGGAAGCCCATAGGAAGGTAGCTTCGAAAGAAGCCCCTTGTGCCATACACGATCGAAGGTTTTCGCCATATCCAGACTAACTGCCAGACCCTCTCCCTTGCTTTCAACAGCTGCCCAACGGTGCGTAAGATATAACAGAAGATCACCAGCCGATCGACCATGGCGAAAGCCATATTGCGGTCATTGACCAACTGGTGATCCTCGAGGAAGGTTAGGAGCTGCTTATTGATGATACTCTCCATTACTTTGGAGAGAAGAGATGTAATGGCGATAGGTCTGTAGTTAGCTGGGTCCGAGCTATCACCTTTTTTAGGGATCGGATGGACAAGGGCACGCTTCCATGAGACCGGGACTACGCCTTTAAGATAGAAGTACCGAAATAGACGCGTTAGCACTGGTGTCAATTCAGGGGCACATGTTCGTAGCACAACTGAACAGATACCATCTGGACCACTCGACTTATGAACTTCCAAGGAAAGGAGGGCTTTTCGGATAAGTTTTTGCCGAAAAACTATTTCCGGCATTAAGCTCGGACACCGCGGGATGATAGGCGGTGTCTTCCCCTGGTCGTCCAAAGTCGAGTTTGAGGCAAAAAGAGTGCCCAAGAGATCGGCTTTCTCTTTTGCCGTGTAGGCCAGAGAGTCGTTCCCAGTGTGCAATGGCGGTAGGGATGGCTGACAAAAGTTTCCCAGCGTGGCTTTAGACAGCGCCCAGAACTTGCGCGTGCCAGGCGGGTACTTTGCCAGCTGATCCCCTATTTTGACGACATGCTTGAACTTTGCTCTAGCAATTTTCCGTTTGAAGAATCTGGAGGCACGATTATATTTCCTCTTCAGAACTCTAGAGTTCGGATCCTTAGTGACTAACGCATTAGCCCAAGCTTGATAAGCCTGCCGTTTGCCAGCTGCTGCAGCCCTGACAGACGCATCAAACCAAGGCCGCGATCTGCCACCAAGTGGTACGACAGAGCTTGGAACAAATAGTTCCATGCCCTGAAGTATCACATCAGCTACAGCCGCAGCGCAGTCACTAGGATCATTAGAAGAGAAACAAATCGGCCCCCATGGGTAGGATGCAAAAAAGGACCGCATTCCATCCCAATCCGCTGACTTGTAGTGCCAAACGCGTCGAGTCGCAGGTCTTGTGCGAGCTGGGCGTTCAATGGGCACTACACTCCGTACCAGGCAATGATCAGAGGACCCTAAGGGAGCCTCGACAGTGACTTGGTACTTTCCGGGATGTGTAGTCAGCAGAAGATCCAATAAAGAGGGCATATGGCTGTCCACGTCCGGTAGACGAGTGTGCGTCTTTACCAGCTGGGACAGACCATTTGCCAGAGCAAAGTCAAACACAGATCTCCCCGCGTAGTCGGTGGCACGTGACCCTAGCCAATCGGCATGGTGCGCATTAAAGTCCCCGAGGACTACGACTTCGGCGGAGGGAATGTGTGAAAGCAGGTCGTCAATCTTCGCCTGAACATGGCCCAAGAGTTGAACCGTTTCTGCATTACCACTATGGGACCTGTAGAGGCACGCATAGACTCTGACATGGTCGCCCATGTCCACGAGCAGCCAGAGTACAGACAGGTAACGAC
Organism: Melinaea marsaeus rileyi; assembly: GCA_918358865.1. Taxonomy (NCBI): domain Eukaryota; kingdom Metazoa; phylum Arthropoda; class Insecta; order Lepidoptera; family Nymphalidae; genus Melinaea; species Melinaea marsaeus. The sequence goes on along the minus strand of OU911090.1, from coordinate 9,324,133 downwards.
CTTCAAAAACCTGAAGGCGACGGTAGCAGATATCCTCCCTTACGAACACAGATACCCCGGCGTGTGGTATAAAATGGTGTTCTAGTTTATACCCGGGGTATGACAGGTACGCTGTGTCGCTAGGTTGAGATATCTGCGTCTCCGTCAGAAACAACAAGGCCGGCTGCGCCGTCTCTAGGTGATAGTGTACGGCGTTCAAGTTGGAATGAAGTCCCCGGATGTTGCAAAAGTCCACATTTAGAGTGGGTCGGGGTGCCGCTGCGTTGACTCGTCGTTTGCCCTCAAAAAACACAAAAGGCGATACTTTGCCCGCCCCAGATACGACGGGCAGCCCGAGCAAAATCCGAGAATCATTTCCCCGATTTTGCTCGGGGACGGGGTCCCCGGCTTCATCAAAGCCGGTACCCTCCTGGGGTATTTTTCTTTCTTTTCGGCATCGCTTTCATGTTTGGCGGGGGGGGGGGGTTGGGCTTCCGGATTCTCTCTCTCACCGACGGAACATAACCAAATGAGTTTCATTACTACACGTCGATCTGTCTGTGAGAGGGTGGTCCTTCCCCGGTCGAGCCAGCCCAATACGAGCTGCAGTCAGTTAACTGCAGCTTGGCTCTACCACCAGAAAAAGTTCGGGGAACTCTTCACAGTACTCATTATGCCAAAGCTGCTTAACATATATATTTTTTCGTCTGTGGTGCCAACGAAATTGCTTACAGAAAAAGAAATTGACATAAGAGAAAAATCAATAGAAAACAATATGCCTTTGCAATAATGAATCGAGAGACATACAACTTGTGAAATAGATACTGATATTATAATTATCTCTGATATAGGCAACAGAGGGAGAGAGAGTATATGTAGTATATATATATATATATATATATATATATATATATATATATATATATATATATATATATATATAGAGAGAGAGAGAGAGAGAGAGAGAGTGTAGAGATAGTTTTGAATAGTTTAGTCGTTTCCCTTAAGAATCCTTGAAGACTATCTTATTTTTTGTTGAGATATCTAATTATTTATAAAACTGTAGCATACTGTTAGAAATTGTATAAACTAAAGAAGATTTTAAATTCGTCCGGATACATGGTGTTAGTTCAGTAGCATATCAACTGTCCTATTGAGAAATCGTTAATTGTGAGTGACTAGTTGCAGAAAATATGAAGAACGTTAGTTTAAAGCACCGTGTCGTTATCAAGTTTTTAGTGAGCAAGAGAAATGGGCCAAAGGCCATCAATAAACATATGATCGAAGTATAGTATCTGCGCACAAGTATACCATTTCGTCCGCTTCTGTGCGTGGGTTGGGGTTCCAGCAATTGAACCACCTCCTCCATAACCCAGACCTAGCCCCCAGCGACTTCTACCTGTTTTGACTTTTGAAAAAACACCTACGGGGACGTAATTTTTCCGACGATGAAGAAGCCAAATGCGCTGTTTCGGCATTGATCAACGAGATTTAAAAAAAAAACGGTATCAAAGGACTCCCATCCAAGTGGAATAAATGTATTGAGTTAGGGGGTGACTTGATTGAAAAACAATAAATAAAATTGCCCGTGAGTCTTTTGTTTCATAGATTACTATTATTTGGATCTTAATAGGCTTAAAAAGCTTTAAATTAATATTAATTTTAAGCTGCTAAAAAAAAAAAATATTTAAAAACACTTTAAACTTGAGGCAAAATGCAAATTAATAAAATGCCGTGAATAGTTAATAACTTCACCAATCCACCACTTTGTAGCTACTCATCCTCCAAACACACTGTATAATGAAACAGTGATGTCGGTAAAATCACATGAAAATATTCTCTTATTACAATTGAAAACATTATACTTATTTACAGAAATAAAATAATATCCAAAAAATTTTGCATATATTTTTTTAATTGTCACAAGTAGTAAGATTTAGCATTTAAATTTATTTCCATCAGCAGTAGCATTTTGATATTCATTTTTATTATTCCCAAGTGCATTACCATCAGCAGTGAGAGGTTGCAGAGGTCGCATAAAAGCTTGAAACGTCCCAATAATCATTTGAGAATCCTGTGTTCCAGGACTTTGTCTCTTCACTTTAACACCTTTCTTTTCACCTAAAAATATTTCTTCTCGTTTTAAATTATTGAAATTAATCCATTAACCCTGACGGCTATCAATATGAGCAATCTTTTTGAAAGTGTTCTCGGAAACTTGCAAGCCACGTCCAGTTAAATTACTAACTCCACTATCCATGATACTTGGTTTAAAAGTATACAATAAAACAATGAAAATGTAACTTACTGGAGACATAACTCACTACCAGTAAAAAACAGACCTAAACCTATTCGTCTAAGTATTATTTATTCATATATTTTGTACGTTCTCTTAAGTGTTATCTTCAAAATGAATTAGCATGGTAATAACTGATAAGTGCGTGTCGGGTCACTCGCGATGTAGGATTCTGTAGTTACCTATTATAGATAGTTATATACACTCGTCATTTTTTGTAGATCTATTTAAGATAGAATTCATATAGTACATTATTTTGCAGTAAAATAATATTTTAAGTTAACCGACTATTACTAGTAAAGCGTACTTAATTGGAATAGCTTTCCTTTTGAATTCTATATATTTACTACTATCGTTAATATTTCCTCACCTCCAAAATTAACATTATAGTTGACAGGGAGAGAGTAGGACACTTTTACTTTTAACATTATACAACTAAATGTTTTATAAACGATTTCCTTAATCGAAAAATGTTTTTTGCAAACCCATTATATTTTTATAGACTCATGATACCCAAGTTATGAGGTACTTGAAAATAATACAACCCCACGAACGAAATAGTATAGTACAGATACAGAAAGAGTACTACAAAAACAAAATTTGAGAATACATTGTTCTTTACTTGGTAACTTAAAATAAAACAACATACGTATAAAAAATAACATTATATTTATTAGACTATATCATATTTATAAGAAATGGTTTGGAATTGATTGAATTATATAAAATATGATTGAATAATATAAAACAAAGTTGTATAACAATATTTAAACACTGATAAACTATACATGAATTAATATGATAATCTTAACAACTACGCTAAACTAAACGATACCCACAAAGTCCGCTGCCCATCCCGTGCCGCCATTGTTCATGGTGGTTGTGAACACTATCTTAACATAATTATTTTCGCTTGTATAATCGGCGGGTGTTTCTGAACAATATGTGGATATGGTGTTACTATTTTTGTCTACCAGTCGTAGATAATTCTGATCACATGCTCTACCTAAATCAAATACTGCAAAATGTAAAAATAATCGCGTGTTTGACGGGGTTTCGAGTTCCCATTCACATGTAGTTTTTCTTCTATATTCAAATGGATAAAGCGGACTAGTTACCTTTCCTACCTCATTATGAATATAACCTCCACAGCCCCGACCTTTATCTGTTGCAATATAAATTAAATCAAAAAGAACAGCTTCTGCGTCTAGCATATGGTTATGGAAAAGTAAGTACCTTCCATTAGAAAACATTTGGGTTACATCAGGATATTCTGATGTTACTCTGTAAAGGAGCGGTGCATTCGTGTTGTTGCCATCTATAATATCCAAATAAACATTTCCATTCATATAACTTGGAGTTATTTGTATGAAGTAAACCGATATTGTATAGTTTTCTGGAACTGTTATTAACGTGTAACAGTCGCTTTGGGTGAATCCATCACTATTATATGAATAATGTGAGGATATTCTGCCCTGTAGTTCTGTATAGTTTCTACCACATAATCCTGGGAACGAAACCTCCAGCTCTACACCACGATGTGAAGTACTAGAGTCAGCCGAAGTTTGTAAATGTATATTAATGCTTGAGGTAAAGTAATAATCGATAGATTTTTTATAACCGCATAGTATTATGTGCTGAGGAAAGTTTAACGTTGATTCATATAGATAAGCATTAAAAAAAAAGTTATCATTTGGTTCATTAATTATGAAATCTTTACCAAAACTTACATTAGGAGGCTGTGAAGTGCTAGTTATTATTAATTTATCTTTGTGGCAACCAATATCAGCGTTTTCAGATTCGAGATCTAAATTATTTATTCTGATATGAATGGGCGAATATGGATTTAAGCTGTTATCAAAATAGTAATTACAATGTATGCCATGAGGAATTGATCCCGTCTCGTATGATGGCGATCTCACTTTTTGAGTTATATCAGAAACAGTATAGACAGATTGTCCACAGCTGGAATTTTGAGACGTTAATGTTATTTCAAATCCTGTACTTTGTATCTCCCCGTCAGTCGAGAATCTTATACTCATTACATTTGTTGACGAAAATATTTGCGGTGGAATACTATGTCCACAATAAGTACCTATTATTAAACTTGTAGGATTTAGGCCGTCTTTAAATTCTATAAGATCACAATCACATTTATCATAACCTAGTTGCGTTTGATTAACGTTGGGACAAGAAGCTACGTGAAAAGATGTAAATTCTACCTTAACTATCTTATCTATTGGGGCTTTTATAGTCCAATGGCAATCTAAATAGTTTTCATAGACTAGACTATTATTAAAAAGAGGAGATTTTAATTGATATTTTTGTGAAGAGTTCAAGTTAATTGTACCACCGCATCCCATTGCTTCAGAATACGTAAAAAGTACTTCTGATTTGAAACCCTTATAATTTAAATAACTGTCAGAAACAAATTGTAATATCATATTATTTTTTTCGCTTTTAACTACGGTAGTGGAATTTAGATGGCCACATAACAATGCTATACGTTTATCGAAATCTAATTGAAGTCCATTATAAACGGCTATATAATCACTATAACATCCGTAAGAACTTTCTAAATCTATATATAGAAATTTGAGAATTACAATTTTATTTACCGGAGCTTGAATCAACCAGGTACAATTGCTGTTGTCACTGTAGGTATCAAGTGTTCCAGATGTTAGGACTGTCTGTTTTCGGATGATACCCCCACAATTGTATAGTGAATATGATAATTTGAACCCTTTTCTTTGTCCAAAGAAGTCTGTTTTAAAAGTTATATTAATGTCATTATAAATTTGTATCGGAGGTGGTATATCTTTTCCACAATATACACTATTTAAGTAATTACTATCGCTCTGATGAACAATACTTACATTATCATATTTACATTCTGGGTAAGAGCCTTCGAGTTCAAAATCTAAAAATTTTATCATTATTTGCTTAGACGGAGCTGTGATTTCATACAAGCAGTTTAAAGATGGATAATACTTATTAGAATAACCAGGACTATAAACAAATTGTTCCTGAACTTTTGCTACGTACTTGCCTCCACAAATAGGAGTCCACGTTGCTTTAAATCCGTCTAAGTTAATGGCAGCGTCTGTACGAAAAACAACTTTCATACGGTTGCTTGTTGAATTAAATACAGGTGGAAGGTGACGACCGCAAACTCTGCTCATTTCCTTATATTCATTTTCTATCCAATCGTAAACAATAATAGTATCCTTGGTACAATTGGTTGTATCTTCGATTACAAATCTGTCGACAAACCGAAGTGATATTCGGTATCCGACTTCCAATTCGATTTTCCATATACATTCTTGATTTTCACGATAGTTCTTGGGATAGTTTGGAGAAGTGAAAACTCTATCGAATCGCGTTAAAAGACCTCCACAAAGATAAGTAGCAACCTCTGATATAAGTCTTATACTTGTACCATTTTGTGGTTTTGAATGGTATTGTACATACAAATGTGAAAGTGAACTCTGAAGTGGTTTTTCCTGAATTTTTGTTAGACAATAATCTCCAACAACAAGAGAAGTTTCTGCCATTTCCTCGCTGATTTGCAAATACTCATTAGAACAGTCTAAATTAAATGTTCCTTCCAATCTTAGATTAATTCGTATTCCTGGCGGACATCTTATGATCCAAGCACAATTTATTGTTTCGTTATGGGCCTTTGGAATATTTAAAATACTATCACTTGTTTGACCTGGATGAATTATTCCTCCACATTGTTGCAATTTCCAGTCAAGGTCGAAAGTAATAGGGTAAGGTGTGTATTGTGTAGCTCTTATTTTGACATTTATTGAAGGAATTCTATAGATTAAATTAGAATAATTTCCACAAGTATTTCGATTGAATAACAAACCTAAAGAATCTGAATCAATTATATTAGAATGCAAATTAAGTTTGGAATCCGAATAACGGCAAGTGTTACTACCTGGTGATGTTATGTTAATTATAACATACATACTACCATATGAAAGGGAAGAGTTAAGGGATTGGACAAAATTATTGTAATCCCACTCACAGACGTAAGATGTATCCATATTTGGAGATGTCACATGGCCTTGGATACCATTCAATTTGCCCCCGCATAGAGCTGGTTCGTCGGTACTATATCTGGCCTTAAAACGATGTTTTGTTACGCTTATTTGCCCCATCCACACGTAAAATGACATTTTATTTCCAGTAGATTCAAATATTGGAGCCGTTCGAGATAAATTATTAGAATCAATATATTCTTCTAACATATGGGGGAAAAATAAAAAACCTAAAATTCCTAAATTGTGATTCATATCAAAGTCCATGAGTTCCACGCGTATCCTTCGATTTTCATTTGGTGTCATAAAGTCCCATTGGCAATAAAGTAAAGAGGTTTCTCTTGGATATCCTGGGGTCATAATGAACCCATCAGATGTTGTCACACTTCCTCCACAAGAAGGTCGTGATGAATTGAATATTAATTTGAAACCTCTCTTTTCGGAATACTGATTCATTGGGCTTGGTTTGCCAATATGTAATTTAACTAAGACCTCATTACTTAATGACTCTATTGTTTTAGATACATATAAATTATCGGAACAAAATTCACTAAGTAAAGCTCCTCCAGCCGACCCGTTATATGAAAATGGTTCCTCAATTGATATCTTTGTACCACATGTTTCTTCTGATAGAGGAAGATCGAGGTCTTTAAGCTCTAACAATATAACGTGTCCAGCTTTAGATATTATATGCCACTGACAAATTGAAGTAGAAGGAAGTACTGCCATATGAGGATATCCTGGTGATATAATTTGGCCCGATTCGGCAATTATAGTTCCTCCACACACATCAATAGATACATTAGCTTTAAAACCATTCCTAGGTTCCGGTATCTGTGTTGAATATTTTATAAACATAGTATTACTACTTGTTTTCACAGTGCCTGGTTTTCGGCAAAAAAGTCCTTTAAGTAAAGAAAGTTCCGAAGACCCATCTCTTACTTCTACAAATTCTGATGCGCACTGCTTAGAAGTTTCTAAGTCGAATCTTTCTAAGAAATCTATTCTTAAAATCTCTCCTGGTGGTCCAGTAAAAGTCCAAATACATTCAGTGTAAGGCACGGGTATTGAGGGATAATTTGGAGAATTAATGATTTCCCAAGAATGATCCGGATCTAAGGTAGACGTTGCTCCACATTCAATATTTATTTCCTCATAACGCAATTTAAAATTTTGGAATACTCCTTTTAATGGTGTTCTTGTTTTTACAGTATTGTAACTGATATACATTACATTAGTAGCAGAAATAATTTCATTCCTATTTTCCTGTTCATAACCACAGTATTTTCCTAGAATTGGCGATTCCACACTCTCTCCGTTTCGTATTACAACATATGTCTCACATTCATTAGTATTAGTTATATTAAAATGAACAAAAGTAGATCTTATGGTTCGTCCTGGACGTACTTTTACCGTCCAGTTACATATTAATTCAGGCTGCACATTGAGTTGTTTTGAATAGTAGTCAAACCAAGTAACTTCAACAAAACCCGATGCGCTTTCCAATAAGCCACCACATACAGCTCTTACCTTTGCTTGGAAACCTTTCTTCGATATGTGTTCATCACTTTTAAATATTACCTTCACATATGACGTTGGTGCCAAATTTTTATTCTCAAATTGTGAAAGACATATATTTTCCGCAACAGGTTGCCATTCCAGGCCATTATTCGAAGAAAATATTGACAGATAATCAGAGTAGCAATTTGACGTCTCTTCTAAATCAATTTCTTTAAAAGATAAACTCAAATGATATCCAGAAATAGCATGAAATATCCATTCACAGTTTAAATTTGGACCGTATCGATCAGGATAATTAGGAGAACTGAAAATAACATTACTTTGTTGAAGTACAATTTGAGTGTAATTTAAGCCACAATTAATATTCTTACTTAAATTAGATGTATATAAGCCTTTTTCAGATTGCGCCCACTGAATATGAAAAAGAGCCCCATGACTGGAGCTATCTAATATAAGTTTTATATATGCTACATTAGAACTTGTTTGTACATTATTGTTTTCATTTTTAAACATTCCGCACAACACATTTAATAATGGAGCTTCTTCATCGTATCCATCGTATATACGTAATTGACTCGCACAGATCTCATCACGCTTGACAATTTCTAAATGATCAGTGGTTAATGAAATTATCGCTGAAGTGTCTGTTATAATACGCCAACTGAATTCACCAATTCCTTCGTATGGTAGTGGGTAAAGTGGCGATGCTATTTCGCCTCTATTCATGCCGGTTATTTCGTTACCATGAAGAAATCCATAGTGAAGAAGAAATCCTTGTCCTGGTTTTTTACTACTACTGGTACGAAATTTAATATAAATCTTCGAGCCCGTAGTTGTATTTGATGGAATTTCACTTCCGCAATATACTGCTAAAAGATTTCCTCCGCTATTATTTTCTCTTACTTCCAAATACTCTTCGTTGCATCCCTCAGAATATACTAAGTCTAATTTTTCAAACGTTACGTATACCCTATTGCCGGGTGATGTACTTAATGTCCATTCGCAATCAGCATTATTTGGATATGACTGTGGATAATTCGGTGAAGCAACGTAACCTTCTTCCGACGTTAATTTACCTCCACACGACGACGATAAAGAAGAGTAATGTGCCAAGAAACTACCGACGATAGTTTCACTATAAGTTCCAAGCTGAACTGTTAGATCGTTGCCATGACTAACGATAGTAGAAGGAGCTTTCGTGCCACAGAACTCATCTATAAGAGGTGCCTTGTCGTCATTTCCATCAAATACTCTTAGAAAGGATGACGGACAATTTCTAATTGTAACAATGTCAGAGTTTTTTGGCAGTGAAATATGCCGTATCGTTAATTTGACTTTTTCATTTAATTTCATAGCAAGTATAGTCCATGTACAATTCTGGTTATTGTGACTGATGTAATTGTTATTTGTAATTACACCATCTGAAGACGCTTCAATTGTGGCTCCACATGTCATTGTGAAATTAGCTTTAAATCCTTTAGCAGAACCACTAGAATCAGTCGTGAACTGTACAGTAATGGAAGAGTGTTCTGAGAGGATTGTTGTACGATTCCAATCGGGGCAAAGAAGATGGGAATAATTTGCTTTGAAAATATCTTCACTGTCATAAATTTTAATCATATCTCCACATTTGTCATTACTTTTTCCATTATTAGAATATAAGTCAAATTCAAGAAATTCCAATTTGATTCTATGATATTTTGGTACTGATATTATCCAGAGACAATCCAAATTATCATCATAATTTTTTGGGTAGTTTTTAGAATGAAATAAGCCCGACGATGATAGAAAGCCTCCCCCACAGCCTTCAGTAAATGAGCTAAATTGTGACTGAAAATTGACATCGCGCAGTGTAGAATGCTTTATTAATCTAATGAACAGGTAATTCGAACTGGCTTGTATTACAGTTTTATGTCTATTACAAAATTTGGATAATAGAGGAAAAGCCATGCTTTCACCATTATACACTTCTATAGCATCCTCAGTACAGTTGCGAGATTCCATCATATAAAAATCAGAAAATGTTATTGATACTGCGGTTCCTACCGGAGTTTCAATAATCCATTCGCATTCTATTTCACCTGTAGAACTTAGAGCCCTGTCAAACGACAAAGAACCAGAGGATTTTTGTATATGTCCACCACAGCCGTAACTAGCCCACTCTAAACGAAATCCTTTACGAGGAAAAGGTGAACTAGAAACAAATTTAATTTGCAAAGAGTTTTTTGTTGAAGTAATAGGTTGCGGTTTTACTCCACATACTTTTTTACCAACTTTTTCTTCTGATGTTTCGTTTATCTGCACATAATCTAAATAACACTGTTCCATTTTACGGGCACTACGATACGATATTCCTAAGTGCATAAAAGGTGTAATTGGATCATATATCTCAAAATTTGTAAAAGTTACATTGATTCTATTTCCTTTGGGGACCGTGATTGTCCAGAAACAATTAGAATTTATAGGATATTTAACAGGATAGCCCGGACTTTCTATGACACCATAATGGCCAGTGATATTATTATTACAAATGGTTTTATAACTTAACAAAAACCCTTTTGCAGTAAAAATAAAGTCGGATCTAAATTTTATAAAAACATAATTACTAGTGGTCTTAATATCATTTAACTGAGCATTTTTATAACAGTATTTGCCTAAACTTTGAGAATTAATATCGCGGCCATCAAATATCTGTACGTAATCACGGTTACAATCATCACTAATACCTAAGTTCAAGTCCGTAAAACTAATTGCAATACGGGATCCACTTGCTGTCACGATGCGATAAAAACATTCAGCATTGTCGTTATAATTTTGAGGGTAGTTAGGAGAAGAGATTGAGCCTTGGACACTTGTTAATGTTCCCCCACAACCTGTTATAGTTCCATCCCACTCAATTTTGAATCCCTTGCCAGTTAAGTAAAAATCGGAATGAAAATGAATATAAATATTATTCGCCGTTGAGACAATACGCCTATATTTATAATAACCACAAAATTTACTTATTAATGGAGACATTTCTGAAGAACCATCTCTAATGGTTATATAATCACCTAAATCACAACTATCATGTAAAGGCCCTTCCAGGTCAAAATCAGTTATATTAAGCAAAATTTGCTGACCTACAGGTACTGTTATTTGCCACGTACAATCACGATTAGGTTCATAATTTTGCGGCCAACCGGGCGAATATATAATACCGTGAGATTTTACAAACAACCCACCGCAATGTGTTCTTTCATCTATAAAAGAATAAGACACCGAAAAACCAAGACCCGAAACTGTATCATCAGAAACAAATTGAATTTCAAGACGATTTGATGAAGTCGTCAAGGCTGGAGGAAATAAATGGCCGCAGTACTTTCCTAATGTAGTATTTTCATTTCGTTCATCTAATTCAATGAGTTCTACATAATCAGCAACACAGTTCCATGAACTCTGTATTTCAAATCTATTCCAAGTTAATTTAATGTGCATCCCTTCAGGAGCAACTAATATCCATGTACAGGACTGATTGAAAGAGTAATAAACTTTATTATCTGCTGGGTGATTAATAATACCAGTATTCTCTTTAAGTATACCTCCACATACCGTGTTTATAGTAGTAAAATTAGCATAAAAACCTCTACCTGTAATGCTCATATCCGATTGGAATTTAACATACATGTAATTATGAGTAGAAGTCTGTGCAGGCGGTGTCGATTCTGTCCCACCACAATATCTGCCTAGTAAAGTTGAATTTACAGAATGTCCGTCTCTTATTTCCACATGATCATACTGACAATGATAATATCGATTATCTTCGATATCAAAGTCTTGGAATTTTAATATGATTGCTTTTCCTGGGGTCGTGTTAATGATATATTCGCAATTAATTTTCTTAGGATAGTTAGATGGATAGCCCGGAGACGTTATTATTCCACTATCGCCGATGATTGCTTTCGCACATACTGCTTCATATATAATTTTAAATCCTTCAGATGATGTAGTGTGATCACTTTTAAATATTAAAAACAGATCATTTGTTGAAGATGTGTATTCTTTTGGATAAATATTACCACAATATTTTCCAACAAGGCGTGAATCAGATGACGAACCGTCGAACACCTTCAGAAAATCATATCTGCAGCTGGATGATCTTTCTAAACTAAAAACTTTAAATGTTAGCCGAATCTTGGTATCTTGTCTAGTTTTTATTCTGTATTCGCACAATAAGTTATTAAGGTATGCTCCATTATAAGATGGTGAAACAATTTCTCCCCTATCAGTAGTATAGTAACCTCCACATCCAGGAATGCCTTCGATTGGGGCGTAAACTATTTGGAATCCCTTACCATTACTTGTAGCATCTGAATGAAAATATATAAGCATTTCTGAACCTGATGATTGTAGCGGCACTGGTTGAGTAGTATTACAATATTTATTAATGAGTGGATCGCTCGTATGTTCACCGTCATATATGGCTATAAAATCAAAACTACAATTAGCATGTGCTTCTATATCGAGTTGGAAAAAATATAATTCTATTCTTTTACCAAAAGTCGTTTGCAAATGCCAAAAACAGTCACGATTGGGTGGGTACCTACCAGGTGAACCAGGGGAACTTATTCGTCCATGTTTACTAGCATCTACCTCTCCTCCACAAACAGGAGGTATGCTTGTCCAATGCAAAGCAAATCCACCTCTAGCTACAGAATGATCTGATCGAAACCAAAAGTATAAATTATTATGACTCGATATAATGTTACCACCATTTGGAAAAGTATTTCCACAAAATCTACCGATTAATTGGCTAGCTGAACTTCGGCCGTCGTGTATTTGTACAAAATCAAAATAACATTCAGAATCTGCTTCTATATCGAATTTACTAAAAGTTACATTGATTACTTTATCTATTGAAGTGTGAATTACCCACGCACACCGAGCGTTATGCTTATATGTTGTGTTATATAAGGGATACACAATACTGCCTTCCTCAGAATCAAGAACACCACCACACGGCTGGGAATGAATTTGACAATGTTCACCGGTATATAAAGCAGAGCACTCACATCTATATCCTTTAGATAATTTATCATCTGGTCTGCAAGTACCCCCATTAAGGCACGGAGTACTTGAACAGAAACTACTAAGACTTTCGCAACGAGCTCCGCCATAACCTGGGAAACATATACAAGTATAACTTTGTTTCAACATATGACAATGTCCGTGTTCCCCACAAGGGTTATTTTCACAATTAAGAGTTTGATTGTCAATAGTTGCAAAATAACATCCTTGAAGACCAACACCATCACCTTCCATTCCGTAAGGACATACACATTGAGCAATTTGCGCACTAGATATAGAATTTTCAATACACTGAGCAGATGGATGGCATCCGCCATGATTTATTGCACATGACCCTCTCCATAGGCATGTTACCCCATCTCCTTGAAATCCAGGTGGACAGGCACCACAGATGCGTGAACCTATAGTGTTATGACACGCTACCAAGGGATTCTTACTACAACCACCGTTTAGCGTTAAACATTCATCAATATCATGGCAAACGTACCCATCTCCTTTATAACCAACTGGACACGGTCCACACTTAAATGAACCAGGTAAATTTATACAATTCACTTTTGGATTCGTTGAACAACGGGCTGGTTGACCGGAGTCGCATTCATTTACGTCATTGAGACATGCAACATCAGTGCCATTTGTTGTCCAACCTTGATTACAAAAGCACTTGATACCTTCTCCTGTAGTAACAGGAATACAAGTTCCATGTCCACACATTTCGTAATCACCTCCAGAACAATCCTTGGCTTTTCTAGTACAGTCAAGACCATACCAACCAGGTTTACAGAGACACTCATATGATCCGGGCTTGTTAATGCAAGTTGCACCATTTTGACAACCCAAGTCAGTTCCTGCGTAGTTACGACACTCATTGACATCTTCATTACAGTCAGTTCCCTTCCAGTTTGAGGGGCATAAACAGAAATAACCGTTTAGTAAATTTAAACATGTGCCACCATTTTCACATGGTTGTGATTGACATTCGTTTATATCTTTACTGTTTACTAAGAGTTCCAGTGCTTGTAACCTGGTCTTCAACTTGGTGAATCTTCGAAACAAGTAGGATATATTAGTGTGCAATTTATTCAAATCCTTAATTGCATTATTCAGCCCCTCTATTCTGTTCTGTAGATCACTTTGTTTTTTCAAATTATTTTCTGACTTAATATTTTCATTGGTTACAAATGAAGCACTACTTTGCGTAATATTTTGTAACGTGGATATATTTAAATCATCAATAAATACACTAGACTTAGGACCGTTCCTTTTCAAATAAATGCTTTTGTCGTACCCTGGTTCCAAAATGAGGTCTCCATTTTCAGTTTTAATTTTGGGGCGGCCATCGTAGGCTTCACAATTAATAATTACGAACAAGCGAAACAATAACACATACAAGCAATGTCCATATAAGATGGACATGGTCTAGCCGCGGTCGATATTCAAACTGCAACGAGGGATTACTAATTTCACAGCATACAAATGGGGGCGTATTATAGATAAGATTGACTATTAATTAATATCGCAGAGCCATGTGGACATCTGTTTAAAAAAATGTGTTTTTATATCTAACTAATATAGGTCCGTAGTTTCGTGTGTGTTAAATTATAATTCCGTAGAAAATAAGTCCTGGCCCTAAAATGAGTCTTCATTTTTGAGATACACATTTAAAAAAAAAGTAAAACCGATTTATTTTTATTATAATTTAAAATACAAAGTTTTAAAATTAGTCTTGATATTCATATTCATATTCATTTTTATTTGGTAATATTTTTGGTTTACAAATTTCTTAAAACTATTTCCAAAAATATAAATTTGCCGGTTAGGGCGTCCCAAATCAGTCGTCAAAAATATTATTTATACAATACTATATTAATTAACATTCTCTGATAACACGTCGATAACAATATCAATTAAAATATTCATATCATTATAATTAAACTAGAATGTCGGAAATGTCAAAAAATATTTAAAAAAGTGAAATATAATCATAATAATAAATTAAAAATACATGTGTCATCAAATTATTTGTATGTCAATATTATTCAAATTATCCTTTAAATAGTCGTCATAATTATAATAAATCTTTGATGTCAACAGTTGTTTAATTTTATTATAAAAAATAGTATCCTTTTTGATTTCTTTAATTTGATTTGGTAACTTATTGTATGTCTTTATATTATAGCCTTACAATAAGTACCTTTTTTTACTAAAGCCACCATTTTGTCACGAGGGTAACCTAAATGTTGTTTTATACGACTGTTATATGTAGTTTCATTTAAGTGAAACAAGTGGCGATGTTTTCGTGTAAACATTAACATTTCTAAGATGTTTTAAGCCAAAATTTAATGTTACATTATATATATATAAATTTATATACATATATAAATTTTGAAATGATTTCCTTTATAATATACAATATATATAGCTGACTACAAAAATGTAGATAAAAAATAGACTAAATAGCAAACATTTTTTATATTTTGCCCTGAAATTATTATACTAGCAATAGATCTATCAAATGAAAGTACAGTATCAAATAAAAAACCTGCAGGAGTAGCTCAAAACTCAAAAGAAAGGAACAGCTCCGTGACTGTAATGGGATCAGTAACAAATTGCAAAGACAACAGGAACTTGTACCGATTGTTAAGTATTTAACAATGTATTTCAATGTCATATAATCCTACCAGTAATATTTACAAAGAAACAAAGAAGAGATGGCCAAAAAGTATCTTTAAATAATAATATAATCAAAATTTTTTTACAATTACAAACAGACATTTAACTTTTTAAACAAAATAAAATATACTTTTACACATACTTATGTATGACCAATGTCATTGAAATAAAATCAATATCTAACAATGATTGATTTTCAGACAATGTTGTTAAAATAGAATTAAAATACATATCATTAATTTTTTTATCCTTTTAACATCAATGCATTTATTGATATAAAAAACTTTCCATTAAAATTCGAACATGTGATAAAATAAAAAGTTGTGTTGTGTGTTTTAGATTATTAGTTAATGGCATCTTCTCATGTTGTTCAAAGCCTGTTTTTTAAATTGTAATTTCATAACTTATTGTTTATTCAGTTTAAAGATTAGTTCGATTTTGGAACTTTATTGAGTTGGAACACTTTTTTAATTGGCGTTTAAAATTCTTCTTTTAATTGGCAATTGGACAATAAATTTTCACCTTTTATAATTTGTAAGACCTGTTCCTTGTGGGATATTATTAGCATATAAGTATGTAAATAAACATTAACTTACCCAAGTAACACAAACCACTTATATTGTGTTATATAATACATGTACAATTATCTTTCTTTGTTCCTTTTAGTTATATCGTATATATTTTTAACGCAACACTAAATATGATCCAAAATGTTAAAGTGAGTAGTGGTTTGGCATTTTTATTACGATGTTCACAAATCATGGGAGTTTCTCTGATCAGTTTAAAGAGTGCTGAAATATTCCAGCACAACAGCAGTTTATGGCTACTCTTGTCTGTTTATATATAGTAAGTTATTGATGTTAACGTTTTTGTGTTTAAACTGATAATATGGTGATCCATAACTATTATCAAAATACTAACCGGTTCAATTTATCGGAATTTGCCCGATTGGACGTGGTCCTGTAAAATCCTTCACTTCACCCTCA
Organism: Melinaea marsaeus rileyi; assembly: GCA_918358865.1. Classification (NCBI taxonomy): domain Eukaryota; kingdom Metazoa; phylum Arthropoda; class Insecta; order Lepidoptera; family Nymphalidae; genus Melinaea; species Melinaea marsaeus. The sequence continues at coordinate 9,307,562 of OU911090.1, read as the reverse complement.
CTACCCTCGAGCCGAGCCCGAGAATTGCTGCACGCTGCTGAGGCCGTGGTTTCACCACACTCCAAGCTCATGACTATTAACCCAGAATGGGTTCGAAACTAGTTGGGCAAATTCCGATAAATTGATAAGATTATAGCTGCTTAAATATATTATAATGTTAAAGTTATGATCGTCATTATATTGTAAGTTCTTTTTAAGTAATTTTTAAGACAATAAAAGTCGTAATTTTGTTAATAATTCTCTTTTTTGTATAATCGGGTATAGCAAAGCTATTTACAGACTAATTTTATTTTTTATTTACAGATATATTAGCAGTAATCACAATTATCATCAGTATTAACAATGCTGACTCTTTCTCTTCGGGTAGATCATTGGCAATGACTGATAGTATTTTATTATATATAATTATTTCTTGTAGTACAATAGCTAGAACAAAGTTAACGATTAAACACTTAACGATCTTAAATAAGGTGAACTTACTCATACCTTTTCTTCCTAATGAGAATAATTTATTATATTATTTTAACCTTTTCAGATAAAAGACGAAACATGTTACTTAGTTACAAGCTCACAAACGTTGGAAAACAGATATTTGTTATATTGTTTAACGTATTTTGTAATTTGTGCTCTCCTTTTGATGCTCTCTCTTATAGAATCGGCAGTGACAGGACAGAGTAAGTAAGAGACATATGTTTTTGTTATTCTTGTAAGTTAGAAGCACATTTTAATTCGCTATTTTATAGCATTTAAACTCAAATCACAACTGAAATTATTTATAAGGGTCCAATAGTATTGGAACTGAGTTTTTTATTGATTTATTAGACCAGATTATTTGTTTGACTTTCTATTGAACAAAATGAAAAAAAAAAACAAATAATTGACATTCATACAACCATAAACTTATAAGTGAGAATTAATCTGCTTGTTATGAATTTCAAACTATTTGGGGATTTTAAATGTCAAATTACAGATTTCTAGCCTTTTTTATGTTATATGTAGAAATTATATTGTTATTAATAAATATCAGTTACAGATATATCAGCATTTAGCTATTTTTCACTTCTAACATACAATACTCTACAATTATTTATGCTTGACACGGAAATGTTGATGCTTAAACTCAAAGTTCATCAATCCTTGAAAAATCTAAGAGACAAACTGGATTTTATAAAAACAGGTAATCATTTTGAAATTTAATAGTAAATTAATCAATGGTAGATAACTAAATATAGTTATCTTATATATTATTATTGTATAATTTAAATATGTTTATTATAATGTATTAAATTTTAGAACTCAATGCCGTAATTACATTAACATCTACACAAAAAAGTATCCGTAATTTAGTAAATGCCTATATTAGCATTTGTAAAATAACAAGTGAAATGAATGAAGCCCATGGTAAAATAACGTTTTACACAATTTTTACCAATTTGTTTTACATTATATTTGCCTGTTCTGATATTATCGTTGCAGTAGACAAGGAAGGTAAAGTCAATTTGTATTTAATCTATTTCAATAATATGTCCAACCAGAGGTTTATGCTAAAATATTAGCGAGAAGAATGCAAGAGATATCTGAAAGACTGTTGTGGGAGGCCCAAGGGGTTTTAGAACTGGAAGATGGTGTATAGATCAGATCTTTTCCCTCCACATGATGACGGAAAAGTTTTTGGCCCTAAGCCAAAAGGTTTCCTGTACTTTTGTAGTTTGGAAAAGGAGTTTGACAGGGTTGTGAGAAAGAAATTATGAGAGATACTGCCCCGGTACAATGTGAGCGGACCCTTGCTACAGGCTGTAAAGTTTCTTTTCAGAGATCACTCAGCCTGTGTGCGAGTAGGAACTGGCGTGTCGCCCTGGTTTGACATCCAATCGGGTGTTAGGCAAGGTTGCGCTATGTCAGCTTGGTTGTTCAATTTGTATTTGGATAGTTGTCTTCAAGGCGTGAAAAGCAGTGACATGGGAGTGAAAGTAGGTGACCTTAAGGTCAATTGCTTGCTATATGCAGATGATGCAGTGCTCATTGCATCATCAGAATACGATTAGCAGGCATTGGTCATCCCTCTGAAAGATGGAAAGATGGGTGTGAAAATAATGGTCTAGACCTGAATGCAGATAAGACCAAAGTTCAGATTTTTGAAAGAAATGAAGAAAGAACAGAATGTAAGATCAACGTGAATGGTAAGATAATATAACAAGTGAATGAAGTGATATATTTGGGAAGTATGTTTAGCAGAGACAGAAGATATGAAATGGATGTGATGTGCGTGAATCTAAAATAAAAAATAAGATCTTTTTCTTTTTACTTTCTAAGTTTTTTGATATATTTTAATAACCAGGAGTGGCTTAAAACTAATTCTTCTTAATCCAATAAATTTTATAATAACACAATTTTAACAATGGTTTATTTATCAACGAGATCACCTGCTTACAGTACACGAAATTAGCACGCTAAAACACACACTAATTACACTGCACCTAAAAATTAACATGTCACTTCACTCCCACGTATCTCGATACATCTGATATGAACCACGAACGAACGAAAAGAGGACGGCTCTCATCTCATCTCTTGATCTACACACTTCTGTACCAGCTTAGAAGATTTGAAGCGTTTATCCGTTGGAGACCCAGTGACTTGTGAAGACATGTTCAAATTATGGACACAAAAATGATATTTGAGGTGTTTAAGACCTCACTCAATAAAGATCCTCATCTTTATATTTTCAGATGCCGAAAGTATTATTGGTACATTTTTTTGGGTTTTAATATTTATGATAAAATTTTATGGTATTATTGAACCTTGCTATCTTATTTCAGTGGAGGTAAGATTTTTGATAAGGAGTCACCAGTCATAAACTAAACAATAATATTGATAATATAAATCAAGCTTATCACTTTTTCATTCATTTTATCACAGTCAAACAAAATCAAAGTTTTACTAAGTAAGCTGATGTGCGACACAAACGAACCGGGAGAGCCTTGCCCGTGGGAATGGGATCTGATATTCCAGCAGCTCTACAAGATAGAGCCAACCTTCTCACTTTTGGGAATGTTTACACTCAACAGATCTTTTGTTACTTCGGTAATATTTAATTTGCTTTTACAATTAAGTTGATGGATTACATTCTCAACCGCAGTAACATAATCTAAATTGATAATATTTCTTGACTGTACTCTTGTGGCATATTCTAGAAATGTTAAAAAATTATTTACTATAAAATGATTTTAATAATTTTCAGAAATAATTATTGCTTAAATTTTTTCAGATTTTCGGCGCTTTCACTACTTACCTTGTGATTGTTATTCCATACGCACAAAAGATTTATACATTCATCAGGTTCCAATGAAATCACGCTTGCAATTAAAAATATAATATAAATAACAAAAATGATTTTTCATTACTATTTAGAATTATAATTATTAGGTACTTATAATACTATAAATAATCTAAGACTTGGTTATTTGAAGACAACAAAAAGGGAGCATTGGTTGTTGGGAGACAATAAAAACTTTACACAACGGGAGATTTAGTCGGAACTAAGGATTGTATCACGAGCATGTTTCACACTTCTGCATGAACTGAAAGATGATTCGTGATGGATTCGTCATTTCTTATTGGGGAGTATGATTCCCGTTAATAGTTTGTTAAAAATTATACTGAAATAGTTAGAAATTAACACGGAAGCTTGATTTAATTACAAAAAAAAATCGTACCTCTAAATAAATAAAAATTATATTGTGACATATTATTATAAATGGTTTAAATTTGTTTGAAGTTTGTAAGTGCAGTAGTAGTAACTGGTTATTTTACAACACTAAATTATTATTAAATTAAATACGTGTCTTTCATTTTAAAATGAATTATAATAGTGAAAAAATTTATCGATGCAAAGAGAATCTGTAACAATATATTATATAATTAGAAATTATTGTTTGTTTTATTTATATTTTTCTGAAAATAATAATACTTACCGATGTTATTAAAGTTCTGTTGAAGGTAACAATTTCAAGAGGTGCAAAATAAGGTTTAAATAATATAACCTGTTCGTAAATCGTGTTAAATTCAGTATGGACACTACTACGTGGCAGTTTGTGCAGAATCTTGTACAATATGTCCTTAATTTTCGGTATCTGAAAATGTGACAAGAAAAACAATAGTAATAATTTTGCAAAGAGAAGTCTAAAAAGTCGAAAAGTAAGTTTCGGTTTCTTTTAATATAAGCTAGTTACTTCGAATAAGATAGGCATTCGAAGGCAAATATTTTTAAAGCTAAGAAACACTTAGAAACAAAAAAAAAATTACCTCATCATTTAAAACATGGCCATTTTCAATCCGTGAAAACAACCTCGTTGTCACATACAGCAACCATAGCACTTGCATCATTATCTCTTTGCTACGAACATTTGAAGCTAAAACGAAGAAAAAAATAATTCTACAGTAAAATAAAAAAAGAATAAAGCTATTGAAAACTATCAGCTTTACATAAACATGTATGTACATTATCATATGCTCACACCTTAATGTTATGAACTATTATTCGTTAGAGTTAACTAAACTAAAAACAAATATATTAGAGATCTAGTTTCATTACTATTGTAATATATATCGTTGGCCATAAATATTATTACAACCTATAAACTTCGCAATGTATGTTTTCTGAAATCAAAAGTGGAACAGGCTTAATACGTAAAAAACTTAGTTTTACAATCATTGTTTTTTTTATCATTTCAAATATTTTTCGGCGATATGAATAATTTAATTAGGCTGCTACCAGACCCTCTCCCTTGCTTTCAATAACAGCTGCCTAACGGTGCGTATGATATAACAGAAGATCATCAGCCGATCGATCCTAGTGACTACGCTGCGGCTGTAGCTGATGTGATACTTCAGGGCATGGAACTATTTGTACCAAGCACGCGGTGTCAGAGTTCAATGCCGGAAATAGTTTTTCGGCAAAAAACTATCAGGCAGTCTCTATTTTCTTTGGACGTTCATAAGTCGAGTGGGCCGGATGGCATTTCTCCATTAGTGCTACGAACGTGTGCCCCTGAGTTGACTTCAGTGCTAACGTGTCTATTTCGGTACTCCTACCTTAAAGGCGTAGTCCCGATCTCATGGAAGCGTGCCCTTGTCCATCCGATCCCTAAAAAAGGTGATAGCTCGGACCCAGCTAACTACAGACCTATCGGCATTACCTCCCTTCTCTCCAAAATAATGGAGATTATTATCAACCGACAGCTCCTAACGTACCTCGAGGATCACCAGTTGATCAATGACCGGCAGTATGGCTTTCGCCATGGTCGATCAGCTGGTGATCTTCTGTTATACCTTACGCACCGTTGGGCAGCGGTTATTGAAAGCAAGGAAGGCCTGGCAGTTAGTCTGGATATAGCAAAAGCCTTTGATCGTGTATGGCACAAGGGGCTTCTTTCGAAGCTACCTTCCTATCGGCTTCCCGAGAGTTTATGCAAGTGGATCACCAGTTTTCTCACTGGGCGGAGCATATAGGTCGTTCTCGACGGCTTTTGCTCGGAACCCAAGCACGTGAACGCTGGTGTACCTCAAGGCTGCGTGCTTTCCCCAACTCTGTTCCTCCTGCACATCAATGATATGTTGGATATTTCCAACGTACATTGTTATGCGGATGACAGCACTGGGGATGCGGTATATTCCGTTCGTGCCGGTCTCTCTCGGGAAAACGTGGACGAGTGCCGAAAAAAACTTGTGTTTTCAATAGAGACCTCCCTGGGGATGGTCTCTGAGTGGGGTGAACTGAACCACGTTCAGTTCAATCCCCTTAAGACCCAGGTTTGCGCGTTTACCACTAAGAAAACCCCATTTGTCGTATCACCGCTCTTCGAGAGCACTCCTCTTATTACCTCGCCAAGTATCAGAATACTGGGTCTCGACATTTCGAGCGATTGTCAGTTTCGTGGTCATCTGGAGAGCAAGACCAAGTTGGCCTCGATGAAATTGGGAGTGATCAAAAGAGCGAGACAGTATTTCAAACCTGGCCAAAGACTTGCGCTCTAAAAGGCGCAGGTCCGGCATCACATGGAGTACTGTTCTCATCTCTGGTCCGGATCACCCCAATATTTAGCTTCTACCATTTGACCGCGTACAAAGCCGTTCGGATTGTCGGGAACCCGGTGCTCTGCGAACGGCTGGACTCTTTGGCATTGCGTAGAGACGTGGCTTCTTTGTGCGTCTTCTACCGCATTTACAACAGGGAGTGTTCCGTATAACTATTCGATCTGATGCCTACCGCCGAATTTCACTACCGCACAGCTCGCCATCGCCTCCTTTATCATCCATACCACCCGGACGCGTGGTGATCTTCAACTGTGCGGTTTTCAAGGACCTTTTTCCCACGTACCACTCAAATGTGGAACGAACTTCCTGCGGCGGTATTTCCAGATCGATACGACATGGGTACTTTCAAAAAAGGCATATATTCCTGTCTCCAAGGCCGGCAACGCTCTTGTGAATCCTCGGATGTTGCAAGAGTTCATGGGCGGCGGTGATTACATACCAACGGTGACCCGCAAGCTCGTTTGCCCTCCTCTAACATAAAAAAAAAGAAAAAAAAAGCCGATCGACCATGACGAAAGCCATATTGCCGATCATTGATCAACTTGTGATCATCGAGGTGCGTTATTAGCTGTTGATTGATGATGCTCTTCATTACTTTAGAGAGAAGAAAGGTAATGGCGATCGGTCTGTAACTAGCTCGATCCGACATTTTTAGGGATCGGGTGGACAAGGGCATACTTCCATGAGACCGAGACGGTCCTTAAAGTAGGCGTACCGCAATAGACGCATTAGCATATTCGTAGCACAATCGGAGAAATATTATCTGCCCGACTCGACTTATGAACATCCAAGAAAAGTAGAGACTTTCGGTTGGTTTTTTGCCGAAAATCTAATTCCGGCATTAAACTCTGACACCGCGGTGTCCGATGATAGGTGGTGTCTTTGCCAGGTCGCCAAAGTCGAGTTTGAGGTAAAACTAGTGCCTAAGATAACGGCTTTCTCTTTTGCCGTGTGGGCCAGAGAGTGTGTGTGTGCAATGGCGGTAGGGATGGCTGGCAGAAGTTTTCCAGAGTGGCTTTGGAAAGCGCCTAGAACTTGCGTGTGCCAGGCGGGTACCTTGCCAGCTGATCCCCAATTTTGACGACATACTTGAACTTTGCTCTAGCACTTTTCCGTTTGAAGAATCTGAAGGCACGATTATATTTACTCTTCAGAACTCTAGAGTTCGAATCCTTAATGACTAACGCATTAGCCCAAGCTTGATAATCCTGCCGTTTGCCAGCTGCTGCAGCCCTGACAGACGCATCAAAGCAAGACCGCGATCTGCCACCAAGTGGTACCACAAAGCTTGGAACAAATAGTTCCATGCCCTGAAGTATCATATCAGCTACAGCCGCAGCGCAGTCACTAGGATCATTGGAAGGGAAACTAGTCGGCCCTCATGGGTAGGATGCAAAAAAGCACCGCATTCCATCCCAATCCGCTGACTTGTAGTGCTAAATGCGTCGAGTCGCAGGTCTTGTGCAAGCCGGAAGTTGAAAAGGCACTACACTCCGTATCAAGCAATAATCAGAGGACCCTAAGGGAGCATCGACAGAGACTTGGTACTTTCCGGGATGTGTAATCAACAGAAGATCTATGACATCATATGACTGTCCACAGTAGACAAGTGTCTTGACCAACTGGGATAGACCATTTGCCAGAGCAAAGTTAAATACTGTATTTAACTGACTGACTATACTAAACTGAGATCTTTATCTCCATACAGTCCCTAGCCAATCAGTATTGTGCGCGTTGAAGTCCCCGAGGATAACGACTTCGGCGCAGGGAGTCTGTGAAAGTAAATTGTCAATCTTCACCTGGACATGGCCCTAGATTTAATCCGTTTCTGCATTACCTCTCTGACTCTGAAATGGTCTTCCATGAAGCCTGGTCGAATACGAATCCCCATCTAGTCAGATCTGAATCATCTTAAGAAATCCCTAAAGACAGCAGGAGCTATATTTCCAATAAAAACACCAAGAAAACTTGCTTGGATTAAAATCCAGACATATAAACAGCATGTCTGTAGTAATGTCTAGTTCAAAAACACTATTTATAAATGTTACTGAAAACACTTTCATGCACATATAAGTTGAATAAGATAATATTTAATTTCAGAAAATATAAATCCCTTTTCATTTTGTCTGGTACAATGTTACGCTAAGTCTGTACTAAACAGACAATTATCTATAATGTAAACTATTATGAACATACCGGGTAATTGGATAACTGTTCCGAAATAATATATGTGGCAAGCAATGTATGATGTTTCGGTCACAAATATCATCAATAATAAAATACTTCCGCAACTGTTTACCATCCTTATCATCTCGCATAGCGACACAAAAGCATTTGCAAAACTGTGTACCTCCCGTTGTTGTCTACATATACGTAGTCTTTTGCCTGTAAGAATAAGATAACAATAGATAAAAATTGTGAAGTCAAAGCAAGTTATTTAGAAACGTCTAGGTATGGCAAATCTTTTTATCTAGATGTCTATAATTGGCCCAATATTACCCGCGTGAACCACAATAGTTATAAATTTGGTACATTAACGCGAGACGACAAGACGAATTATTTCCAATTTTGCTTTATTTTAAAGCAATGGTTCTTAGGCTCGTAATTTGCTAATAATATATCAAGTTCAAAACGCAGTTCCCGAGGTAGGAGCATAGAAACAAAAGAAAACCAACCCTTCATCCATTTTATATTTGTATAGAATGTGATGCCGGGTTTTGAACATGAAATAAAAGTTAAATCCAATATAACATATCTATTTGACAAAAAAAAATCTAATCGATGTTATTAGTTTTATCATGGCGGAGTAAAGTTTGAATTTTGTCGTACCCGAGACAAATACGAGAAAAATTTTCAAGTGTAAATTCAAATTCCTTACCTGTAAAGTACAGTCTTACCTTCATAATCCATAAATTCAAATAGGAAGCGGTAATTGTTTTTGATTGTTGAAGAGATAATCGAAATTATAAAATAATATTGCATTCCGAACATTATAATAACTATATCCCCAATATTGAGTGTTATGTAAAAAACAATATTCTTTGCTGAAATATATAGGAATATTTAAATTTTGTTTTCAAAAAAACATTGAAATAAATAAATTGTTTGTAAAATTTCCGTGACTTACTGTAATAAGGGTTAATGGTGTCATTTGCAAATGTTAAGTCTAATGCGTTGAGAATAACAAGGACGATCATAGAACATATGAAATTTATTTTAATATATCGTAATACAGAATCCATGGAAGAGCGCAAATCAATACGGGAAGTTATCTGTAAAATAAATTTTTCAGATTATTAATAAAAATACCTCGTTCGACAGGGTCGATCGTGTTAGGTAGATTCCCGTCGGTCGTATCGACAAAGAAAAACTAGCCAGCATTATTCTACTGGACATTAAGAGTCTTATGACGGGTCATACTGCATATATTGGGTGAGCGGGGAACCACCCCCCACCCCTATCTCCTAAACGGGGGGTCGCATCAAAAAACTTTTCGGACAAAAAGTTTCCTCTTTTAATTTGTTAATTTTCTAAGATTTTTCCGACGACAAAATTTTGCCTCCTTCTGTGACTTTTTTCGGTTTTTAACTTTCAACCCCCCTAGCTCCCCAACCCCCCGACCGATTTTCCCCGTTCAAGAACTTAACCTTCGTTTTGTCCTTAAGAATGTGTATACCGAGTTTGAAAATCCTCCGTCAATATTTGCGACCTGTAGCGTGTCCCAAAGGTTTGCACTTTCACTTTTTCCAAAAAAACGAGATGCTACGTTTGTCCTACTAATTTATCCTATCGACCTGTGAAGTCAGATTTCGCCTACGATGAATTTGGACTGATGGATCATATATACATATATATATATATAGAGGGATATATAATTTTTTTTTTTTCGATGGATTCTCAATCTCTAGTTCATAAACGGCGTAGCGCCCCTACTCTGGGGTCTGGGTCCCGTCATCGCATCGATTGCAATAGGTAGATTCATCTATGGAATCTACCTAAAACAATATACTCCCGGCTTCACAACCATATTAAATACTAGGAGAGGAGTTGATAGGAGAGCAATGTTATTAATCCAGTCTTACTTTATACTCCATATAAGATATCTTTTCTAGCTAAATTACCTTTTGTAATGCACTTAGAACATGAATCAGTTGTAACATGTATTTCCTTGCCATTACAATTCCAATGATAGTTGTAGCAAGACCCAAACATATGAATAATGAAATGAGCCCAACAGATACAAAGTTGCTTATTCCGATGAAATTAGAAGGTTTTTTCCATATCACACTGAAGAATAAATAGACATTCAGAATTTCTGGAAATAAAATTACATTTTAACAAACTTAAAATAAACTTTGGATGAGCTATAGATATTACACACTTACTCAATGCAAACATAAGAAAAGAAGTGATAATAAATATGGTGGTAATGGGAACAGATACAAGGTAGAGGTCAGCTCTGATTTGTTTATAACGTAAAGACGCAGGACTAAACATGGCCAGCACTCTGAGAGTAGCCAATATCTCACTGTTCACAACACACTTGCCATGCGTCGCCATAATAGCTAACTTAATATGGAAAAAATGATTTAATATTAATATAAAGATTTCATATTTTATAAACCTCATACGGTGGTTTACAAATGTGAAGATATTACTAATTCTATTAACTGTTTTAAGGACTCGATGGTAAACAATTATTTATTTAAAATGCAAATAGTATTTACTAATCCATTCTATTAATATTAGAAGACAAATTGATTGATTATATACATATACAGATTTTTGTGATTGTATTACAACATTAGCTTTTGCCTGTGACTTCTTCTACTTTCCCTGTATTCCTGATTTTTAATTAATTATAATTATTAGTTAAAGATGTAAAATAAGACAAGGTGCTTTAATTAATTGTCTCAGATATTAAAGTACAATGACAAATATTATTGATTCAGTTTTTGTGTTTTCCCTTGAAAATAAGAAAATATCCGGAGCAAGAATTATCCTATACCTAAATCCATAAAAATTGGCCTTTTAGTTATTGCGTGATTCGGTACAAACAAACAGATTGAAAACATTTGAATTCATGTGTTGTGTCTGTATAAACGTACAATGTAAATAAAAAAAACAATAATGATATTTACGTTAGGATTAAATCTGTGTGTATGTGTTTGTGTGTGTGTGTGTGTGTAAACTACCAATGGCACCTATGACGCATCATTATTGACATTATGTTCATTTGTTATCTATATAATTAAATAAAACCGGTACAGTTAATAGTTTCTTATTTAAATAATTCTTATAAGTAAGTTTAGGGGTTCCTTCCTAAATAATAGCTTTGAAATATTTGTTTGTTCGTGGAACTCTCAAAGGTGCTCATCATGTAAAAACTGCTTAATAAATATATATTTTCGTCTGGAGTGCCAACGAAATTGTTTACACAAAAGAAATTAACGTAAGAGAAAAATCATTAGCAAAAAAAAAATCCTTTGTAAAAATGAATTGCGAGACATAACATACAACTTGTGAAATAGATACTGATGTTATAATTATCTCTGATAAAGGCAACAGAGGGACAAAGAGGAAGAGAGAGAGTAGAGAAAGAAAGAGAGTATAGAGATAGTTTTGAATAGTTTAGTCGTTTCCCTTAAGCATCCTTGAAGACTATCTTATTTTTTGTTGAGATATCTAATTATTTATAAAACTGTAGCATACTGTTAGAAATTGTATAAACTAAAGAAAATTTTAAATGCGGGAGAACCACCTTACTTGTCCGGATTCTTGGTGTTAGTTCAGTAGTACATACACTGTCCTAGTGAGAAGTCGTTAATTGTGACTAGTTGCAGACTATATGGAGAACGTTAGTTTAAAGCGTGTCGTCATCGAGTTTTTAGTGAACAAAGGAAATGTGCCAAAGGCCATCAATAAACGTATAATCGCAGTATACGGGGACTCTTTACTTTCTTATCATAATAAAATATTGGGCTAAACAGTTCAAGTGGGGGCGTGAGTCCATTGAAAATGACCCACGTAGTGGAAGGTCCGTGGTAGCAACCACACCTGAAATCATAGCCAATGTGGGAAAGCTTGTGCTTAAGGACCGTCGTTTAAATAATATTTTAAGTTAAGCGACTTTTACAAGCGTACTTAGTTGTAATAGTTTCCCTTTTGAATTTTATATATTTACTACTATAGCAAATATTTTCTCACCTCCGAAATTAACGTATTATTTGGCAGGGAAAGGAGAGGGGGGGGGGTACATTAAGTTTTAACATTTTACAACTTAATGTTTCATAAACGATTCTCTTAATCGAAAAATGTTTTTGAAAAACCCACCATATTTTTATGAGATAGCTCATGATACTCAAGTTATAAAGTACTCGAAAAAATATAACCCCACTAGACGAAATAGTATAGATACAGAAAGAATATTACAAAAAGAAAATTTGAGAATACATTGTTCTTTACTAGGTAAGTTAAAATAAAACAACATACGTATAAAAAATAACATTATATTTATTAGACTATATCATATTTATAAGAAATGGTTTGGAATTGATTGAATTATATAAAATATGATTGAATAATATAAAACAAAGTTGTATAACAATATTTAAACACTGATAAACTATAAATGAATTAATATGATTATCTTAACAGCTACGCTAAACTAAACGATACCCACAAAGTCCGCTGCCCATCCCGTGCCGCCATTGTTCATAGTGGTTGTGAACACTATCTTAACATAATTATTTTCACTTGTATAATCGGCGGGTGTTTCTGAACAATATGTGGATATGGTGTTACTATTTTTGTCTACCAGTCGTAGATAATTCTGATCACATGCTCTACCTAAATCAAATACTGCAAAATGTAAAAATAATCGCGTGTTTGACGGGGTTTCTAGTTCCCACTCACATGAAGTTCTTCTTCTATATTCAAATGGATAAAGCGGACTTGTTACCTTTCCTATCTCATTATGAATATAACCTCCACATCCCCGACCTTTATCTGATGCAACATAAATTAAATCAAAAAGGATAGCTTCTGCGTCTACCATATGATTATGGAAAAGTAAGTACCTTCCATTAGAAAACATTTGGGTTACATCAGGATATTCTGATGTTACTCTGTAAAGGAGCGGTGCATTCGTGTTGTTGCCATCGATAATATCCAAATAAACATTTCCGTTCATATAACTTGGAGATATTTGTATGAAGTAAACCGATATTGTATAATTTTCTGGAACTGTAATTAACGTATAACAGTCGCTTTGGGTGAATCCATCACTGTTATATGAATAATGTGAGGATATTCTGCCTTGTAGTTCTGTATAGTTTCTACCACATAATCCTGGGAACGAAAATTCCAGCTCTACACCACGATGTGAAGTACTAGAGTCAGGCGACGTTTGTAAATGTATATTAATGCTTGAGGTAAAGTAATAATCGATAGATTTTTTATAACCGCATAGTGTTATGTGCTGAGGAAAGTTTAAAGTTGATTCATACAGATAAGCATTAAAAAAGAAGTTATCATTTGCTGCATTAATTATGAAATCTTTACCAAAACTTACATTAGGATGCTGTGAAGTGCTAGTTATTATTAATTTATCTTTGTTGCAACCAATATCAGCGTTTTCAGATTCGAGATCTAAATTATTTATTCTGATATGAATGGGCGAATATGGATTTAAGCTGTTATCGAAATAGTAATTACAATGTATGCCATGAGGAATTGATCCCGTTTCATATGATGGCGATCTCACTTTTTGAGTTATATCAGAAACAGTATAGACAGATTGTCCACAGCTGGAATTTTGAGACGTTAATGTTATTTCAAATCCTGTACTTTGTATCTCCCCGTCAGTCGAGAATCTTATACTCATTACATTTGTTGAGGAAAATATTTGCGGTGGAATACTATGTCCACAATAAGTACCTATTATTAAACTTGTAGGATTTAGGCCGTCTTTAAATTCTATAAGATCACAATCACATTTATCATAACCTAGTTGCGTTTGATTAACGTTGGGACAAGAAGCTACGTGAAAAGATGTAAATTCTACCTTAACTATCTTATCTATTGGGGCTTTTATAGTCCAATGGCAATCTAAATAGTTTTCATAGACTAGACTATTATTAAAAAGAGGAGATTTTAATTGATATTTTTGTGAAGAGTTCAAGTTAATTGTACCACCGCATCCCATTGCTTCAGAATACGTAAAAAGTACTTCTGATTTGAAACCCTTATAATTTAAATAACTGTCAGAAACAAATTGTAATATCATATTATTTTTTTCGCTTTTAACTACGGTAGTGGAATTTAGATGGCCACATAACAATGCTATACGTTTATCGAAATCTAATTGAAGTCCATTATAAACGGCTATATAATCACTATAACATCCGTAAGAACTTTCTAAATCTATATATAGAAATTTGAGAATTACAATTTTATTTACCGGAGCTTGAATCAACCAGGTACAATTGCTGTTGTCACTGTAGGTATCAAGTGTTCCAGATGTTAGGACTGTCTGTTCCCGGATGATACCCCCACAATTGTATAGTGAATATGATAATTTGAACCCTTTTCTTTGTCCAAAGAAGTCTGTTTTAAAAGTTATATTAATGTCATTATAAATTTGTATCGGAGGTGGTATATCTTTTCCACAATATACACTATTTAAGTAATTACTATCGCTCTGATGAACAATACTTACATTATCATATTTACATTCTGGGTAAGAGCCTTCGAGTTCAAAATCTAAAAATTTTATCATTATTTGCTTAGACGGAGCTGTGATTTCATACAAGCAGTTTAAAGATGGATAATACTTATTAGAATAACCAGGACTATAAACAAATTGTTCCTGAACTTTTGCTACGTACTTGCCTCCACAAATAGGAGTCCACGTTGCTTTAAATCCGTCTAAGTTAATGGCAGCGTCTGTACGAAAAACAACTTTCATACGGTTGCTTGTTGAATTAAATACAGGTGGAAGGTGACGACCGCAAACTCTGCTCATTTCCTTATATTCATTTTCTATCCAATCGTAAACAATAATAGTATCCTTGGTACAATTGGTTGTATCTTCGATTACAAATCTGTCGACAAACCGAAGTGATATTCGGTATCCGACTTCCAATTCGATTTTCCATATACATTCTTGATTTTCACGATAGTTCTTGGGATAGTTTGGAGAAGTGAAAACTCTATCGAATCGCGTTAAAAGACCTCCACAAAGATAAGTAGCAACCTCTGATATAAGTCTTATACTTGTACCATTTTGTGGTTTTGAATGGTATTGTACATACAAATGTGAAAGTGAACTCTGAAGTGGTTTTTCCTGAATTTTCGTTAGACAATAATCTCCAACAACAAGAGAAGTTTCTGCCATTTCCTCGCTGATTTGCAAATACTCATTAGAACAGTCTAAATTAAATGTTCCTTCCAATCTTAGATTAATTCGTATTCCTGGCGGACATCTTATGATCCAAGCACAATTTATTGTTTCGTTATGGGCCTTTGGAATATTTAAAATACTATCACTTGTTTGACCTGGATGAATTATTCCTCCACATTGTTGCAATTTCCAGTCAAGGTCGAAAGTAATAGGGTAAGGTGTGTATTGTGTAGCTCTTATTTTGACATTTATTGAAGGAATTCTATAGATTAAATTAGAATAATTTCCACAAGTATTTCGATTGAATAACAAACCTAAAGAATCTGAATCAATTATATTAGAATGCAAATTAAGTTTGGAATCCGAATAACGGCAAGTGTTACTACCTGGTGATGTTATGTTAATTATAACATACATACTACCATATGAAAGGGAAGAGTTAAGGGATTGGACAAAATTATTGTAATCCCACTCACAGACGTAAGATGTATCCATATGTGGAGATGTCACATGGCCTTGGATACCATTCAATTTGCCCCCGCATAGAGCTGGTTCGTCGGTACTATATCTGGCCTTAAAACGATGTTTTGTTACGCTTATTTGCCCCATCCACACGTAAAATGACATTTTATTTCCAGTAGATTCAAATATTGGAGCCGTTCGAGATAAATTATTAGAATCAATATATTCTTCTAACATATGGGGGAAAAATAAAAAACCTAAAATTCCTAAATTGTGATTCATATCAAAGTCCATGAGTTCCACGCGTATCCTTCGATTTTCATTTGGTGTCATAAAGTCCCATTGGCAATAAAGTAAAGAGGTTTCTCTTGGATATCCTGGGGTCATAATGAACCCATCAGATGTTGTCACACTTCCTCCACAAGAAGGTCGTGATGAATTGAATATTAATTTGAAACCTCTCTTTTCGGAATACTGATTCATTGGGCTTGGTTTGCCAATATGTAATTTAACTAAGACCTCATTACTTAATGACTCTATTGTTTTAGATACATATAAATTATCGGAACAAAATTCACTAAGTAAAGCTCCTCCAGCCGACCCGTTATATGAAAATGGTTCCTCAATTGATATCTTTGTACCACATGTTTCTTCTGATAGAGGAAGATCGAGGTCTTTAAGCTCTAACAATATAACGTGTCCAGCTTTAGATATTATATGCCACTGACAAATTGAAGTAGAAGGAAGTACTGCCATATGAGGATATCCTGGTGATATAATTTGGCCCGATTCGGCAATTATAGTTCCTCCACACACATCAATAGATACATTAGCTTTAAAACCATTCCTAGGTTCCGGTATCTGTGTTGAATATTTTATAAACATAGTATTACTACTTGTTTTCACAGTGCCTGGTTTTCGGCAAAAAAGTCCTTTAAGTAAAGAAAGTTCCGAAGATCCATCTCTTACTTCTACAAATTCTGATGCGCACTGCTTAGAAGTTTCTAAGTCGAATCTTTCTAAGAAATCTATTCTTAAAATCTCTCCTGGTGGTCCAGTAAAAGTCCAAATACATTCAGTGTAAGGCACGGGTATTGAGGGATAATTTGGAGAATTAATGATTTCCCAAGAATGATCCGGATCTAAGGTAGACGTTGCTCCACATTCAATATTTATTTCCTCATAACGCAATTTAAAATTTTGGAATACTCCTTTTAATGGTGTTCTTGTTTTTACAGTATTGTAACTGATATACATTACATTAGTAGCAGAAATAATTTCATTCCTATTTTCCTGTTCATAACCACAGTATTTTCCTAGAATTGGCGATTCCACACTCTCTCCGTTTCGTATTACAACATATGTCTCACATTCATTAGTATTAGTTATATTAAAATGAACAAAAGTAGATCTTATGGTTCGTCCTGGACGTACTTTTACCATCCAGTTACATATTAATTCAGGCTGCACATTGAGTTGTTTTGAATTGTAGTCAAACCAAGTAACTTCAACAAAACCCGATGCGCTTTCCAATAAGCCACCACATACAGCTCTTACCTTTGCTTGGAAACCTTTCTTCGATATGTGTTCATCACTTTTAAATATTACCTTCACATATGACGTTGGTGCCAAATTTTTATTCTCAAATTGTGAAAGACATATATTTTCCGCAACAGGTTGCCATTCCAGGCCATTATTCGAAGAAAATATTGACAGATAATCAGAGTAGCAATTTGACGTCTCTTCTAAATCAATTTCTTTAAAAGATAAACTCAAATGATATCCAGAAATAGCATGAAATATCCATTCACAGTTTAAATTTGGACCGTATCGATCAGGATAATTAGGAGAACTGAAAATAACATTACTTTGTTGAAGTACAATTTGAGTGTAATTTAAGCCACAATTAATATTCTTACTTAAATTAGATGTATATAAGCCTTTTTCAGATTGCGCCCACTGAATATGAAAAAGAGCCCCATGACTGGAGCTATCTAATATAAGTTTTATATATGCTACATTAGAACTTGTTTGTACATTATTGTTTTCATTTTTAAACATTCCGCACAACACATTTAATAATGGAGCTTCTTCATCGTATCCATCGTATATACGTAATTGACTCGCACAGATCTCATCACGCTTGACAATTTCTAAATGATCAGTGGTTAATGAAATTATCGCTGAAGTGTCTGTTATAATACGCCAACTGAATTCACCTATTCCTTCGTATGGTAGTGGGTAAAGTGGCGATGCTATTTCGCCTCTATTCATGCCGGTTATTTCGTTACCATGAAGAAATCCATAGTGAAGAAGAAATCCTTGTCCTGGTTTTTTACTACTACTGGTACGAAATTTAATATAAATCTTCGAGCCCGTAGTTGTATTTGATGGAATTTCACTTCCGCAATATACTGCTAAAAGATTTCCTCCGCTATTATTTTCTCTTACTTCCAAATACTCTTCGTTGCATCCCTCAGAATATACTAAGTCTAATTTTTCAAACGTTACATATACCCTATTGCCGGGTGATGTACTTAATGTCCATTCGCAATCAGCATTATTTGGATATGACTGTGGATAATTCGGTGAAGCAACGTAACCTTCTTCCGACGTTAATTTACCTCCACACGACGACGATAAAGAAGAGTAATGTGCCAAGAAACTACCGACGATAGTTTCACTATAAGTTCCAAGCTGAACTGTTAGAGCGTTGCCATGACTAACGATAGTAGAAGGAGCTTTCGTGCCACAGAACTCATCTATAAGAGGTGCCTTGTCGTCATTTCCATCAAATACTCTTAGAAAGGATGACGGACAATTTCTAATTGTAACAATGTCAGAGTTTTTTGGCAGTGAAATATGCCGTATCGTTAATTTGACTTTTTCATTTAATTTCATAGCAAGTATAGTCCATGTACAATTCTGGTTATTGTGACTGATGTAATTGTTATTTGTAATTACACCATCTGAAGACGCTTCAATTGTGGCTCCACATGTCATTGTGAAATTAGCTTTAAATCCTTTAGCAGAACCACTAGAATCAGTCGTGAACTGTACAGTAATGGAAGAGTGTTCTGAGAGGATTGTTGTACGATTCCAATCGGGGCAAAGAAGATGGGAATAATTTGCTTTGAAAATATCTTCACTGTCATAAATTTTAATCATATCTCCACATTTGTCATTACTTTTTCCATTATTAGAGTATAAGTCAAATTCAAGAAATTCCAATTTGATTCTATGATATTTTGGTACTGATATTATCCACAGACAATCCAAATTATCATCATAATTTTTTGGATAGTTTTTAGAATGAAATAAACCCGACGAGGATAGAAAGCCTCCCCCACAGCCTTCAGTAAATGAGCTAAATTGTGACTGAAAATTGACATCACGCAGTGTAGAATGCTTTATTAATCTAACGAACATGTAATTCGAACTTGCTTGTATTACAGTTTTATGTCTATTACAAAATTTGGATAATAGAGGAAAAGCTATGCTTTGACCATTATACACCTCTATAGCATCCTCAGTACAGTTGCGAGATTCCATCATATAAAAATCAGAAAATGTTATTGATACTGCGGTTCCTACCGGAGTTTCAATAATCCATTCGCATTCTATTTCACCTGTAGAACTTAGAGCCCTGTCAAACGACAAAGAACCAGAGGATTTTTGTATATGTCCACCACAGCCGTAACTAGCCCACTCTAAACGAAATCCTTTACGAGGAAAAGGTGAACTAGAAACAAATTTAATTTGCAAAGAGTTTTTTGTTGAAGTAATAGGTTGCGGTTTTACTCCACATACTTTTTTACCAACTTTTTCTTCTGATGTTTCGTTTATCTGCACATAATCTAAATAACACTGTTCCATTTTACGGGCACTACGATACGATATTCCTAAGTGCATAAAAGGTGTAATTGGATCATATATCTCAAAATTTGTAAAAGTTACATTGATTCTATTTCCTTTGGGGACCGTGATTGTCCAGAAACAATTAGAATTTATAGGATATTTAACAGGATAGCCCGGACTTTCTATGACACCATAATGGCCAGTGATATTATTATTACAAATGGTTTTATAACTTAACAAAAACCCTTTTGCAGTAAAAATAAAGTCGGATCTAAATTTTATAAAAACATAATTACTAGTGGTCTTAATATCATTTAACTGAGCATTTTTATAACAGTATTTGCCTAAACTTTGAGAATTAATATCGCGGCCATCAAATATCTGTACGTAATCACGGTTACAATCATCACTAATACCTAAGTTCAAGTCCGTAAAACTAATTGCAATACGGGATCCACTTGCTGTCACGATGCGATAAAAACATTCAGCATTATCGTTATAATTTTGAGGGTAGTTAGGAGAAGAGATTGAGCCTTGGACACTTGTTAATGTTCCCCCACAACCTGTTATAGTTCCATCCCACTCAATTTTGAATCCCTTGCCAGTTAAGTAAAAATCGGAATGGAAATAAATATAAATATTATTCGCCGTTGAGACAATACGCCTATATTTATAATAACCACAAAATTTACTTATTAATGGAGACATTTCTGAAGAACCATCTCTAATGGTTATATAATCACCTAAATCACAACTATCATGTAAAGGCCCTTCCAGGTCAAAATCAGTTATATTAAGCAAAATTTGCTGACCTACAGGTACTGTTATTTGCCACGTACAATCACGATTAGGTTCATAATTTTGCGGCCAACCGGGCGAATATATAATACCGTGAGATTTTACAAACAACCCACCGCAATGTGTTCTTTCATCTATAAAAGAATAAGACACCGAAAAACCAAGACCCGAAACTGTATCATCAGAAACAAATTGAATTTCAAGACGATTTGATGAAGTCGTCAAGGCTGGAGGAAATAAATGGCCGCAGTACTTTCCTAATGTAGTATTTTCATTTCGTTCATCTAATTCAATGAGTTCTACATAATCAGCAACACAGTTCCATGAACTCTGTATTTCAAATCTATTCCAAGTTAATTTAATGTGCATCCCTTCAGGAGCAACTAATATCCATGTACAGGACTGATTGAAAGAGTAATAAACTTTATTATCTGCTGGGTGATTAATAATACCAGTATTCTCTTTAAGTATACCTCCACATACCGTGTTTATAGTAGTAAAATTAGCATAAAAACCTCTACCTGTAATGCTCATATCCGATTGGAATTTAACATACATGTAATTATGAGTAGAAGTCTGTGCAGGCGGTGTCGATTCTGTCCCACCACAATATCTGCCTAGTAAAGTTGAATTTACAGAATGTCCGTCTCTTATTTCCACATGATCATACTGACAATGATAATATCGATTATCTTCGATATCAAAGTCTTGGAATTTTAATATGATTGCTTTTCCTGGGGTCGTGTTAATGATATATTCGCAATTAATTTTCTTAGGATAGTTAGATGGATAGCCCGGAGACGTTATTATTCCACTATCGCCGATGATTGCTTTCGCACATACTGCTTCATATATAATTTTGAATCCTTCAGATGATGTAGTGTGATCACTTTTAAATATTAAAAACAGATCATTTGTTGAAGATGTGTATTCTTTTGGATAAATATTACCACAATATTTTCCAACAAGGCGTGAATCAGATGACGAACCGTCGAACACCTTCAGAAAATCATATCTGCAGCTGGATGATCTTTCTAAACTAAAAACTTTAAATGTTAGCCGAATCTTGGTATCTTGTCTAGTTTTTATTCTGTATTCGCACAATAAGTTATTAAGGTATGCTCCATTATAAGACGGTGAAACAATTTCTCCCCTATCAGTAGTATAGTAACCTCCACATCCAGGAATGCCTTCGATTGGGGCGTAAACTATTTGGAATCCCTTACCATTACTTGTAGCATCTGAATGAAAATATATAAGCATTTCTGAACCTGATGATTGTAGCGGCACTGGTTGAGTAGTATTACAATATTTATTAATGAGTGGATCGCTCGTATGTTCACCGTCATATATGGCTATAAAATCAAAACTACAATTAGCATGTGCTTCTATATCGAGTTGGAAAAAATATAATTCTATTCTTTTACCAAAAGTCGTTTGCAAATGCCAAAAACAGTCACGATTGGGTGGGTACCTACCAGGTGAACCAGGGGAACTTATTCGTCCATGTTTACTAGCATCTACCTCTCCTCCACAAACAGGAGGTATGCTTGTCCAATGCAAAGCAAATCCACCTCTAGCTACAGAATGATCTGATCGAAACCAAAAGTATAAATTATTATGACTCGATATAATGTTACCACCATTTGGAAAAGTATTTCCACAAAATCTACCGATTAATTGGCTAGCTGAACTTCGGCCGTCGTGTATTTGTACAAAATCAAAATAACATTCAGAATCTGCTTCTATATCGAATTTACTAAAAGTTACATTGATTACTTTATCTATTGAAGTGTGAATTACCCACGCACACCGAGCGTTATGCTTATATGTTGTGTTATATAAGGGATACACAATACTGCCTTCCTCAGAATCAAGAACACCACCACATGGCTGGGAATGAATTTGACAATGTTCACCGGTATATAAAGCAGAGCACTCACATCTATATCCTTTAGATAATTTATCATCTGGTCTGCAAGTACCCCCATTAAGGCACGGAGTACTTGAACAGAAACTACTAAGACTTTCGCAACGAGCTCCGCCATAACCTGGGAAACATATACAAGTATAACTTTGTTTCAACATATGACAATGTCCGTGTTCCCCACAAGGGTTATTTTCACAATTAAGAGTTTGATTGTCAATAGTTGCAAAATAACATCCTTGAAGACCAACACCATCACCTTCCATTCCGTAAGGACATACACATTGAGCAATTTGCGCACTAGATATAGAATTTTCAATACACTGAGCAGATGGATGGCATCCGCCATGATTTATTGCACATGACCCTCTCCATAGGCATGTTACCCCATCTCCTTGAAATCCAGGTGGACAGGCACCACAGATGCGTGAACCTATAGTGTTATGACACGCTACCAAGGGATTCTTACTACAACCACCGTTTAGCGTTAAACATTCATCAATATCATGGCAAACGTACCCATCTCCTTTATAACCAACTGGACACGGTCCACACTTAAATGAACCAGGTAAATTTATACAATTCACTTTTGGATTCGTTGAACAACGTGCTGGTTGACCGGAGTCGCATTCATTTACGTCATTGAGACATGCAACATCAGTGCCATTTGTTGTCCAACCTTGATTACAAAAGCACTTGATACCTTCTCCTGTAGTAACAGGAATACAAGTTCCATGTCCACACATTTCGTAATCACCTCCAGAACAATCCTTGGCTTTTCTAGTACAGTCAAGACCATACCAACCAGGTTTACAGAGACACTCATATGATCCGGGCTTGTTAATGCAAGTTGCACCATTTTGACAACCCAAGTCAGTTCCTGCGTAGTTACGACACTCATTGACATCTTCATTACAGTCAGTTCCCTTCCAGTTTGAGGGGCATAAACAGAAATAACCGTTTAGTAAATTTAAACATGTGCCACCATTTTCACATGGTTGTGATTGACATTCGTTTATATCTTTACTGTTTACTAAGAGTTCCAGTGCTTGTAACCTGGTCTTCAACTTGGTGAATCTTCGAAACAAGTAGGATATATTAGTGTGCAATTTATTCAAATCCTTAATTGCATTATTCAACCCCTCTATTCTGTTCTGTAGATCACTTTGTTTTTTCAAATTATTTTCTGACTTAATATTTTCATTGGTTACAAATGAAGCACTACTTTGCGTAATATTTTGTAACGTGGATATATTTAAATCATCAATAAATACACTAGACTTAGGACCGTTCCTTTTCAAATAAATGCTTTTGTCGTACCCTGGTTCCAAAATGAGGTCTCCATTTTCAGTTTTAATTTTGGGGCGGCCATCGTAGGCTTCACAATTAATAATTACGAACAAGCGAAACAATAACACATACAAGCAATGTCCATATAAGATGGACATGGTCTAGCCGCGGTCGATTTTCAAACTGCAACGAGGGATTACTAATTTCACAGCATACAAATGGGGGCGTATTATAGATAAGATTGACTATTAATTAATATCGCAGAGCCATGTGGACATCTGTTTAAAAAAATGTGTTTTTATATCTAACTAATATAGGTCCGTAGTTTCGTGTGTGTTAAATTATAATTCCGTAGAAAATAAGTCCTGGCCTTAAAATGAGTCTTCATTTTTGAGATACACATTTAAAAAAAAAGTAAATCCGATTTATTTTTATTATAATTTAAAATACAAAGTTTTAAAATTAGTCTTGATATTCATATTCATATTCATTTTTATTTGGTAATATTTTTGGTTTACAAATTTCTTAAAACTATTTCCAAAAATATAAATTTGCCGGTTAGGGCGTCCCAAATCAGTCGTCAAAAATATTATTTATACAATACTATATTAATTAACATTCTCTGATAACACGTTAATAACAATATCAATTAAAACATTCATATCATTATAATTAAACTAAAATGTCAAAAATTTCAAAAAATATTTAAAAAAGTAAAATATAATCATAATAATAAATTAAAAATACATGTGTCATCAAATTATTTGTATGTCAATATTATTCAAATTATCCTTTAAATAGTCGTCATAATTATAATAAATCTTTGATGTCAACAGTTGTTTAATTTTATTATAAAAAATAGTATCCTTTTTGATTTCTTTAATTTGATTTGGTAACTTATTGTATGCCTTTATATTATAGCCTTACAATAAGTACCTTTTTTTACTAAAGCCACCATTTTGTCACGAGGGTAACCTAAATGTTGTTTTATACGACTGTTATATGTAGTTTCATTTAAGTGAAACAAGTGGCGATGTTTTCGTGTAAACATTAACATTTCTAAGATGTTTTAAGCCAAAATTTAATGTTACATTATATATATATAAATTTATATACATATATAAATTTTGAAATGATTTCCTTTATAATATACAATATATATAGCTGACTACAAAAATGTAGATAAAAAATAGACTAAATAGCAAACATTTTTTATATTTTGCCCTGAAATTATTATACTAGCAATAGATCTATCAAATGAAAGTACAGTATCAAATAAAAAACCTGCAGGAGTAGCTCAAAACTCAAAAGAAAGGAACAGCTCCGTGACTGTAATGGGATCAGTAACAAATTGCAAAGACAACAGGAACTTGTACCGATTGTTAAGTATTTAACAATGTATTTCAATGTCATATAATCCGACCAATAATATTTACAAAGAAACAAAGAAGAGATGGCCAAAAAGTATCTATAATTAGTAATATAATTAAAAAAAAAATACAATTTCGAACAGACATTTAACTTTTTACACAAAATAGAATATACTTTTACACATACATATGTATGACCAATGTCATTGAAATAAAATCAATATCTGACAATGATTGATTTTCAGACAATGTTGTTAAAATAGAATTAAAATACATATCATTAATTGCTTGCTTTTTATCGTTTTAACATCAAAGCTTTTATTGGTACTGGGGGCGCCAACAGACCCTCAATTTCGACACGCTGCACTCGCGATATCTCGGGTGCCGTTTGCTTATGGAGCAAAGCGAGCCCAGTGTAATGACTCATCGTTTCCCTTTGACTTCTATGAGATATCAGTTTTTGACGATTATTCTTCAACGACGTGACATGACTCTACAGATCTGCCAATTTTCATTCAAATCGGTTTATTAGTTTTTATGTGATGTTGCTTCAAAAAGAAGTTTCCATAACGGTTCAGATTAAAAATATTCTCACGTAAAAGGGAATGAATATAACTAAAGATATTATAAGGTGATATATATTTATATATGCAACGTGATCATTATATCCTCATATTACGTTTGGCTAAATAATTATATTGATGTCATTCCCTACAGATTTTCCATAGAGGAAGAGAGAGAGAGAGAGACAGGAAGAGATTGCAATTGGATGTCCTAAAAAAGACAACTACTCCAAACATGTTATTAATGAGTAAAGTTAAGTGTTTTTATAAGAGTCTTAACTTAACTTGAATTCAAGGAAGAGAGAAAACCATTAGATATAATTATAAATAATTAGTTATGGAAAGGAGAAAACAGAAAAGTCCTATTGACGCTAACTTTTCCTTATAGATGAAAGATTCGGTTGATTTGAAGGGACTTGATTAATTGAACAATCCAAGATAAAGATGATGGAGGATCTACGAGTTGTTGGAAAAGAAGGATTACGGTCAATTTGCATAACCTCAAAAAATATCTTTAGACTTTGGAAAAGCCTTTATCGAAACTTTGTACTTTTTACCTTTGAAGGAATCGAATAGTCAGGTTGTAGTTTGCGACCGGACAGTATTGAGGAACACATTTTCCTAATGAATAATAGTTTCATAACTGGTAACGACGATATAAATTAAAAAATAGGTAAATATAAAAGTTATTTAAATATAATTTTTTAAAGTTCATAGGAAGAAAAGAAGAAGATAGGAGCATTTAAAGAATGGATCTCAAAAATAAAGATAAACATTTCCCAAATTCCGTTATTTATTTTGTAATAAATAAATACAATTAGCCGTATAAATAAACAAATATTATTTGATCCAGTCAATGTTAATAATGATCCTCTACTGCGGCGCTCATAAACGAGTCCTCGTTAAGAATATATGTTTCTAGAAGATTTCGTTTTTCAAAAGCCTTTAAAATTGTCTCATTGAGATGACGATTAATAATAGCAGAGCAGCGTAGATCCTGAACAGCATACGCCATGGGAACTTCCAATTCGTATTCTATAACTGGTTTTTGGGAGTACACTTGCAATGGTTTTGAGTTAGGTAACGCTGATTTTGAGCGTATGTATACAATTAAGGAATTTAAAGGCTTTAAATCACAAACATAGCTTCGTGCTTGATTTATTCTTGCATATGCTGCTTCAATGGTTTCCTTGGCGTATTGAATAGAGTGAGGTATACGACCCAGTAACATTTTTACTGATGCAGCGACTTTTTCCTCCCAAGTTAGTTTATTTCGTAATGCCACTTCCAAATCATCTGTTTTATCCATATTCATTAATGTAAGCATGTGACGTATAACTTCTATTTGAAGAGAGTCTTCTGTTTTTAAAGCACTTAATTCTTTAGTGAACGTTTCTTGAATCTCCTCAGGTGTTCCACCGATGCAGAAGACAGTACCTGTTAAACCTGAAAAAATATTATTGTTGATATATGGTTTTTGATATAACATAAACAGAATTTGTTCCTATATTCTATTTAAATTTAAAAAAAGTACCATGTTGTTCCAATATGGCTGCGATTTCAAGGGCTATTAACACGCCACTTTCGTATCCCAGAAGGTAGAACTGCTTTTTTAATTGAGTCTTCTTAAGTAGAACCTATAATAAAAGCATGTTTTTGATTGCATTTTAATGTTTTTATTAAATTTATCTTATTTTATTTTCTTGTCCCCTTTAAGGACGATTTAAGATTAAGTATAAAAAACTTCAGTTGATTAGTGTTTATAAAATCAAATATAATAAGATAAAGATCGTGAAAGAAACCTTAGCTAATCTCAGCGCCATCTCTTGTATGGTTTCTCGTGGTCGAGATGCTGGCTGCAGCACCAGCGCGGGCAGCTTGAGTCTCTCACAAAGTGTGCGGAATCGACTGTGGTGACCTTCTACTCCAGGTACCACACACAGATAGGTTTGTCTCACATCAAACTCGTCGTCACGCTGTTGGATTATTTAATTATTAGACTCTCAGAAGAAAATAAATGTTATTTAACTTGTGCAATAAAATTAAAGGAGGTTGTACTTCCTTCTTTTCGATCTTTTAAAGTATTTTTTATCTATATAAAGTAAGTATAATTCTATATCTTACCATGACAGAGCTATTTGTAAGAGTTTGTAAGAATACCATTTCTGTTACAGCCAAAAGTTCATCGCTATCAACGCTTGTGAAAAAAGTACCTAATCCTTTAGTTTCCTTGAATTCCCTATCTTTAATTTTATCTTCCCAGCCACGAATTCTGTAAATATAATTTTTGATAATAATGAAATGTCGGAATAAACAAATTAAGACATTTTATAAATTTTACTTACGTGTCAATATTTAGAGACAACAGTTTAACTTCTTCGATTTGCATATTAAATATATTACGTAATAAAGAACAAACTTCACCAGCTTTAGAAGGTTTCATGCCTAAATCCTTTAATGTAGTATCACCGCTGACATTCTCAGGAATTTGAATATCTGGACAAAAGATTATGTTTGGTCTACTCTCGTTAAGATAAAAATACTTAAAATTACAAATATTTTAACAGGGGCTGGCCCCGAGTGACCTTCGAAAACACAGTATCTATGATACTGGAGGACGGTCACGTAAAAAGCATGAGGACCCCCCGGTGGGTACGTATGAAGAGGTTGATGTCTGTGGCCGAGGCGAAAGAGGTATGCAGAGACCGTAGCGTTTGGCGCTCCGTCGTCTCTGGCTACCCCGCAAGGGATATGGCGTGAAGCTAAATGAATAAATAAATAAACAAATATTTTACCAGCAACATGAGCTATATCTTCAATCAATGATAGGGAAGGGGTTTTTGATGTCACGTGACCTGTCACAGATCTTTGCTTCGAACATAGAGCTTTTTCAATTGCATCCACAATATCCCCAACGGAGTAAAGATTCTTTTCATTTTCTTCACCCTACATAATTAATGTGATTAAACAAGTTATACAATTGTATTGTAAACTTATTATTTTAGTCTGAATATTTTTGTAAAATCAATAATGGCGACCTAAAATTCAAGAGTATAAATAATTTAAAAGGAGTTAAATTACCTTTGACATTGGAAGATTAATTTGGGTTATTGGTATTTCTTCATCAGGTAATGATATTGTCAACTCGTTACTTACTAAAGCAAAATATCTGTAAAAAAAATATTTTAGTTACAGGGCTTGTATATAATTTATGTGTAAAATAAAGGTTCTACCTACTTTATTTTTGAACATAATTCTTGTTTTAACGAGTTAAAAATATTCAAATTGTCAGCTATTTTTCCTTCTTCCTTTTTAGAGGATGCAAAATAGTAAATGCCCTCGATATCACCAAGGTCCTTATTTTCTTCTACTATCTTTTTAATACTTCTTCCATCAAAACATTTACCATATGAAACTTTTATAGTGATACCTTTCTTCTCCAAGGCCCTGGAAAATACAATTTTTATACAATTATCAACAATCTCCTTTGTGAGGAAACAGTGATCATAATAAAAACTGGCTGAGTTTGTTGTGTGTTTCTTCTCAGACCAAAGCGAGTTTAGAATATTCGTAGCTTTATTTTAAATTAAAAAATAATATATATAAATTAATAAATAAAAATAAATGTTCTAGTTTAAGTGATTAATTACCCTAACTTAAGCAGCATGTAATCCAACTTATTAGGGAAGTGTAAAATTAATTTTCTGGCACCGCGCGTCACAAGTCTCTCAGCTAATTGCATTCCCAAGACTTCATCGTCTGATAGCACTACATGGCATAATTCAGGTGAACAACGAATTCTGAAATATAAAAATACCAAAAATAAGATTGGATCTATAGAATTGTTACTATCGTTATTGCAGAAGGATTATTATAATTTTTGGGAAATAAGACCATTGTTTTTATTCATACTTCATTAGGTATAATAAGGTTCTTTAAAAGATAAAACGTTTGCAACAAAGTTTGTACTTTTGAATTCATTTACGATATATATTTGTTTCATTCCAGAAAAAACTGTAGTTACCGAAATGTACCATGTATATAGCTTAAAGAATTTTTAAAATAAATTAACTAAACTAAAAAAAAAAACGATTTTATGATTATAAAAAATAGATGTTCATATATATACTTGGTTTGCGTATAAGGAATATCTTGTTGCAGATTGAGCAGTACGCGACCACGGTGATTGCTCCCAGCTAGGAGTCTGTACGCTCGAGTGGCGTCTTGAGGTGCGTATACCACACGTGATAACGGTCGAACATACCCACGGGCGATACCTTCGGTCATCATCACTTGGATCCGCTGGAGGAATAAGTATTATAATGTTATTAGCTTTGCCATAGTTTAGGTTGAAAAGAAAGTTCCGTATTTAATACTTTGCTACTTCCAATCATTTTAAATGTCTCAATAGTCATTAAAACTAAGCATATATAATCTTAAAGTCGATGTCAAGATTATATATAAATGCAAGCTTAAATCAAAAGAAGAAAATAATATTTCAATTACTTAAGCCAATTTAAAACATCAGTCAAGCGCTAAGAAAAGTCTTAATTAAAACAAGAATCTTCCAATTTGGTTTATAACGGGCGGAGTTATGAGGAAACAAGCATATAAAAATGCAGTTTAATATTGACTATTGACCTAAACACTTTTAATCTCACCTTCAAATCATTTATGTTGTCAATATCCAAAAAGTCTGACATACTAATAGCGCAATATGATACTCCCTTTCCAAGATACTTCATACCAAAATTGAAATCTTCGTGGTTAAGTATTACTGAAGTATCAATCGTTGTCCCTGACGGACGACAGCACTTTAAAGTAGCCTGTAAAAACATATCTCAGTAAACTTTGAATGAATTAAAGAATGTATGTAATTCACTTTACTAATATAAATCTATTTACTTACATCTTTAAGGTCACTTTTAGCACAGCTTATTATTAGGTTGCAACCATCTCCTTTGGTTGCATAATGAACCATGTCACAAAAAGTGATGTCTCGTGAATTGTCAATGTGATCCTCTGAAATGACACATATGAAACAATTGTTTAGAGTTAAATAGTTTTTTTTAATTCGCTATTGAATTGGATAATCATTTCTAACTTATATTTTAGTATAAATTCTTTGGTTCTTAGAATGCTTTGAAGAAACCATGTTTATGGAAGTAGTAATAATTATATGTCAGGGCTGAGAATGCACACAAAATGTACTAATAGTACATTGATATCAAAAAAATATATTTCACTTAATGCTTTATATTTTTACCTTTAAGCTCTGGGAAAAGCTTCATCAAAAATCTTTTCTTTTTAATGTCACTGACAGTAGTAAAGACTTCACATCCATAAGCCAAAGCTATTGATATTATTGCTTGACCCAAAGCTCCAGCACCTCCGTGTACCAATATGCGAGTTCCAGCTTTCAAACTGCTCTTAATGGTCTGGAATTTAGGTAATTTATTATAAAATAACATTTTATTGTAAACTTTAATCGAATGAAAAAATTAATAAATGAAAAAATATTTACAAGACAGTAAAATGCCATAACATATGCTAAAGGAACCGTTGCAGCATCTTCCAGACTCCAATACTTTGGAATGGGCCACAGTAATTCAGGTCTTGATTTCACTCGCGTGGTAATAGATTCTCCCTCTACAAGTCCCATAACAGGAATTCCACTAAAAACCGAAAACCCGTCTTATTGTTAGACAGAAACTAACAATAAAATGTATTTTAAAACGCTTAAAATAAAATATACCTTTCTGTTTTACCGCTGAAGTCAATTATCTTTTTTAAATTAGTGTTATCAAATGCTCCTAATTTTGTTTTTAAATCAACGTCATTAATTCCTGCGTAACTGATCTGCAATATTAATACCCAATAATAAAACAGTGAATTGGTTTAAAGTATACATATGTTTAGTAAAATATTACCGTAATAGGTATTCCTTGATTACATTGCCCATTCGCTTCAACCCAATGCAAAGAATCAAGATCACCCAATCGAGCAATATCTAAGGCCATACCAGGTCCTTTATTTGTATTTTCTACCAGTGGCAAGAAGTATTCTCCTCCCCAAATACCCTGAAGTTAAAATAGTATTTTATTATCTGCTAAAAGTATAAAACACATATCAAATAAAGCATCAACTTACATGATCTAAGATGTTAACAGCTAAATTTGTAAATGATATTTGGTCAATTGACTGTTCATCAGATAGTTTATGGTTGATCATTACCAAATTTATTTTTCGATTACCCTTTAATTTCCATTCCTTGACAAGACTTTTCAATCCTGAAACCGCTGGATACGAAGTTAAAATTACTAATCTTTGTGTTGCGTTAAGTGTTGGTATCGAAGAATTAAGCGATGCCAAATCAGACTCCGATAGCACCGTAAAAGCACTTGTACCAGAAGTTGTGTCAGATGGTCTCCAAAGAACTAATTCCCAAGAAACATTATCTATATAATGTGAACACACGACACGGTACAAGGCTGAGGGACGTTGGCTTGACATTTCTACTGAGCGTTCTTCCACGTTGATCACGAAAGCATCACGTTTTAAAACTCGATACAGTATTTGACACATCTGCCAAATACATATTCCTTGCATTAATATGAATTGGATTAATATATTCTATTTTTAATAAAACTATACTTACGCTGTCATCAGTTGATAAATTATTTATCAAAAGTAAGTCAACGTCAGATATAAAAGTGTTAGGATCCTCGAAAATATTTTCTCTAGTGATATTAGAGAAATGAGCTTTAAATCCCTTGATATTACCGGCTATATATTTTAATTGTTCAAAATATAAAGAATTGTTATTGTTATTCGATACATTAACAATATTAATTACTTCTTTATTAACATTTTCATTAACAGTTTGCAACAAGCAACTTATTGCAGTATCTTTCTGTAAAATACAAGAAATGTTAATAATTCATTAATTTATTTTATTGTTGTAATACATTTTTCATACTCACGTTAATTTTATTTGTTGTGAAATGTGGTATAAACTGTAAACTCTCCAATTTTATCTCAGCAATACTTTTAGGTGGTAGATCTTGGAATTTAATGTTTTCAATTAAAACCCCTCCACATCTAAAAACGATTTAATTGTGTATCGTGTAAAGCAGTTATTTTATAAACCTATAATTTTTATAATTGAGCGAAGTGAGCGAAGGAAGTGGAGCGTTCTATGTGAAACTTTTTGCATCCCATGTCCATGTCCGTGGGTTAGCATGAAAACGGTTTTACCGATCTTCATGAAATTTTGCACATTTATAGCGATGGTTATTGCGATGGTTTATAAAAAAAAGGGAAAAAAACTCATGGAGTTGAGGAATAATCACCAAAAAATTACAGTCCCATAGATTTGAATGTAAAAAAATTTCGCTATGTGATATTTGATTATTCTATATTTTTTGTCTGTCGGTTTCAGCTTTGAACGCTGAATTGAAGATGGGTTACTCGCTTCACTCAATTCGCCGAATTCTACCGAGATTTTGCGAGCACAGCGCGCGCCCCTAGTATTAACAGCAACATTAACTTACCTTGTCCAATCTTGTACTTCTGATACAGTGGCGGACATAACTGATGTACCGTCTACTTCTTGCGTTTCAGTTTGGAAGTGCTTGTTAACATCAATGGTTATACTTCTTATACAATTAGGTCTAGATATTGATTCATGGGATCGTTTGAGTACGTTCAATTGCAGCATACCATCAATAAAGGTGACCCAGTTGCTTTCCCACAATAACTGAGCTTTAGTTACAGATAAGTTACAGTTATGAATACTACGAAATTTGTTCCTGAAATATTTTAGTATTAATATAATTCAGATTTTTTTTTATTACTTATGAAAATTTTATGACATACTTACAAATAGCCATACTCTCTTGTATTTAATAATTTGTAAACATCCTCTGTACCTAAAAATGTATTATCGTCTGTGGGAGGGATTTCCTTTGGGGGGGTAAAATTATCGAGATTTCCAATTATGGTACCAGTGGCAACTGCAATATTTTCATCAAATACCTAATGACATAAAATTTTTATTTAAACCAATGTATTTTTATAACAAACTTAGTCTTAAACATATTTATATCAATAATTTTACCTCAAATCGACCCGTCCCTCTTTGTATCGATATGCTCAGTTTTAACTGTTTTTGATTATGGAGAATAGGTTGAGAATATAAATGAACGTTCCTAAATTGTACTGAAAGCTCCTTTTTCTTAACATTCATTACCATTGCCAATGTGTCCCAAACATTTACGAGAACCGCCGAAATAGGATAAAGATTTTTGCCTACAATGAAACAAAGTAGAGTACAATATTTATAAATTTTGGTAACAGATTATAGACCATAGAAATTATATATGTAGTTACCTCTTATAACATTGCCCTTTAAGTAACTATGTTCATCGTCATGTATAGACAATATGTGCTTATATGAAGCTGTTTGCTTTCGATGTGCGGATACGTACAAGGGAACAATCCTGAGAATTTTTTAAAATAGAATCATCGTTTATAACATTTTGTTTTAATTAAACACTAATTGACTATATATCTACCATCTCTCATGGTGAGCCCACTCCACTAAGTGTGAAAGCATTGGTGTTCCAGTAGACACAGGAAATTCAATCTTTGGATACAGTGCTTGTATTTTCGGATTGTATCCTTCCATGTACATGCTGTTTAAATAAATAACAAGTATTTAAATTTAAACTGAATTTTTAATATTAATATTAAGAATCGCATTCATAATATTTTTTTGTAAAATATAATTAATTATATATATATAATATATTTTACTTGGCTTACTTTCCAATGGCTTGCAGTAAAAATATTGCGTTATCAGGATGTCCACGTCGAGTGAGAGGTATGTGTTTGCAGGTGTCAGGTAGAGACCGCTTCAGAATAGCCTGTAGCAGCCCATGAGGAGCAATCTCCACTAGAACCGCGTTATTTGGGATCAGTTGGGATGTTTCCTCAAAGAGTACCGAGTTCTATAAATAAATTCAAACTCCATAACTGTTATGTTTAGGGGAAGAAAAATAGTCTACAGCATAAATCTTGTAATTATAATCTCACAAGTAGGTTATTTGTATGATATTCGGCGGAAGAATATTTTGCGATTGGTTCATCCCACTTGTCTTGTGGTACAGATGTTGATACCCATCGTTCACTGCGCTGCTTGGGTGAGGGAATAACTTCCTTCAAATACTTCAGCAATCCAGGTCCTTTGGTTGGAATAAATAAATATAGATCAAAATAAGAACTAATAAAAAATATTTAACAAATAATTATAATGCATAAAATAATCACCTGCTTCTGCAATGTAACGAGAGTGATAGGCGATATTGGAGCATGGCACTTCTTTAGCAAAAATTCCTTTTTTTGTTAATTGTTCAACGAACTCTTTCATGATTTCAGCCGGTCCAGATATAGTGCTGGAGTCTGGACCATTATGACAAGCAACTTCGATCTCCGGTGGGCACATTTTAGATATCTGTTAATAAGTTATTAGTATTAGATTGCTGTAAAAGTATATGTATGTGATAAACAAAATACAATTTATAGTAAAAATACAAACTTGCTGATATCCAACACCAACAGCTGCCATAGATCCACGAATGAAAGGAGTCTGCACAGAGACGAGACCGCGAGAGTAGGCTGCGAGGATCATCTCTTCTGCGGTGAAGCAACCATCTGCATACGCGCATCCCAGTTCCCCCACACTGTGCCCTGTTAATGATTAATTATGATTTCTGATTTATCAATAGTTTCATTTGGTATAATTAAAGTTTAAATTACGGAGTATATTTTTAACAGATCCACTATTTATTGTTTATTTAATATTCTTATTTATTGTAAAATATTTTATTTACCAATTATTTTGTCCGGGAAAATTCCTAATTCTTTCAAAATATCAGTTAAGCCAATTTGGACGGCTGCTATTCCAACGAAAGAGTGAAGAATGTTGTCGAATATTTTTTTATCTGGTGATGTTATTATATGAACTATATCAACGCCTTTAGGTTCCAAAACCTTACGGCATCTGAAATTAAATTGCAAAAATAATTATATACAAATATAAAATATTCTGAAAATAAAACTTTTTTTAATAATGTAAATACCTTTCAATGGCAGCTGCAAAAATTGGTATTCTCATGAGCTGTGCCCCCATTCCCGACCACTGGGAACCCATGCCGCTGTATACGAACCACAGTGGACGCTTGGCATCGTCAAAGTAAGAAGTCTTTTCACTAAGACACACGGTTTCCTTGTTTTCATTAGTATCTGTGTGATTTATTTATATTGGATTTCAATGTTTTGATTTTGCTTCAATTATCTAATATAATATCAGTTTGTTATAACAAATAAAGTATGTAGATTAGATAGACATAAACTTCTGAGCCATGACAATAACAAGAAAAACCATATGGTTGAATCAAAGTGGATTATTTTAATTTACTCGTGCGATCCACAGATTGTCATTTCGACTCTGGATGTACTTCACTCTGTTATTTCTGTTTCTAAAATCTTATTACCTACTTCCCATATTTTAAATTTAATAAACTTACCCAAAATTGTAAAACCCCGTCCTAAATGTCCAGAAATTCTGGTTTGATGAATATTATGAAACAGTGCTAACTCCTCTGGGTCAACATGTTTAGATTTCAAATTCTTGAGTATTTTTTCAACAGATGATTCTTGTCTTGCCGATATCGTCACTAAATGCGGTATTGAACTTTCGTAACGTGAAAGATCCTAGATAGTCCAACAAAATATTAATGACAGTACTAAATCCTACATTCATATTATTTTCTTTACTACATACCTTTGGTTTATAATGACCATTGAGAAGGACATGGGCATTAACTCCAGTAATGGAGAGACCGTTGATAGCTGTATACGCACGGCCAAAGCTTTGATGATCTGTGATAATTTGGATTCTTCCTTCACGTAATGCATCAATATCTTGCCGTGGCGAATCACAATTCAAATTCCCTGCTAATTTGCCGCACTGATATCCCAGTAGGACCTATAAATGTTTGTGTACATGTATGACAATTTATAACTCATTCTGTAAAACATATTATATATTATTTGGATTTATTTAATGCACAGGCAGGATGACTTTGTGACTCAAATTATCTGTTAGTAATGCTAGTCTAACTTTACTTCAGTTTATAAAAAACAATTTCATGATTCTTCGTATTATTAAATTCTGTCGTTCAGTCAAGCAACAGTACTTCGTGTCATCTATTATTGTGCATTTACCAAAAAACATATAGTTAGGACACGAATATTTCTATCTTTAATAGCTTTAACAGGTTTAATGTTATGAGAATCAAAATTAAATAAAAAAAATCGTTTTCCGTTGCCACTGCCAAATAAAAAAGATACTGATCTAATATTCAATAGCCTAGGTAATAAAAACACTTATTCTGATGCTTTTAATAACAAAAAAAAAACCTTATTCTTACCTTAGTGATAGCCGATATACCGGATGCAGCTTCACCATATCCGATATTTGACATAACGCTTCCAACTAAAAGAGGATCTTTGCGTCCTTTACAAAAAACATAGTCCAATGCTTCTAATTCTGACTTGTCAGATTCCGGTACAGCTGTAATTTAAATAAAGATTTTACTATTTTGCTGTTTGATGTTTTTTAAAATCAAATAGGATATAGATGGCCCTTAGCTTACCCGATCCAAAAGCTTCAACATATTCAACTTCCTGAGGAGAAACTTTTGCTTCCTTATAAAATTGCTCAATAAAGTTAGCCATATTTAGAGGGTCTCGATAAAATCCATATTTTGGTCCATTTTCATCTTCTAATATTGATGTATATTCAGATTTAACATAAACAACTTCTGCATAAATTCTGAAATTTTTTTATGCGTTATGCATTCAATTAATACAATTAAATATATCGATAATCTTTATTATTATCATTGAATTACCTAAGGGCGTTTTTAGCTCTCTGTAAGAATAGAACATTTACGGCTTCAGATTTAGCACATCCAGCGGCGTGAGTGTCGAAAGACTTAGTTTTACCATCCATGCTTATCGTCATGATTCTAAATAATATATAAATGTATTATTTATTTCAATCTAATAAACAAAATCCTATAAACATTCTATTAAACTGATATAATACCTTCCATAATGTATAAAAGACTGAGGATGTAAGCAAATATTGGAACCTCCAACAATAGCTGCCTCGCATTCACCACGATTAATCGCTTGGTAGGCTAACTCGAGTGCAGTAGTTGAGCTGCAGCATGTATCATCAACGGACATCGAGGGACCTTTAGCGTTCAACCAATAAGATACTCTGTTTGCGAACATAGTCTTACTACACCTGTAAATGACGAAAAAACACGTAAGTAGATAAATAAGCTATTTGACAGTTATAATATTGTTTCATACCCCGCAATACCGAAGCCAGTTCTTGAACTGGCGACGTAAAAGCAAGCTTTTTCGGCTTCAGAAAAACAACTTCCTATGTACACACCGACCTTTTTCCCGGATAACTGTTCAGGACTAATACCTAAAGGAGAAAATACTTTATTAACACTAAACCTACCAAGTACCGGTCAAATTGACCGTTCTTAAACTTTTGTAAAACTTACACATTTTTGAACGTTATAATATCGTTATCAAACTACATGACAATTCTTAGAATATGCATATAATATTTTCTTTACTCTTTAGTTTTAGTTATTTCCATTATTACCTACATATATAATAAAATAAAATAACTTTTAATTACCGGTCAATTTGACCGCGTGCGGTAGGAACAGGTATACAAGAATTGTCGGTAGGTTTAGTGTTAATAAGAATTAATTTTTAGAAAAACAATAATATATTAGTAAAATATATAGTATCATAGTTGAATATATAGTGGAAAGCTTTACCAGCATCGTATATAGCTTGATATGATTGTTCCAAGATTTTGCGAGCCATGGGATCCGTGTTGTTACCCATACGATAGTGAACTTTGAAGAACTGGCCATCAAAGAGCGATAACCCTGGCACCTTACCAGTATATTGGGCTACTTCCGGATGATCGTATTTCCATCGGGAATTTTCATTATTAACCGGATTAATCTAAAGACATATTTTTCTTTTAATAAAATAGGTAGAAAAATAAAATAATAATGTGAATACTACATTATTTTTAATAAATTGAACCTTATTGTATAGAACTTCTGAAAGCTCCTTCACACTATGAGATTCAGGAAACAATCCGGACATTCCAGAGATGACCACTTTTTCACCAAAATTGTCATCTTGCAATCCTTGTTTTAATGTTGAAAATTCATTGAGTTTCGGTGCCATGGCTAAAAAAATATCTTATTGAATATATATACTCTTTATACAAACATAATTCACATATTTAATTTTATAAAAATATATCAAAAATGTAAGATACCTGTATATCAACGGTCTAGCACTTTCTATCCAACGAAATCCAAAACAAAGAATTATCAAATTTTGTTTCCCGGGTCTTTTATAAACTAATAGTTAAACGATTCAAAATTATGTATACTCGTATTATTTAAAATTTAACCTTTGCCTATGAATAATAAATCCTTTCTAAGTGTTGAGCATTTTGGGAATACATTAACATATTTATAATACGCTGGATTGGTTCTAACTATATTTTGAAAACATTTTCCATATTATATTTATTTATTTATTTAACTTCACGCCATATCCCTTGTGGGGTAGCCAGAGACAACGGAGACGCTACGGTCCCTGTATACCTCTTTCGCTTCGGCCAAAGACATCAACCTCTTCATACATGCCCTCCGGGGGGTCCTCATGCTTTTTACGTAACCTTCCTCCAGTATCATGGCTACTGTTTTTTCGAAGGTCACTCGAGGCCTCCCCCTGTCTTTCTTACCGCTCACTTTTCCCTTATAAATCTTTTTTACCATTCTTTCATCACTCATTCGTTCAACGTGCCCAAACCACCTGAGCACGTTCTTCTTCATTCTCGTATTATAAATATTATATATATATTTGTGATATTACAGAAAAAATATAATTTTTTATCAAAGAAAGCGTTCCTTGGATTAGTATGTGATATTTTAATATAAATTAAAAAAAAGTTTAAAGTTTCAAAAGTAAAAAATATGTAAAACAAAAAAGTTTTGAAATTCAAATCACTTTATTTTTATATCATTATAATATTATATTCAAATTACAGGATACAATCGTACGAACGTAAAAAGGGATAAACAGAGTTAACATAACACATTTTTAACCGATTACGACGTAAAAAAAAAGTTTCAAGTTACAGATATTTTACTCTAACATTACTTCTAGAAACCTGATTTTAATAAATAATTTTTATTCGTCTTTTAATTTCATTAAAATTAATATTCTTGTATACATTTAATTATAATTATTTCTGTACAAATATTATAGTACGAGTAAGTAACCAGTTAGCTAGTATATATAAATATATATATATATATTATATATTATATAAATATATATTAGTAAATAAATAAAATGCGTTCTATGAATTCTATAAATAATTATAATATATAATTAGAGTTAATAATATTCAATCTAACATAAACAAATAAATAATACATTATAAATTAACAATAGTTTGAATATTTTTTATACAAGAACGTTTTGAAAATAAACATATTTTTTTATTTTTTTTATTTTTAGCTTCACGCCATATTCCTTGCGGAAACGCTACGGTCCCTGCATACCTCTTTCACCTCGGCCACAGACATCAACCTCTTCATATATGCCCTCCGGGGGGTCTTCATGCTTTTAAACATATTATGTTTCTTACTTTCATATTATTTAAATTGCTAGTTTTCTAATAAATATTATATATGGACAATAATGTAACAATATTACACAAGTTAGTAAGTCTTATTGAGCTGAGCGTAAGGGAAGTTCTTAACCGTTTGGGAGACCTTTTTTTGTGTTTAGCTGTCTCCAGAATGCGACGAGATAATTAGCTAAAAATTTTCTCATGTAAGCCGAACGCGGATGTTATAGCGAAAACAGATTGATTAAATGTTTAGCCGTTCGAAAGTTTTCAAGAAAAGAATAAAGGAGAGGGGCTCAGTTCAACACCCGCACAGCACGGTTGGCGGATCCTAGTATAATAGCCTTTTAAATCACAAATAATTCAGATGCTTAATTTCGTGCCATGGTTGTCATTATTCGTTGTGAAGCCAAGAGGAGAGAATATCATGTTTCCTTCTTTGACAGAGGCTTCCAGGAGAGTTATATCCCTTGCTATGACGTTCTAGAATTAAGAATATATTTTATTTTATAACAATAAAGGTAAAAATTTAAGTAACTAATAAATATTGTTGTAGTAACGTCAATAATATTTTCTTCATACAATAATTATGTATTATAATATTATATAATCTGTACTAATATTATTTTAACAGAGCAAGCACACGTTTTGCAGCGGTGGGCGGAACTCTACAAGGAGATGTATAAATGTGAAGACGCCTCGGTCTTGACTACCAGCGAAATGCCGAGTCCAGATGAAGCCCATGGTGAAATCAGTTTGAAAGAAGTAGAGAGCGTGATTCGAAGTCTAAATGTGGTAAAGCTGCGGGAGCAGATAGGGTTACTGCCGAGATGATCAAATATGGTGGGCCATGCGTCTTGGACTTTTTCTGGTTTTTGTGCAATTTATGCTGGAAATCGGGGAAAGTCCCTGACGATTGGCGAGGTGCAGTCATCGTACATTTGTATAAAGGTACACCGATAGACTGTGCAAGCTATAGGGCTATAAGTTTGATAAGCTTGGGCGGTAAAGTTTATGCTAAAATATTATCGAAAAGAATGTAAGTGAGATCTGAAAGGCTGTTGTGGGATTCCCAAGGAGAACTTAGACCTGGAAGAGGGTGTACATCCAATCGGGTACTAAGCAAGTTTGCGATATGTCAGCTTGGTTGTTCAATTTGTATTTGGATAGTTGTCTCCAAGGCGATATGCAGGCATTCGTCACCACTCTGAAAGAAGGGTGTGAAAAAAATGGTCTAAACCTGAATGTAGATAAGACGAAGGTTCTGATATTTGAAAGAAATGAAGAAAGAGCAGAATGTAAGATCAACGTAACTGATAAGATAATAGAAGAAGTGAATGAAGTGGTATATTTGGGAAGTATGTTTAGCAGAGACGGAAGATATGAAATGGATGTGGAAAGGCGTATTGCTGGCGGAACAGAGTCAACGGTGCTTTAGCTGCATTGTTGAGACGGCGAAACGTCAGCATAGCCGCACGTTTGGCTATACACAACGCGGTTTTGCTATCGACGGTATTATACGGCAGCCAAACTTGGGTAACACGGAAGAAGAATGTAAGAAAATCAAATCCAATCAAAATCAAAAATCTTTATTGAAAATAAGTTTCATACAAAACATTTTTTCATTGTCAAAGCTACCACCAGCTCGGAAAAATAATTCCCACAGACCTGAGAAGAGCTGGCGACAGAAACTCAGCGGGATTGTCATGGTTTTTTTTTTAAATTATAACTTAAATTCATTACATAAATATATTACACAATACTAAGTAAAAATCTTGAAGTAGCCTGGCAGCGATCGCTTCATATCCACGGTGCATTGTTCTCTAAGTATTCAGATACATTGTAGTATCCTTTTGCACACAAACGTTCCTTAGTTATTCTCTTAAATTTGTTAAATGGTAATATCTGAACGTTTGCTGGGGCTTTGTTGTAAAACTGTATATATTGCCTCATGAAAGATTTACTCACTTTTTTAAGTTAAGTAACAGGTAGCGCGAGCTTGTGTTTGTTCCTGGTATTTATAGTGTATATATCACTGTGCTTAATAAAATTGTCAGTATTTTTATGTACATATTTAAGATTTTCAAAAACATACTGACTGGCGACCGTAAGTACATTAATTTTCTTAAACTTATCTCTTAAAGAATCTCTAGGGCCGATTTTGTAAATTGCACGGACAGCTCTTTTTTGTAAAACGAAAATGGTATTTATATCGGTAGCACTACCCCACAGTAGGATACCATAAGGCATACTATGAAAATAACTATAATACATTAACTTAGCGGTAGTCTCGTCAGTTAGGGATCTAATTTTTTTAACAGCGTACGTGGCAGAGCTAAGTTTACTAGCCAATCCAGCTATATGAGAGCCCTATTGTAGCTTAGCATCAACAGTGATTCCTAGAAAAACTGTGGATTCCACCACTTCCATCGCTTCCTCATTTAAAAGTACATTAGTTTGCACCTGTTTAATATTAAAAGTTGAAAATCTAAGAAGTTTAGTCTTCTTATTATTAAGCAACAGGTTGTTAACACTAAACCAATGCACTATTCGAGAGAGAGCAATGTTTCATGCTGAACACAATCGAAAGCCTTAGATAAGTCGCAGAATACTCCAAGAACATCCTGTGACTGATCCCAGGCCTCATATATATGCTTTATAAGAAAGACGCCGGCATCCGTAGTAGAGCGACCTCTAGTAAAACCAAACTGTTTATTGTGAAGCAATTTATATTTATTAAAATTTATTTATTTAATCAGCAGTTAGACCTGCTGATTAAGCATGATTTTTTCAAAAATTTTACTAAACGAAGGCAATACTGATATTGGTCTGTAATTAGAAGGATCTGTATTATTGCCTGATTTTAAGAGTGGTATTACTTTGCTATATTTCAGTAGGTCAGGAAACACTCCTCAAGAAATACAATCATTAAAAATGGTCACTTCAATTTTGTTAAATTTAAATTGAATATTAAGAAAGATGAATGCTGTGGAGATGCGATTTGTTCGCAGAATATGCGGAGTCAGTCTAGCTGATCGAATCCGCAATGAAGAGATCCACAGAATGGCAGGTACTAGCGAAGATGTCACGGTGAGAATGAAGAAGAACGTGCTCAGGTGGTTTGGGCACGTCGAACGAATGAGTGATGAAAGAATGGTAAAAAAGATTTATATAGGAAAAGTGAGCAGTAAGAGAGACAGGGGGAGGCCTCGAGTGACCTTCGAAAACACAGTATCTATGATACTGGAGGAAGATCACGTAAAAAGCATGAGGACCCCCCGGAGGGCATGTATGAAGAGGTTGATGTCTGTGGCCGGGGTGAAAGAGGTATGCAGGGGTCGTAGCGTTTGCCGCTCCGTCGGCTCTGGCTACCCCGCAAGGGATATGGCGTGAAGCTAAATAATAAATATAGTATTATAAAAGGGAAACTTTTTGTATGTTTGTTTGTTTACAACTCAGACTTAAGGTTTAATAGGCTTAGAAAACTACATTACCAGCGAAATACATAGGTTTATACCAATAAGGATAGGATAGAACCTAGACGCTGAAAATATTGTAAATCGGCTTGAGTGTTTAGAATTTATTTTAATATTAAATAATATATGTACAAATATTTTATTTTATAAATCCTAAACACGCCGAGAACCACACTAGATAATTTCATCATAAGTAATGTTTGACGGCTTTTAAATTTGGCATGGATTATCTAAAACTATTTAAATAAATATCTATTATAATATATTTAAAATCTCTGTTTATATATAAATAAAATGTTATAAATACATAAATAATTTATCGTCAAAAAAAATCGTAAATTTTGAGAAGTTGTTACATTATGCATGCATAGAGTTCAGATTCAATCGTCATTAGCATACAATAACTACAACATATCCATAATAAGGAGACCTGTTTGAATCGGGTTTTATAAGTTTTATTTTGTTTTTTAATTATATTATTATATATAAATGTTAAATAATTTTAAAGTTGTAAAGCTTGAGAATGGGCATGTTTTAAAAAAACAGAATT
The DNA here is from genome assembly GCA_918358865.1 of Melinaea marsaeus rileyi. NCBI lineage: Eukaryota > Metazoa > Arthropoda > Insecta > Lepidoptera > Nymphalidae > Melinaea > Melinaea marsaeus. The sequence goes on along the minus strand of OU911090.1, from coordinate 9,262,948 downwards.
AAAATATCTCATTCCGTTAAAAAATGATGGTCAAAAAACTGTTTCTCTCATAGACTTAGTTATCAGAACCTCCGCGTCGCTGATTGTCAACCTAGAAATACGCTTATAAGCAACATCACATAAAAACTACTGTATAAAAAGAAAAAATAATATTATATTTTATTCAAAAGGAGGGGGGTTTTACTGAACATAGACTTCTCCCAAAAAGTCACAGTTCACTTTATCCGGGGCAGACAGACAATGCTGAAGCAGACTGGGTCCGCCAAATCTGCAAACATACAATAAACGACTGACACTGCAATGTCCCTTAAAATTATTGTGATAGCATTGTTTATATAACTTTTTGATGTTGTTCATTAATAAAATGACTTTACTCGAAATAGGTTTATAGAGAACCGAAGACTTCTCACTTTTCCTTAGTAAAACAACATAGCAATGTATATATTAGTCAATATTTGTATAGATTTTATGTTCATTCAATGATTACGTATGAGGTTACATTTAAAAGTACATATATTTTTTGAAAAATAAATCTCTTATTAATTAATGTTAGTATCTTTTATCTTACGAATACACTTTTTTACTTGTAAATAGATTATTAAAAATATATTGAAACCAAATATTAATAAATAAAGCAAGAGGTCTTACAAAAGTCATATAACCAACTCTCAGGTTATCCAGGTCTAAAATGCTTAAAGACTATTGTCTTAAGGTCAAGGTTAAAATCTCAAAAAAAAAAAAAAGAAATCAAAATAATAATTATAAAACAAATTAAAAATGGCATGGACTACAAGTCTATGGTAAGCTATATTAAAAAAAAAAAAGCTCACTTAAAGACATTTTTCCTAACTACTATGCAAAGAAATTTAAAACCACACCTAGTTTGTTTGATATATTTTATTTCATTGTAAATTTTCAACTCATTTCAACAATTCAACGCAATAATAATCAACAATATAGTAAATTTTCCATTTCATTTTTTGCTCTTTTGATTGTTGTTTAAAAGTTAAACAAAATTAAATTTAGATATTTAATAATTAAGACTCCAATAACATTGACTTAATGCAATTCTTCAATTTTGATTTGATCATGCACATTTTGGACATGTGAAACACATTCTAACTACAGATATTTAAAATATCTTCAGTCAAACCTCTTTGCCTAAATGCATAAATGAAATAATATTGCCATTGTCTCTGATACCTGAATTTCAGTAATGGCTGTTCTTTTTATTATTACCGGTAAGCCTTCTTCTTCGGTGAAAAGAACGTGGGTGATAGCACGATTGAATCCTCATGGTTTTCGACAAATTCAGAGTTCACGTCCCCAAACAGCCGATCATCTTCTAAATTCTATTCAATATACACCATCTCATAATTTCCTCTCGTTCTTTATTGCACAATAGTACTTAAAGATTTAGTTCTAGGCTCTGTCCAGAACATTCTCATATCTTACAAGGAATATAATGGATTGCTATTCCTACATGTCAACATTCGGTTGATTATTCTAAATCATGCACAGCTGGAATATTTATGTTTGTTAAGCGAAGCGAACGAAGTGAGCGGAGCGTTTTACTGGAGACTTTTTACATTCTTTGTCACGAATTGGCTCGAAAACAACTTGATGGAAAATTATGAAACTGCAATCAAAAAGACACATATTAGGTGATGGTTTTAAAAAAATATATATTTTTTTAATATCATGTCAAAAAACTTATATCCCATTGAAGTCAATGGGAAACGATGAGTCAATACACTGGGCTCGCTTCGCTCAATATGCAAACGGCACCCGAGATTTCACGAGCGCAGCGAGTCAAGATTGAGGGTTTGTTGGCGCCCCTAGTATATGAAATTATGTATGTTAATATTACGCACATCTCTTCTGTATGTAAGTCATCTTAAACTTAAATATAAGGTTGTCTGGAAGAGATCGCTACTTAGCGATAAGACCGCCTTATTATATACCCACACGTAGTTTAAATGATTTTTTTTTCCCCGTGCTGTTATTTTACATTGTACTTGCAATAAAGTATATTATTATCATAATAATTATTATTGATACTAGTCCCGTAATTATTTATTATAATAGCAACCAAAACAAACATATTTAATATCACAAAAATTAACTTAAATTACTATTCTATGTACGCGGTACTTCGAAGTCACATGTGGCGGCATAAGCATTGTCTAATAATATGATGCAAATAGATATTGATCTGACTAATTCGGCACATGTTGGCCTTTATATAAATTTCTCAAAAATTGAGTTTATGTACATATATTCACCAAAAAAACGGCTAACTTCATGGCTAGTTATGCCGCATAACCACGCATGGAAGTCATACCATATGTGTTTGAGCCTAAAAATAGATTACCACTTTGACTGCAGTCCAAGCATATATGTTTGTTGTAAGCTAACCTGTATTGCCAAAAATATTTGTACCTGTTACTTGTTACATTCCATTACAAGTTATGGCATCAAGCTAAGGAAAAACTTATAAAATAAATTTCAAATAAGATTTTTTTTATAAGATTACTATGTAAGTCTTCAGTTTTAATGAAATGAATTATTTATTGCAAAATTGTAAAAAAAAATTATGCATTTATTAATTATTTTTTATTGTTTATATATTATTATGTACCCATTGTTTTAATACCGATTTTCTATTTGCGTGACGCGAGTTTTTATATAATTCAATACATTGAATACTTATCACTCCGATAACCTATTTTTCACATATTAAATATTTAACTATAAAAAAGTAATAATTTTATATAAATTGTAATTAATCCTATATAATTGAGCTGAGCGTAAGTGAAGCTCTTAACCGTTCGGGAGACCTTTTTTGTGTTTAGATGTCTCCAGAATGCGACAAGATAATTAGATAAAAAATTTCTCATGCATGTTTGAACCGAACGCGGATGTTATAGCGAAAACAGATTGAAATAATGTTTAGCCATTCAAAAGTTATCAAGAAAAGAAGAAAGGAGAGGGACTCAGCTCAACACCCGCACAGCACGGTTGGCGGATCCTAGTATTTATAATAGTGATATATTTTAACATGTTATAAAACTTAAATAACATATTGTATAACTCATACCGTTAAAATATTTAATATTCATTTTATACTAATTTATTTTTTAAATCGTCTTTGTTGAATGCAATTTAACCTTACTACCTTGGAATATCAAATGGGACTTCAGAATATAATTTTTTTACATTATAAGAAAGAGAGAGATATACCTCCCTCTTTCTAATTCTATTCGCCCCTCCCATAAAGCCTCCTTAACTAATGTATACACGCATTTCATCGGACAAGAAGCTGTGATTTTTTAACAAATTTGCCTTCGTTTTGATGAAGTTTGTCTCTTCATTTCGAATTCCCAAATAGGTTTTCTCAGTATATTTAGAAACATTATTATACTATAGCTGAGTTCTAAAATTTGTAATTTTGTTCATATTTTGCACATCCTCAAAAATTTCCACTATCTTCCACAGCGATCCCAACACTTATACTAAGAATGCACAATATTTACAAATATATTAACAACTAATTTATTCTCTTGCAAGTATAATTAACTAATTTTGTAGCTATGTTTATTTTAATTTTAATTATACATTACTACTTTCATTGTTTATATATATATATATATATATATATATATATATATATATATATATATAGAAAATTAGTTCCAGTTACCGTATTTATTCAAAAACTCAATAACATTTTTAATACATAACAAAAAATATATTATTGTTATCACAATATATAACGAAAAATACAATTCTTATATAAGCTTAAGATAGTAATTTGAGGTAATGATATAAAGATACTAGCTTATTCCCTCCCGCTTCGCTGGGCTATAGTAACCTTTGTCATGTTATCCGTTGTCATCGTAACCGTTGCTATGGTAACCGTTGCTATAGTAACTCTTACCCCCGCGTTAAGTGTATAGCTCCTACATGTTTAAAACTTCGCGAAATGCAAAAAGTTGAAATCTGTTGGGATAGTAATTCCGTAAAATACATTCTTATTGGACGTCCACGTTACAAAAGAAGTAACTATGTAATATATTAAGTTAATCGGACAGATAGTTAATCACTTAGATATATATATATATATATAAGCGATTATCGATAATCGTACATTATAAGCGCAATCGAAAGGTTTTAATTTAACACTAAACCTACCGACAATTCTTTTATACCTGTTCCTACCGCACGCCGTCAAATTGACCGGTAATTAAAAGTTATTTTATTATATAACGTTAAAAAATGTGTAAGTTTTACAAAAGTTCAAGATCGGTCAATTTGACCGGTACTTGGTAGGTTTAGTGTTAAAAACCCAATAAGTGACGTTAACTGACATCAATAAATATTGCACTAATAAACATAAATTAACTCTATACTACCTGTTTCACGTGATTCCGCCTGTGTTATTTAATTTCAGTAAGATACAATTAAAAATCAAGTTCACTTTTATCTTCAAAAATATATTTTCCACTTTGTATAAATACTGGTAGTGTATCAAATGGTAGTCAGTATATGATACATTATCAAATACCTTAAAGACTACAACTTAAACTAAGGCTACGAGGGTTATCTATTTATATAAGTGATTTACCACTCACTGACTCATCACGAAATCTCCGAAACTATCTGTCCGATTAACTTAATATTTTAGATAGTTATTTCTTTTGTGACGTAGACGTACACTAAGAACGGATTTTATGGAATTCCTATCCCAATAAATTTAAACTTAGGTGGTATTTTAGGTGGTCTTAATTAAATAATTTAAAATATATTTACATTTTTCTTACCATTCTAAAATAATATTTGAATATGATTTGACATATTTTTTAAACGGTTTGTAAATTATATTATATAATAACAATCATTCAAACTTTAACATTTATTATTAACATTTAAATGGAAAAATTTATTAAAAAAAAATCAGCTAGTATAAAAAGAAGGTGCTCATTTATATACACGTATTTTAATATATAACACGTTATATAAACAACCGTTCTGTACACAGTTTATTTCTTTTAGTTTTTCAATTCGGAGTTTTCAGTGCTTTTTGTATCAGGTAATTTTATCTATGTTATATAAGTGTTATAAGTTAATAAATTGTTCATGGGTTTGAGTATATATATATAACTAGGGGCGCCAACAGATCCTCAATTTCGACTCGCTGACTCGCGAAATATAGGCCGTTTGCATATTGATCGAAGCGAGCCCAGTGTAATGACTCATCGTTTCCCATTGACTTCAATGGGATATCAGTTTTTTGATTAATCCTCAACGACATGACATTTTTCAAAAATTTTGTAATTTTTTAATGTGTGCCTTTTTGATTGCACAATTTCGTAATATTCCGTCAAGTAGTTTTCGAGCCTATTCGTGACAAAGAATGTGAAAAAGTCTCCAGTAGAACGCTCCGCTCGCTACGCTCGCTTCACTCAATAAGGTTCCACAAGATATCTTAGACCTTCCTTTTCTTAGTTTTAAATGTAAAATCAAAAGTTTATTATTGAATAAATCTTATTATAACATTAAAGAGTTTTTAGTGTTTCGAAATATGTTGAACTTAAGTTGTTGATTCATTTGCAGGATTCATATTATAATGTACATCATCTAAGATTGTTATATTTCTTTTACAAAGAGCAAATGTTGTGTTTCTGGCCGGCTCTTCTCAACAGAGCAGCATTCCGAATTGGTAGCTTACTCGGACTGACTACACTGACCTTTTTTTATTGTAATAATTGATTCAAAAGTGCGTGTAAATGCCTACTTGAATAAAAATTATTTGAATTTGAAAGTAACAGAAGGCTTAATGATAATAAGAACAGTAGTTTATGTAGTATATATTATAATTTATACATATAATAAAATAGTAAGGTAGAATATTATATAAAGTTAGTTTTTTTTTTTTTTTTTTTTATTTGTTTTTATATAAAAGACGCGAAATTATTTTTATGAATTTTAGTGAAATTAGGTACAGTAAGCTATTGTCCCAGTAAATAAATAGTGTAATCTTTATCCTGAATTCTTTAATTATAGGTTAAACTTAATATAACATAAATACTAGCTGGATTTTAATTAATTTGTGGTGATTTTAACTTGTTATATAAAACAACATACCGGTTGCTTTTCACTCTAAAAAAATATTGTTTTACAACTGTTACTCTATTTATAAGAATATGAATTTGTATGGATTCGTACAAACTTGTTGATAACTAATTTGAGTCAGGGGAATGGAGGGACAAACTGAGAGATAATAACTAATACAATAATGAAACAGTTATCATACTAGGGGCGCCAACAGAGAACTCTTCAACCTCTGCTTGCGCACTGGACAGTTCCCGAAGGCCTGGAAGGAGGGCAGATTGTGCCTGCTGCGGAAGGACGGTCGTTCTGCCGATTCCCCTTCCGCATACAGGCCCATCGTGCTGCTGGACGAGACGGGTAAACTCTTCGAGAGAATCCTCTCTGCACGTCTCGTCCGGCACCTCGAAGAGGTGGGTCCTGATCTCTCAGAAGCTGAGTTCGGCTTCAGGGCGGGTCGTTCAACGATCGACGCCCTGGGAGCTCTGAGAGACCTGACCCAGGAGGCTGTTCGCGGGGGAGACGTCGTCCTAGCGGTTTCGCTTGACGTCGCCAACGCCTTCAACAGTCTACCGTTCGAGACATTGGTTGAGGCGCTCCGGTTCCATGGAGTGCCTCCCTATCTCCGTAGACTGTTGGGGGCTTACCTGCAGGACAGGGAGGTCCTGTGGGAAGGCGGTGACCGGCGGGTCTACCGACGTAGCGTTTGCCGTGGGGTTCCACAGGGGTCCGTGTTGGGACCGGTGTTGTGGAACCTCGGCTACGACTGGCTGCTTCGCTGTCCTCTCCTGCCCCGGATGAGGGTGTTGTGTTACGCGGATGACACCCTCGTCACCTGCAGGGGAAAGAACTTTGCGGAGGCAGCCCGTCTGGCTACCGTTGGCGCTACGTTGGTAGCGGACCGAATAGGGCTGCTGGGATTGGAGGTCTCCGTCACAAAGACGGAGGCCATCCTGTTCCACGGCCCTCGCCGGGGTCCCCCTCGTCGGGCGTCCATCTCCGTCCAGGGTTCGGATGTGGTGGTGAAGACCCAGATGAAGTATCTGGGTCTCACACTGGATGGAAGATGGAACTTCGGGGCTCATTTCTCCCTTCTGGCCCCGAAGTTGGTATCCACCGCAGCTGCCTTGGGGAGGCTTCTGCCTAACGTCGGTGGGCCGCAGGCTCCGTGCCGGCGTCTATATGCCGGCATCGTGAGGAGCATGGCCTTGTACGGTGCCCCAATTTGGTCGGGAGTTCTTACCGCCGACTCCAAGACCCTCTTGCGGAGAACGCAGAGGATCCTTGCGGTAAGGGTGATTCGGGGGTATCGTACGGTATCGTACACTGCGGCCACACTTCTGGCGAGCGATCCGCCATGGGAGCTACAGGCGGAAGTGCTCGCCGGGGTGTATTGGCACCGGGTAGAAGCTAGGGCCAGGGGGGTAAGGCCCGAGGCGGCTCGGGTCAGGGCTCTAGCTCACCGAGCCCTGATTCGACGGTGGGAGAGGGACCTGGGGTCCCCTGCCGCCGGACTGACGACTGTGGAGGCGATCCGTCCCCACCTTGATCGTTGGATCAACCGGCGGCATGGAACGCTTACGTTCCGTCTTGTGCAGGTGCTCACGGGGCATGGGTGCTTCGGTGAGTATCTGCACAAGATCGCACAAAGGGAGGCGACCCCATCCTGCCACCACTGTGACGAGGCCGTAGACACGGCTCGCCACACCTTGGCAGAGTGCGTAGCCTGGGACCACCAGCGTGCTGAGCTGGTGGCCGTGGTGGGCGAGGACCTCTCGCTGCCGCGCCTCATAGGCGCAATGATCGACAGCGAGAGGTGTTGGGTCGCAATGGCCTCCTTCTGCGAGCAAGTCATCGCCGCGAAGGAGGCCGCGGAGCGGGTCAGGGAGCAGGCCTCCACCGCTGACCCACTCCGTAGGGGAAGGCTGGGAAGAAGGAGGCGGGAGTACGCCCGCCGCTTCCTTCCCCAGTTGTAGTGCCTTGGTGGGAGGGGAGGGTGACCTCTCTCACCTAGTCCAGGCCTACGTCGTGAGGGTGCTCTAAGTTGCTCGGAGCACCCTTACATGGGGGGGTACCGCCGGGGCGCCACGGTGAGTGCGCAAGCGATCCCATGGCGTCCCATTAAGGCGTTGAGGGCATCCGTTGGTTTTTTAGTGGGTAGCCTTAAAAATGGCAGCGTGCTCGATGCTGCCGGGTAGTCCCACATAACCCTCCGACCATCACCTTCTTGGTCGGCGGGTATCCGTAACGGATTTCTCCAACGGTATAAAAAAAAAAAAAAAAAAAAAAAAAAAGGGGCGCCAACAGACCCTCAATTTCAACTCGATGAGCTCGCGAAATCTCGGGTGCCGTTTGCATATTGAACGAAGCGAGCCCTCGCGAAAAAAATCGAATAGACAGTACAAATCGATTAATAATATATATTTTTTCCCATTTACTTCAATGGGATATCAGTTTTTTGACGATTATTCCTCCACGACATGACATTCTTTTTAAAAACCATCACCTAATGTATGTTTTTTTGATTACAAAATGTCATAATTTTCCGTTAAGTAGTTTTCGAGCCAATTCGTGACAAAAAAAGTCTCCAGTAAAACGCTGCGCTCGCTTCGCTCAATAAAACTTTAACCGAACCTTGTTATTTTTAAAACTTAATTGCCTTATTAAAGTTTATCACTATAGATGGATGATTGTATGTATGTAGGTGTGTCAGTCTTTCATGTATATACATACACACACATACGTGTGTCAGTCTTTCACGCAAAAATACTGAACAGATTTAGGTGAAACTGTAGCGTAATTACATCAAAATATAAGCTATATTAGAGATATGATAAGGATGTTTCGTTGCAGTATTAAGTAGTTCTAAGGAAAAAGTCACAATCACTCGTAGTAAATAGTTCTATTATTTTTTGTTATAGAGATTAAAATTTTCAAAGACAGAAAGTATTTCTAAAATGTATAATATTTGTGTACTGCAGTTATCATGGCGCCAACACCAGAAGAATTTACACAGCCGCAAGAAGTGAAAAATGATGATTTTGGTGAAAAGATTGTCATATCGGGGATGGCCGGGCTCTACCCTTCGGCTAGCCACGTCAAGGATTTGTCAGACATCCTTTATAACAAGGTTTGATAAATTATTCTTTTAGTGAAAGGAAATTTAACACTAAACCTACCAAGCTAAACACACACTAAACCTACCAAGCTAACACTAAACCTACCGGTCAAATTGACCGTTCTCCCGACCGATCTCCAATAATTCATGTTAACTTTACTTAAAGGTTAATTTCTTTCACTGTAATGTCTATACTTCAAAGAATTCAAAAACGAGTTTCAAATTTGTCTTTACATCCTGTAACAAATATATATATATATATATATATATATATATATATATATATATATATATAAAGATATTTTTCCATGACATAGGAAACGAAATATGATTTTCCAAAAAGTTTTTCTAGAATATTTGTAAATGTAATGGCTATAATTAATTTGTTAAATATAATACGATGTTGAATACTTCACAGATCAATCCGATAGATAGTAAAAATTCTCGATGGACTTATGATCATCCTGAGGTAGCTCAATACACTGGTAAAGTGCCAGGATTGACGCTCTTCGATGCCCAGTTCTTTAAAGTTCATTTTCGTATGGGTAACAACACGGATCCCATGGCTCGCAAGATCTTGGAACAATCATATCAAGCTATATACGATGCTGGTAAGATCTTAATGTCGTAATCAAACAAGGATCTGCCAACCGTGCGCGGCGGGTGTTGAGCTGAACCCCTCTCCTTTCTTGTTTTCTTAATAACTTTTAAATGGCTAAACATTTTTTTAATCTGTCATCCGCGTTCGACTCAAAACATACATGAGAAATTTTTTAACTAATTACCTTGTCGCATTCTGGAGATAACTAAACACAAAAAAAGGTCTCCCAAACGGTTAAGAGCTGTGCTTACGCTCAGCTCAATAAAACATTTTGTGTATTAGGTATCAAGATACTAATTTTATATTTATTGACAGGCATCAACCATGAACAACTATCTGGTAAAAAGGTCGGTGTGTACATAGGAAGTTGTTTTTCGGAAACCGAAAAAGCTTGCTTTTATGTGGCTACTTCGAAAACCGGTTTTGGTATTGCAGGGTATGAATAAACCGTCTTTATAGTAATCAAATTCTTATTTAATAAAAGAGCATTTTTATTTGTGTTTAATTTTCCACAGATGTAGTAAGACTATGTTCGCAAATCGTGTGTCTTACTGGTTGAACGCCAAAGGTCCTTCAATGTCGATAGATCAAGCATGCTGCAGTTCCACGGTCGCTTTGGAACAGGCCTACCAAGCTCTTGATCGTGGAGAGTGCGAGGCTGCTATCGTTGGCGGTGCAAATCTCTGCCTACATCCCCATTCCTCTGTACATTATGGAAGGTAAATTCTGTTGTTATTATTAAAAGTACTAGGGGCGCCAACAGACCCTTAATTTCGACTCGCTGCGCTCGCGAAATCTCGGGTGCCGTTTGCATATTGAGCGAAGCAAGCCTCATCTAAAGCCTCAAGTATTGACTCATCGTTTTCCATTGACTTCAATGGGATATCAGTTTTTTGACAGGACATTAAAAAAAAAATTGAGGACATTTTTCAAAACTTTTTTTTGTTAAAACCGTCACAGAATGTGTGTCTTTTTGATTGCAAGTTTTCATAATTCTCCGTTAAGTAGTTTTCGAGCCAATTTGTGACAAAGAATGTAAAAAGTCTCCAGTAAAACGCTCCGCTCACTTCGTTCGCTTCGCTCAATAATGACTTATTATCAAACATTTATTCATTTAAACAGAATCACGAAGTTGAGCATGGATGGTGAAACTAAATCGTTTGACATCAACGCCAATGGGTGTGCAAAATCCGAAGCTGTGAATGTTTTGTTCCTTCAGAAAGCGAAAGACGCCTTAAGGTATTTTATATTTTATAAATATTAAACAAAGATTACGTCGCTTTTAGTCCAATGACAAGATGGGTAAAGATTTCTGTCTTTAATTATTTAAAAGTTTAATAATTGTATTTCCTTTCTCATTATTGTGTAAATATTTCTGACAAAAAGAATAATATAAATGCAGTACGTAAAAAATTAATAAGCTCCATGGAAATAAAATATTAATAATATGATGCTATACTACCAACTACTGATCTAAATCACGTCTAATACCAAGAAAAAATAATAAACAAATATTAATAGAACTATAGAATAATTTGTAATCTAAATTTGTGAATATTTTATTCCAATCAATCTCGACTCCTTATTTTTTTTGTTATTCCTTATTCGTATGTTATTATTATTCTTATGTTAATACAGAGTAATATGTTTACAAACTGTGAAAAGTAAATAATGTTTCCAAAGAAATAGCCCGATGTCACAGGCACGTTTCTTGGTCATTATTGAAAAAATGGTCACTGTATATGAATCTAATTATCAGAGTTTAATACAGTATTATATTCATTATAAAAATACTTTATTTTGTAATCAAAATAGATGGTAATTCGAAGTAATTGTTCATATTTAAATATATATATATATATATATATATATATATATATATATATATATATATATATATATATATATATATAAAGCGATTTACCACTCACTGACTCATCACGAAGTCTCCGAAACTATCTGTCCGATTAACGTAAAATTTTACATAGTTACTTCTTCTGTGATGTAGACGTACACTAAGAACGGATTTTACGGAATTTCGATTACAACGGATTTCAAATTTTTGCATCTCGTCAAGTTTTAAACCTATAGAAGCTATATACTTGACCCGGGAATAAGAGTTACCATAGCAACGGTTACGATGACAATGGATAATATGACAAAGTTTACCATAGCAATCTAAGTTCACATCCAAATTAATAGTGTGTCCAGCGAAGCGGGAGGGAATGAGCTGATTATTTATATTGAAAATTTAAACTATTTACCACTTGTGTACATTATACATGCAATATTTTTATTTGTTATTTGATCATTTGTATGATTTAAAATTTTAATGTATTATTTAATTGATACCAAATATTTTACATTACAGAATTTACGCTGAAGTTGTTCACGTTAAGAGCGAATTTACTTCAATAACTGAAGATGAGTTTGGACCTAAATTTGGTTTTTACCGAGATCCTTTAAGTATGGTTAAATTTATGGAAGAATTTTATAAAGATATCGACGTTTCTCCTGATGATGTTGAATACGTTGAAGCTTTTGGTTCAGGTATTTTATAAATGTTATACTTCTATAATAAATGTATTTTTAATTATTTATATCTTACATACTTTAATCAGTGATCACCTGATTTATTACAATACTTTTCGCAATAAGCCCCACTGTAAAAAGACTCTCCAACTTAAAATAATTCTACGAGAGTTTCAAATGCGCCTGATCTGAGAAGAACCACACAACAAAATCAGACGGATTTTTTTTTATTGTGATCACTGTTTCACAAATGTCAATATATTTATTTATTTAATTTATTCAATGTATTGATATTTAAATATGTTATTTTTATGTGTGTTTTGCACTAATTATAGCTGTACCTGAAGCCGATAAATCAGAGCTAGAAGCAATAGATCAAGTTTTTTGTAAAACACGTCGGGATCCACTGTTAGTTGGAAGCGTTATGTCAAACATCGGATATAATGAAGCTGCTTCTGGTATATCAGCTATTACTAAGGTTAGTCATTTTTCTTGAATAGAAATCTGCCTTTTAATGAAAATGTATGTATAAAAAAGTATCATGCTCATTTAGGTATCACACAATGAGCATATTACTTACAGATTAAATACACAAATTTATAAAATTTTAGAGATTGGCGTACCTTATTTAAAGGTTTATACAAGCCGACCAGTCAGTTGTTAAAATTATAACTTGGTAGCACCGCTAGATACCGGGTAGAATTATAATGTCCAACTATTCTAGGTCCTGTTATTCTCTGAATCGGTTCGACCGATTTCTACAAGACTTACTGACGGATAGAAGATGTAACTTACTGTAATTTTATTTTAAAAACCATCTCCCACGAACGAAGTCAGTCAGGACAGTTAGTTTAACAAAAAAAACTTAATTCCTATAAAATTCGAACACGATTCTGTTTATCTTAACATTTCTATGTAATAAGGACTTCTATGTTAGTATGGTTTCTCACTAAAGACTAAATAAGTTTGGATAAAGAAACGAGTACTTCCAGATCATTCTTGGATATCAAAATAGAAAACTAGCAGGCAACTTGCATTGTGATTCACCACGTCAGGATGTGGCAGGTCTACGTGATGGAAGAATAAAAATTGTAACTGACCACCAGAATTTTGATGGAAAATACACAGCTGTTAGCGGTCTTTCCATTACTGGAGTCAATACTCATGTTCTCCTTAAAGGCCTCAACAAACCAAAGGTAAGAACATTATAAATGATAAGAAATGAAAGTTAAAGATGTATAAGTATATTCTTATCTATATTTACAGGACCCCTGCCGTTACAAAAGTAGTATTCCGCATCTAGTAACAATATCGTCCAGACAAGAAACTGCAATACAGAAAATTCTTGATAATCTTAAATCCAAACCGATTGACCCTGAGGAGTTCGCATTGTTGCATAATATACACAAGTCTAGAATTCCGGGACATTTAGGAAGAGGTTTTACAATTCTAGGTAATTAAAAAATTAAATAATTAATATTATAACAAATACGTGGTACATAAAATAAAAATATTACTTTTTTTAAATAAAGATACTGATGAAAACAACAAAACCGTGTGCATTAGTGAGAAGGCCAATTACTTTGACGATGCCAAGCGTCCACTGTGGTTCGTATACAGCGGCATGGGTTCCCAGTGGTCGGAAATGGGATTACAGCTCATGAGAATACCAATTTTTGCAGCTGCCATTGAAAGGTATTTATAACTTTATATCATAAAGTAATCTTAAGGTGCAGAATAATTTACATTTCTTTTTATATAATGGACTTTTCATAATAATTTCAGATGCCGTAAGGTTTTGGAACCTAAGGGCGTTGATATAGTTCATATAATAACATCACCAGATAAAAAAATATTCGACAACATCCTAAACTCATTTGTTGGAATAGCAGCGATCCAAATTGGTTTGACAGATATTTTGAGCGAGTTAGGCATTGTCCCAGACAAAATAATTGGTAAAAATAATATTTTTAAAAGATCTATGTTAATAATATTTTCAGTTATTTAGTCATTGTTGTTTTTAAAATGACTGCTATATAAAATGGTACTTTATTATTAAAAGGACACAGTGTGGGGGAACTGGGATGTGCATATGCAGATGGTTGCTTCACCGCAGAAGAGATGATCCTTGCAGCCTACTCTCGTGGTCTCGTCTCTGTGCAGACTCCTTTCATTCGTGGGTCTATGGCAGCTATTGGTATTGGTTATCAACAAGTACGTATTTTTATCATAATTTATTTTCTTTGGTCAGAAATAAATGCTTCTACCATTAATACTTTTAAAAACCTTCCACAGATATCCAGAATGTGTCCCCCGGAGATTGAGGTGGCTTGTCATAATTCTGCAGACTCCAGCACTATATCTGGACCGGCTGAAATCATGAAAGAGTTTGTCGAACAATTAACGAAAAAAGGACATTTTGCTAAAGAAGTGCCATGCTCCAATATCGCCTATCACTCTCGTTACATTGCAGAAGCAGGTGATTATTGCCATTGTATCTACTGACATTTATATTTTAATATACTTAATTTTAATACTAAATAGTAATTACTATGACTAGTATTTAGTGATCGCGACTGCTTAGCGAAAGGTACAGGTTTCGATTCTCCCAATTGATAATTGTAATCTGCAAATTTTTGTTCGATCTCTAAGTGATTTTTTCGACTCATGTGGAACCTTCCACGATACAAGGATTAACTCTCTACTGTGGGTATTGCTTTTTTTAAAATACATAATAGTCACTACACGCATAGTGTCAAAACATTATAACAAACCGATGTATCAGGGCTATCATTTCAAAACTTCACTGTATGTCCAGTAGGGCTATGAGCAGAGACAATTCAATATATATATATATATTCTATTTCAAGATGAAAAGTAAGCGAAAATATTGCGATTTACGAAATACTAGCATAAGATATTGTACAAAGTAATCTTAACCAAAAGATCTATCTTCAGATTTCGTTAAAGATTAAAATAATGCAGCAGATCTTTGCTGATTTGCAGCCAGAAGTCAAAAAGATTCAGTAAATACGTCATCAATTGCTATTAAGTACTCATATCTAAGATTTTTTTTTAATTTTGTGTATTTTCTAGATTAGACAGATTATTTAGTCTTTTAAAAATAGAACATGATATATATATTCATTATTTCTTTTAAAGGACCTGGGCTTTTGAAATATTTGAAGGAAGTTATACCTACACCCAAGCTTCGCAGTGAACGTTGGGTATCAACATCAGTACCTCAAAACAAATGGGAGGAACCTGCCGCAAAATATTCTTCTGCAGAATATCATACAAACAATCTACTTGTAAGTTTATCTATTTTTATAAAATGTATACTTTGTTTTGATCAACGTAACATCTCTTACGTTACTTAAGTTCGGATTTACTTTTAGAACTCAGTGCTCTTTGAAGAGACATCGCGATTGATCCCAAATAACGCAATTCTGATAGAGATTGCTCCTCACGGTCTTTTACAAGCCATTCTTAAGCGTTCGTTACCCGACAGCTGCAAAAACATACCGCTGACTCGACGTGGACATCCGGATAATGCAGCATTTTTACTGGAAGCCATTGGAAAGTAAGACATGTTGTTATATACTAGGGACGTCAACAGACCCTCAATTTCGACTCGCTGCATTTACGAAATCTCGGTTGCCGTTTATTTTATTCATTACAAAGAATGTGAAAAAGTCTTCAGTAGAACACTCCGCTCGCTACGCTCGCTTCGCTCAATAAAAATTTATTTATAGTTTACAAAATTTATTATTATTTATTCTCACAGCCTCTATATAGAAGGAATCAATCCGAACGTACAAGCTCTTTATCCAAAGATTGAATTTCCCGTGTCCACTGGAACACCAATGCTCTCACATTTAGTGGAGTGGGCGCACCATGAAAGATGGTAAATATTACTAATATACATATATTTTTATTTATTTATTTATATTCTTTATTGCACACCATACATATCATAAAAACAAGTAAAAAAAATATATAACAATAAAAAAAAATAGAAAACGATGGAGATACAAAAGGCGGTCTTATCGCCTATAGGCGATTTCTTCCAGACAACCGATATTAATGTTGAAATACCCTTATGATCCAATGAAGCAGTAGGTGGCGTAAATGTACAAAAATAAATAAACCTACTTAAAAATAACTACACACGAATACATAGACGTGTTACATAAATATATATCTAGTTTATTATTGAAGATTGTGTATTAATTGTATTAATTCCCAGGAATGTTCCTTTGTACGTTGCTGCGCATAGGAAAACGGCAGCATCGTGCAAAAACATAATATCCATTCATGACGATGAGCATAGTTACTTGAAAGGTCATGTTATAAGAGGTAAAGATCATATGTAGAAATAAATATACCACATTATTACATGTAAAAATAACATGACTTAATCGATATTTTGGTTTCATTATTACAAATACACCTTCCAAAGTAACAAGTCGGTTAAAAATCTGGTGCCATCAATATTGATAAATTAAATATTAAATATGTTACAGGAAACAATTTATATCCCATTTCTGGGATTCTAGTGTCCGTGTGGGATACTTTATCCATGGTTTTGAATGTGGAAAAGAAAACAACATCGATACAATTTCAAGATATACACATATATTCTCATGAAATAATTAACGACAAGAAACAACTAAAGATGCATATTTCAATTCAGAGAGGTACAGGACGATTCGAGGTGAGTTAAGGCTTATTATTAATACTAAACCTACCAAGTACCGGTCAAATTGACCGTCCTTAAAATTTTGTAAAACTTACACATTTTTAAATGTTATAATATCGTTATCAAACTACGTGACAATTCTTATAATATGCATATAATATTGTCTACACTCTTTACTTTTAGTTATTTACATTATTACCTGCGTTATATAATAAAATAACTTTTAATTACCGGTCAATTTGACAGCGTGCGGTAGGAACAGGTATACAAGAATTGTCGGTAGGTTTAGTGTTAAATCCTACAATCATATTAATGGTACTATAATTTCCAATACTTTTTAGGTATTTAATGACGATATTTTAATCATGAGTGGTATTATTAGCAAGGATATCAATGAAGTAACAATCTTGGATGACGAATCAAAAGACGATTTATTATATTCAGATGATGTTTACAAATTATTGAATGCAAGAGGCTATAATTATTTGTAAGCTTTTTATTATATAATTAAATTATAGTTTCAAATACAAATAAGTAACCATTTATTTAAAAACAGGGACGATTTTCGTACGATACACAATGTAAACCGATCATTGACTAGAGGTCAAATTAAATGGGCCAACAATTGGACTACTTTCATTGATGGTTTAATTCAAATGAATATCCTCAGAAAATCTGGTGATACTCTAACTTATCCCAATTTTATAAAAAGGATTACTATTGATCTTAATAAGCATTCACAAAGTGAAACTGTTGAAGACGATTTTTCTCCCAAGAATGTTATAATATCAGATGTGCATGAGTGGTCCAGGTAATTTTTTTGTTTTTTTCTTTCACATGAATGTGATTTAATAATAAATATAATTTAATTGAAGTATGAAATAATTTTCACCAATAAAAATAATACGACAAAACGCAAAATTCGTTTTGAACGAGAATAACAAATAAACTAGAAATATACAAATGTTTTGAGGCTTTCATTATTTTGGGTGGCTAAGGGTAGCTTGAAACTGCTTTTAATTATTATAGGGCTGGAGGACTTTTTATAGAACACATGCAATTTCAAGATCTACAAATTGCACAATCCAATGAGATAGCACTGAAGTCTTTAACATTTATCCCTCATTTTACAACAGACACAATCGATGTAAGTATTAAAAATTAAATAAATATTTAAAGTACTCTGCGTCGTAATCATTAAATAACAAAATTTATACAGGAGAAAACTGCGTTGTACGCCTTTTTGCAAATAGTAGCTGAAAACCTAAATAAAGAGGAGATAAATATAGTTGAAATTTTGGATCATACCAACGGTACTCCCTACATTGAGAAACTTAAAAATATAGCAGATGCCGTATCAGGACTTAAAGTGAACCTCTCTTATATACATCGTGATAATATTTTAAAACAAAGCATTGTTTTTAAAACTGTTGACGTGTTATTCATAAACAATTTATCGATTGACGATAAAGTAAGTATTTATTTTATTTTTAGTTTATATATTTTCCACTTTGATTCGATACCAGTGATCACTTGTGTATCAAATGGAAGTGACAGGAGGGCCTATATTGATATCGTATGTATCACAATAAGCCCTTCTGTAAAGACACTCTCCAACTTAAAGTAAGATGTGATCACTGTCCCACAAACGTCGATATATTGTATAATAATGTGATAATTTATTTTTACTTCTATACTTCTACATTAGATTATATTTCACATACGTATTTTTAACAGATGTGCCAAATACTACACCAAGTTTTGAATCGTGACACTTTTATAATGAACAAGGAAATTAATGAAGAGGGTATATCAAACAAACGCCCTTCAGCTTTATATCGGTGCATAAGTACACATGTTATAGGAATCAACTGTTTTGAACTATCACTATGGAGACCTTCGGATATATCATGCAGTACAAGTGCATTTTCTGTAGTAACAACATCCGATTTGGCTTCTCTTGTTTCCTCGGTACCCATCCTTCCTGCAAAGCAAAGATTAATAATTTTATCTTCATATCCACCGATCCCCGGTTTGAAAAAACACATTAAAGAATGGAGGACCAGGGACAATCGTAAAATAAATTTAGTTATGGTTAACCATGAAATATCTGAGGAACAGAATCTGGATGAAATGTCATTCTCTGATTTATCTGTAAATATTTTAGATCATGTAAGTTATTGATTTTTATATTGGTAATAGTTTCTCTTGGATTTCACCAAATTAAAACTACTAGAAATATCAATAATGTTGTATCAAAAAAGCACAAAAAACAAAGAAACTAAGCTAGCTTACTTTTTGTAAAGCTTACTTAAGTCTTTGTTTTCCAATTGATACATTAAAAAATTTCATTCTTAATTAGGGCACATGGGGAGGAGAGTATTTCTTACCCATGCAAAACGATTCAGTGGAGAGTGGTGAAAAATCATTAGAAATTAAGGAACTGGGTAATTTGGATACTCTACAGTGGGTAAAAGCTCCCGAGCCAAGTAATCCTGGAGTCAGTGTTACGGTATGTATATATATTTATATTATAAATTTGCACTTTGATAACATCTAACCTTATTTAATTGGTGTCATATCATTTTAGATAAATTATGCCGGAATTAATGATGTTGATGTCAAAACTAAATTAAACAACATAACATATAATCCAAATAATCCGAAAAAACTGATTGCGTTTGATTTTAGCGGCAAAACTGAAAGGTAAAAATGAAATCATAATATTTACCAATGTTTTTGCCATTATCTAAATAAAAAATACTGATTTAATTCGCGTATACTGTTACAAAGATACCACTAATACTTCTCGATTCCTGAATGGTCACAGGAAGATGAAACCAACATACGCGAGTTAAAACCCTACGATATAAGAAATATTACAAAATCTTAATTTTCTAGCGGAATACCTGTTATGGGCGTTGTGCAAGAAGAATCAATTAGAACAAAAGTCAAAGCAAGACCTGAATTATTGTGGCCAATACCAAAGCATTGGAGTCTGGAAGACGCTGCAACTGTGCCATTAGCATATGTTATGGCATTCTACTGCCTTGTGAGTATAGACTATAATATCTTTGCTCAATTTTATTTTAAGATCGTTTGTTGATAAATATTTCATGTTTCAAGTGTATCAAAACCCGATTGTATTCTGGTAATACCATACTCGTACATGGTGGTGCTGGTGCTTTAGGACAAGCTGTTATATCTATAGCTTTGGCATATGGATGCGAGGTTTTCACAACTGTTAGTGATACAAAGAAAAAACAATTCTTATGCAAAGTCTTCCCAGAGCTTAAAGGTTAGTTGATTTCGTTCAATAATAAAGAAATGTTATATAGTATTTGTAATTTGTTATACAAGAGTTTGTTCAAGAGTTTTAATAGATCGAAATATGTGGAACTTAAGTTATTGAATCATTTGTAGGATTTATATTATAATGTACATCATCTAAGATTGTTATATTTCTTTTGAAAAGAGCAACTGATAGTTTCTAGCCGGCTCTTCTCAACAGAGCAGCATTCCGAGCCGGTGGTAGCTTACTTACGGACTGACTACACTGACCTTTTTTATATTGTAATTCAAAAGTGCGTGTAAATGTCTACTTGAATAAAGATATTTTGAATTTGAATTTGAATACATTTTAGAGGATCATATTGGAAGCTCCCGCAATTTGGCGTTCAGTGATGTAGTGTTATATGGAACTAAAGGTCGTGGATGTAACATAGTTATAAGCTGCAGTAAAGGATCCCTTAAAAATGTAAGTTTTATAATTGAGCAAAGCGAGCGGACCGTTCTACTGGAGACTTTTTCATATTCTTTGTCACGAATAGGCTCTAAAACTACTTGACGGAAAATTATGAAATTTTGCAATCAAAAAGACACACTTTAGGTAACGGTTTAAAATATTTTTTTTTTTTTGAAAATTGTCATGTCGTTGAGAAACAATCGTCAAAAAACTGATATCCCATTGAAGTCAATGGGAAACGATGAGTCATTACACTGGGCTCGCTTCGCTCAATATGCAAACGGCACCCGAGATTTCGCGAGCGCAGCGATTCGAAATTGAGGGTCTGTTGGCGCCCCTAGTAATTAAAAGAAATATGTTGAATTTTATTAATGTTTTATATGTTTATGATTCAAGCAAATTTATTTATGATATATATATATTCCAGGCGTCCCTTAAATGTTGTGCAGTGACAGGAATTGTTATTGATACTTCAGTGATACTTAATCGAGAAAACTATCAATTTGGTATGAAGACCTTATCAAAAGCTCTGTCATATGTTACATTGAGCTTGTCCTCGCTCTTTGAACCCAGTAATATTGAAGAGTTAAAAGTAAGACATGTTTCAAATTAAAAAAGTTTAGTTAAAATAATTGCAATGTAGATTTACACTTATTAATGTCTTGCTACTTGTATTGGAAAATACTTTGACCACGCAAAGATAGGGTTGTTGTATGTTTATAGTATGTCTTCTGTGACAATGAAGCTTTTAAAAAGATTATACATAATTCTTTATATATTGTTTTCATTTTCTTTCGATAATTTGATCGTTATAAAGATTGCTGTCTTTAGAGTTATTACATGAAATTCAACTTATATTACGAATACTAAGAATCTATCAAATGTTATAGTAAAAATACAAAAATTTTTAGCAAATTCAATATATGATGAGCGAAGGTATCGCTAAAGGATATGTGAGACCTTTGACAAGGGTTACCTACGCGCCCTCTGAAGTACCTCGCGCGTATAGACTCCTTGCCAGCAGTCGTCATCGCGGAAGGGTGCTTCTCAACCTGCAAAAAGATATCCCATGTATCCAAACTAAGTAAGTAAAAATTAAGTTTAATTTCAATCTCACAACTCACCACTTCGTTTATATCAATTTTACTTTCAAATAACTTTTCAACTATTTCGTGACAATGCATTAATTTGAAATAAAATATAATATTCAAGTGTGCTTGTACTTCCAGATTAAGAGCTTTTCATCGTCATTTTTCATCAATTTCAATCATTTCAATCATTTTTCTATCTGTATGTCTATTTGTGGACTTTCACTCGCGGATAGCTATGTTATAATGAGTTACTTAGGCTACTTTTGTAAAAAACATATAACAGCTAGTCATACATATAAATACTGTAGATATTTTTCCTTCACTTATATAGTCCAAGTCATTTCTTGACTATGCTTGAAAGTTTTTAACGAAGTTACATATTTAAAAATTGTATAATAAGTGATGCCCTATTGTACAATACTATATTGTATCTTTGTGTTTGACTCATCATCTTCTTGCCCTTATCCCAAGTTTGGGATCGGCGCAGTATGTTTTTTCCTTTCATACTTTCCTAATACTCGTCATGTCTGTACACACTCCCTTCTTCTCCATATCGACTTTCACGCAATCCATCCATCTTTTCTTCATCCGCCCTCTATCTGTCCATCCCTCCACTACCATTCTCAGCACTCTTTAGGTCACATGCCTTTCATCTCTTCTCATAACATGCCCATACCATGACAGGCCACCTCTATTTTTTTCTGTCACTATCCTTATGTTTCACTAGTAATAAAAATTAAATAAAACATAATTTTTCAGGATCCATTGTCAATCTGACCTTTATCATTTGGTGGTATCAAGCGATGAAATTTTAGGAATACAGCTAGCAGAGAGGCTTATAAGTCGTGGAGCAAGGAATTTAGTTTTGCATTTCACGAAGCAATCTAACTGCCTTCAGTTGAAATTGAGGTGATTGTTTCTTTTAATCTCTACTATATTAATCCAGAAATATTCTAATTAGTTATCATTACACATGTTTATTATGTCTGTCTGTAAAGTAATAATCTAATTACAATCTGATTGAGTGAAGCGAGCGGAGCGCTCTACTTGATTCTTCAAAAACACACATTAGGTGATGGTTTTAAAAAAAATGTCATGTCAAAAAACTGATATCCCATTGAAGTCAATGGGAATAAAAATTTGCTTTATAATGAAACCTTAAATTACCGACATTGTCCACAACGATGGGTCATTACACTGGGCTCGCTTCGCTCAATATGCAAACGGCACTCGAGACTTCGCGAGCGCAGCGAGTCGAAATTGAGGATCTGTTGATGCCCCTAGTATTGATAATAATTTGACCGTTTTACAATTTTATCCGTTTGACACAGAAATTTAAAACTCGTGAATTATAGCACAGAAAACTAGACTAGATTTGCTATAAGAGAGAAGGCTAAAGAAATATATACACTTCAGTTTATAAGAACTAATAATCGTACATTTGAATTATATTTGTAGCAATATATATAAAAGTTGTAATACGGAAAAATCGATATTAGGTTATGAATTTGTAACAATGAAATTTGCAAAATAAAATTGAAATTGCCACTCGAATGTGGAACGAACTCCCTTCAGCGGTATTTCCAGATCGGTACGACATGGGTACCTTCAAAAAAGGCGTTTACCTGCTCCAAGGCCGGCAACGCTCTTGTGAATCCTCGGATGTCACAGTTTCATGAGCGGCGGTAATCACGTATCCCCTTTTACCCACCAACTCGTTTGCCCTTCTCTTTCATAAAAAAATACTCTATGTTAAAGACATATACAAAATGCTAAAATTATCAACACGGTTGCTTAGTTGACAGAGCAACGAAGACGATATTCCAGAGGTTTCAGGTTTGAATCCTTAATTAATATTTCATAACAATAATTTCAGAATTTGGAAGAAGCAAGCTATAGAAGTTGTGGTGTCTAATGGAAATGATATTTCAAATATTACAAAAGACAATAAATTACCACAAAACGTAGAAGGAATCTTTTATATAGATGTGTCAGAAACAGAGGCTAGTAAAATAAACAAAGCGTTGGAGGGTCTGAACTTATTAAAACTTCAATTGAGTTCACAATTAAAGTAAGTTGACAAATATATATATATATATAAGATTTCTTATTAATTATAATTTTTATATTTATAGATACTTCGCAATAATAAGCACGAGCAATGAAACGATAAAAATACCATTACCACAAGAGAAAATACTTTTAACAAGAATAATTTTACCAATGATAAAGGTAGGATTTTACTTTAAAATAATCAATGAATTAGATGAGAAATTATAACAAAATAATGTAAATTAAGCATATATAGCACATTTTAATAAAATGTATAATTTTATAAGCTTCTTGAATATTAACTTCAAGAACTTCAAGAACTTCAATAACTTAAAGAACTTTAACTTAAACGTACATAAAGATAAACATATTCGATTAAGAATATCAAATTCATAATATCTTTATTCACGTAGACTTTTACACGAACTTTTGAATCAATTATTACATTAAAAAGGTCAGTTTAGTCAGTCAGTGTAAGCTACTGCTAATGTTGCTCTGCTGAGAATTCCCGAAACTCAACAGTTGCTCTTTTTGAAAATTTAACAATGTTGGGAGTATACATTATAATGACAAATGCAAATGAGTCAACTTAAGTTCCACATATTTCGATCTAATAAAAACTCTTGAACATTATTATTGAGCGAAGGAAGCGTAGCGAGCGGAGCGTTCTACTGGAGACTTTCACATTCTTTGTCACGAATAGGCTCGAAAACTACAAGTTGTCTGTCAAGACAGAAAATTACGAAATTTTGCAATCAAATATACACATATTAGGCGATGGTTTAAAAAAAAATATGCAAAATGTCGTCAACAATTTTTTTTTTTTTAAATGTGTTATCAAAAAACTGATATCCCATTGAAGTCAATAGGAAACGATGAGTCATTACACTGGGCTCGCTTCGTTCAATATGCAAACGGCACCCGGGATTTCGCGAGCGCAGCGAGTCGAAATTGAGTCTGTTGGCGCCCCTAGTTATAATATTCAAGAGTTTTTATTAGATTTATTTAATAAATATCTATAAAGATTATTCTAATTTTATATATATATTAATCCTTTGTAGACTAACGAAAATAATACAAGTCATATAACACCAAGAAACGCGGTTGATGCTATAGAAGACGCGGTGTGCTCCAGAAAAAAATACGTTCAGGGACACATTTTCCAGGAAGAAACGAATTCATCATTAATAAAAGATATAGAACGATTGGCTGGTAATTTTTTTTACTTCTGTTTATAAACATCAATCTAAAAATAATATATTAATACTAGGATCCGCCAACAATGCGCGGCGGGTGTTGAGCTGAGTCCCTCACCTTTCTTCTTTTCTTGATAACTTTTGAATGGCTAAACATTTTTTCAATCTGTTTCCGCTATAACATCCGCGTTAGGCTCAAACATACATGAGAAAATTTTTAGCTAATTATCTCGTCGCATTCTGGAGACAACTAAACACAAAAAACGGTCTTCCAAACGGTTAAGAGCTTCGCTTACGATCACCTCAATAATTTAAATTGTAGTGTCTGTTTGTATCCAAATTAACAGCTTTTCACTAAATGCATAAGAAAGTATATACGGTACTTACATAAAAAAAAACAAAAATCTGACTATTTATTTCGGCTAATTTCTGAAACGACTGAACCTATTTTAACTGGACTTTCATAGTGGATAGCTGATATTATAAGTAACTTATGCTATTTTTATTTTAACACTAAACCTACCGACAATTCTTGTATACCTGTTCCTACCGCATGCGGTCAAATGGACCGGTAATTAAAAGTTATTTTATTATATAACGCAGGTAATAATGGAAAAAACTAAAAGTAAAGAGTGTAGAAAGTATTATATCCATATTGTAAGAATTGTCATGTAGTTTGATAACGATATTATAACGTTTAAGAATGTGTAAGTTTTACAAAAATTTAAGAACGGTCAATTTGACCGGTACTTGGTAGGTTTAGTGTTAAAAAACATATCCTCGTAACCGAAGTCATGGGCACAGCTAATGTTTAATAAAAATGAAATATGTTTCAGGTGTTGAAATTTCTGATGATATTAGCGGTGATGTCACTTTGGGAGAGTTAGGTATGAATCTATTCAGAACGGAGGCTTTGATGAACTTGATCCTTGATACCTGCAATGTGAAATTAAATGAAGCGGACATTAAAACTCTTACCATTGAAAGGTGAGTGGAATTAAAATACGCGAAACGAATCTCGATTTTGATTCGCTGCGCTCGCAAAATCTCGGTAAAGTTCGGCGAATTGAGCGAAACGAGTCACCCATTTTCAACTGAGCGTTCAAAGCTGAAATAGACAAGCAAAAAATATAGAATAATCAAATATCACATAGCGAAATCTTTTTACATTTAAGTCTATGGGACTGTCATTTTTTGGTGATTATTCCTCAACGACATGAGTTTTTTTTAACTTTCCTTTTTAAAAACCATCGCAATGACCATCGCTATAAATGTTCAAAATTTCATGAAGATCGGTAAAGCCGTTTTCATGCCAACCGGACATGGGATGCAAACTTAAAAAAACTTAAACTTAACAAACAAACAAAACTTCTTTACCATCCCTACCACCTGGATGCGTGGCGATCTTCCACTGTGCGGTTCTCAAGGACTTTTTTTCCACGTTCCACTCGCTTGTGGAACGAACTCCCTTCGGCGGTATTTCCAGATCGGTACGACATGGGTACCTTCAAAAAAGGCGTCTACTTCTACCTACAAGGCCGGCAACACTCTTGTAAATCCTCGGATGTTGCAAGAGTTCATGGGCGGCGGTGATCACAAGTCATCTGTGACCCGCCAGCTCGTTTGCCCTCCTCTTCCATAAAAAAAAAAAAAAAAAAAAAAAGTCTCACATAGAGCGCTCCGCTCGCTTCCCTCAATTATACACATTTTAAACAGTAATAAAGCCAATTATATTACAGCATTCGTGAGTTAGATCAGAATAATAAGAGAAACGAAAAAAAGAGTACCAAAGGATTGAACACGTTTTACTCCTACGTCGATCACGACGAACTGTTGGCTACTACAGAAATTATGTTTTTACAAACACTGTCGAACAGCTCGCTGATGGTAAGTTGTTTTTATTAATTAGATGTTATATATTATATATAAAAGCATGAGGACCCCCCGGAGGGCATGTATGAAGAGGTTAATGTCTGTGGCCGAGGCGAAAGAGGTATGCAGGGACCGTAGCGTTTGGCGCTCTGTCTCTGGCTACCCCGCAAGAGACATGGCGTGAAGTTAAATAAATATAAATAAATATATATTACATATAATTCTTTTTTAATACCTTATGATTGTTATGTATATACAATTTTTATTGCAACTATTCTAGTTTAAGTAATTTACATCTAGTGTTATCACAAAAATAGCGTCAAAATCCCATTATTATTAACCAATAAATATATTTTAAAAATAACAATTTTTTATAAATGTAATGAACAATGAAATCATGATATAATACATAAAAATAAATCAAATCATAATACAAAGTAGATAGAAAGTAGATAGAAAATTGTACAATTTTTCTATCCTTTTCGACGTAATATTCGATGCGTTCAGACGTCGTATTAATAATATACTAGGATCCGCCAACCGTGCTGTGCGGGTGTTGAGCTGAGTCCCTCTCCTTTCTTCTTTTCTTGATAACTTTTGAATGGCTAAACATTTTTTCAAGCTGTTTTCACTATAACATCCGCGTTCGTCTCAAACATACATGAGAACATTTTTAGCTTATTATATAGTCGCATTCTGGAGGCAACGAACCACAAATAACAGTCTAACCAAACGGTTAAGAGCTTCGCTTACGCTCAGCTCAATAAATGTAATAAATTATGTTACAGAAAGAATACGAGTTCGATAGCAGTCGGAGATACCTGTGCGTGGTGCCAGGATTGGAAGGTCACCACAATAGGTTCAGAGCACTCTGCGAACGGCTGAAGGTGCCCGCACTGGTGCTGCAGTCAGGTCTTAACCAGCCCAAGATGACCATTCGGGAGATGGCCGAAGAATACGTCAAGGTTACTTGTCAATTGGCTTTCATTATTAAATCAAATTTTACTTTTGGTCTCCTTTTATTATATAAGTATAATTCGTTTGTAACAAAATGCGTATTTACAATCTTTTATTTGCATATATTTCATTGTAATTATATAATAATCCGTTTTTAAGACGCTAAATAAGAAACATTAATTATATTAATTATTTATATTTATATGTATATATGTATATATACAAAGTAATTTATAATTTCCTTTTTAGATTCTTCAAAGGCAAACCCTGTTGAAAGAAAACTTTGTTATACTCGGCTATGAAAGAGGAGTTTCGATAGCTTTAGAAATGGCATCGATTATAGAATCTCATGGTAACTTTTAGTTATATAAATATATATAATATTTATTAGTAACAAATATAATGTATTTGTTTATTAATTTATACAAATCATAATTCTTATAAATAATATGTAATTACAAAATTGATTGCAGGTCTGACGGGAACTATTTTCTGCATTGGAGGAACACCTGAGGAAATAAAAGGAAAAATTGAACAGGAACTAAGCCATCTTGACACAGAGGAAGCATTGCAAGAAGAAGTATTACGACACATGTTAACATTGATAACTAAAAGGAATCCTGAAAATATAGAAACAATTCTGAAGAGTAATCTAACATTTGAAGAGGTTGTAACCAAAACTATTCAAATGTTAAGCAATACAATACCTAATTCATCTGAATACGCAAAGAAAATAATACAAACAGCCTATTCAGATATACTTGTTATGAGGCAATATGTCTCAGATCCAAAGCCTCTGCGTTCTTCCATTATTTACATCCGACCTCACGATGTGGTTAAGATTACAAATAATAAACAATATTCTCAACAACCAGTAATAAATTACGAATTACAAAGTCCTCTGGCTCATGCTGCTCAGGATCTGTTGTGCTCTTCAATTATTAATCGACACTTGGGTGAGGAAGTTCAAAATAATTTTGAGAAACAAAACATTCTCGATACATATTTACTTAATGCTGACACTTTCATGTCAGCTGTGGATAATCTTGATTTTGTTTAATTTGTTGATACATTTGAGTTATTGAAATAAAGGATTGTGTGGGATATTTTTGTTTTTATTATTATTATTTATTTATCTTCACGCCATATCCCTTGCGGGGTAGCCAGAGACGACGAAGCTCCAAACGCTACGGTCCCTGCATACCTCTTTCGCCTCGGCCAAAAACATCAACCTCTTCATACATGCCCTCCGGGGTCCTCATGTTTTTTACGAGACCTTCCACCAGTATCATAGATAATGTGTTTTCGAAGGTCACTCGAGGCCTCCTCCTGTCTCTCTTACCGCTCACTTTTCCTAAATAATTCTTTTTTACCATTCCTTCATCACTCATTCGTTAGTCGTGCCCAAACCACCAGAGCAGGTTATTCTTCATTCTCACCGTGACATTTTGGCTAGTTTTCTTTTTTTTTTTGACTTAAAAATAGTTATTTATCGAATTTACCTTTAAATAACCTCTGAATAAAACTTATAACTAGTTAGGACTCAGTATAAAATGTTATAAAATACAGTGCACAAGTAGAGTCAGAATTTTGAATAAAATTTTTTGAAAAAATGACACGGCCAAATCTCTAAATTATTGAAAATTGAATTCAAACTAACTTTATTCAAGTAGACATTTACACGCACTTTTGATTATTATTACAATAAAAAAAATATGAATCACTATCACAACTCAGTAGGCTTAACAAATTTACCAGTTACATATAGTGGGTTAACTTAAAATATAGGGGAAGAGGGGGCAGAGTGGGGCACTTAATGTTTAAACATTTCTAAAAAAAAAAAAGAATGTGATTAAATTAAAGGGGTTAACTTTAAATCATAGCCTAATTCATTTCGAATGACTATGGATACATTTATGTTGATAACATAATTAATCTAAGAGATGTGAACACTTAAGTAAACAAAGGCATTTGACCCGCTATGCCCCGTGCATAGGGGTAAAGTGGGGTTGCCTATTGGGCATTGTGGGGTGGTCATAACGAAACACAATTTCCAAACTAAATAGTTTTATTTTTTCTTTATTCTTTCTTCACCGCCATTATTTGTTCTGTAGTCTGTTTGTCTGGCTCATCCACGAACAACCAGGTTGTGGAGAAGGCTGCCTAGGAGGAGTTTGCATATTCTTATCCAATTGTGTTATTTTTGCAATGGTTGTGTAATGTTACGGGTCAAAATTGTACAGCCTGTTTCATAGCTTGCATAGACCAGGAGTGTTGTTCAGTTTTTCTCTGGTATGTGCGCACCATATTAGCTAAAAACGTAAAAAAGAAATATATTACTATTTAAACTCTTTAAAATGGGGCAAAGTGAGGCTTTTGTGTGAGTGCCCCGCTTTGCCCCGGGCACCATACCCCACTACGCCCCACCGGCTTAGCCAAACTTAAAGAGAAACTGATGCCATCTTACCTTTCATTCAATCACCGTGTGCTTTTTGATTAAAAAATCAGCAGAGAATTTGATTCCTAATAAACTATAACACACCACAGTACATAAATACGTTTTAGAAAGAATTAATATCCAATTTCACTTAAAATTTTAAGAAAAACACTAGTTTTGATATTTTTGTTTGTATCACACGAAAGGGCGTGGGTAGCTTATGAAGGTCCCATGCTGTCTAAGGATCAATCATAGCGATGCATCTGACAATTCGTACAGCGTTTACTTCAAGCTATGTAAAGCGCGCCCCGCTTTGCCCCGTGGCCCCGCTATGCCACCCCTTCCCCTATACCTATGTTTTGTTAAAAACACTGTCCAAATCTTATAAGATATAGACATAGAATCGTCACTCCATCCATCCGTCCATCAGTAAATCCATCCATCCATTTAATCATTAGTATTATATTTAGTCCACAAGGACCATTTTACGAATGATGTCAATGAACTGGCGTTTTAAGTCGAGAATGCCACTTGCTTAAAACTGCATTTCATTTAGACATGTGACAGTGACATCCATCTTGGCGATTTTACTTCAAAAGCTTCACGTACTATTCTGAGATAGATGACGCTCTGTCGAGTTAATCTGTATCTTATAAGTCGTCCACAAAAATCTCGTACCGGCACAACTGTCCTTGTCATTTCTAAAAAAGAAAGAAAAAGAAAAAGATATATTGGACATCGGACGACACCGTCTGCTTATATACCGAGTATAAAAGTTTACATAAATTTCTACCTGACATCGAAGTAACTGCATTCATAAAACACGATATCTGGTACCCTTGGCAATTATGAAGGTAGACGTGGACAATCAGTTCAGAGTCTAGGCGTTTCTCTATAAGTCTTATAGTAATGTGAAATGTGAAACAGTGATCGCAATAAAAAATAACCGACTGAGTTTGTTGTGTGGTTCTTCTCAGACCAAGGCGCGTTTGGAACCCTCGTAGCCTTATTTTAAGTTGGAACGTGTCTTTTCAGAAGGGCTTATTTAAATACATACGATATCAAAATAGGCCCTCCTGTCACTTCCATTTGACGTACACAAGTGATCACTGGTATGGATTCAAAGTGGAAAAAATATAAATAAATAAATGCAGAGACGGATCGTGTCATGGACCACGTTTAAACGACATTTAAGGATATACTATCACAGATCAGTGAATAGTCTATCCTAATTGGTTGAGACGTTTACTCGTCCCTCGCATATTGATACCGTCTTTGTTGGATCACAAGTCGAGCGGGACGTATGTCATATCCCCAGAGCGGGCGTTAGGGGGTCGCGCGATGAGGTGACGGCCCGGGGCGCCAAATTTGGGGGGCGCTGAGGTCTGGGGCCTCGGCCTTCTGCCTTCCGCGCTGTATACCCTCAATACTGTGCTCTATGTGCCGTATTCACAAGGCGTGCTTAGGCGTTATTTTGCACAGCAATTTAAAGGCGTATATCCGGCGTATCATGGAACACTAGTCTTATCCATCCGTTCCCTAAATAAGGCGACAGTAGCTATCCAAAATAATACAGAACATTATAAACCGCCATCACTTTGGTTACCTCGGGAATCGTCAGTAAATCAATGACTGGTAGTAGGGCTTCCGCCGTGGGGCGGCGGCTATAAGAGACAAATTAGAGGGCCTGGCAATTCGTCTGAGTGTCGACAATATCTTCAATTATGTTTGGCACAGAGCGCTTTACTAGAAGCTACGATCTTATGGCTACCTAAAAGATTGTACAAGAGGACCACCAGCTTCCACACTGGCTGGAACTAACAGGTCGTTATTGATAGATTTCCCTCAGATCACAAGCCCGTGAACGTGTTCCTCAATGTTGTGCGCTATTCCCATCACTCTTTCTTGTTCTTCTTCATATATAAGTGTTATATTGGTAATTCCTAACATTAATTGTTATTCGGATGCACCTAGTGCTGGTACAAAAAAGATTTAAATAGTCGCCTTTATAAGAAATCACGAATTTTTTTTTTGTATGATAAGGAATCATGTGAAAATGATCATATGTGTAAATTTTATTATAAGCATCTAGATATAAAATCTGGTGGAAAAAGATGTCACAACATATATGAGTAAACTTTGAACATTTACATACTTTATATGTGATGATGATATTATATGATGCTCGAAGCGACCAACCGCCGCCAACTATTTACAGTCAAGAAATTCACATTAGAAAAAGTAAAAAAAACAAGTGTATGCGGTATTATGATTTTTTAATTTATATTTATTACATTTATGCATCGCTTCTACACAGGAGTGCAAATTTTTAATAAAAAAATTAAAATTGTGCCTACCAAAAAATATTAAGTACGTTTATTTTATAACATCTTTCTACAGTAATATAAAATTTTCTGTACAAAACAGCAATTCTTCAACTCTCACATATATTTATTAATATTTAAATAAAAAATGTGGTATTGACAATCGACAGCGCTATGCGTCTAAAAGTTACAAAGGAAATGTTAAGTCTGTGCTAAATATTATTTGCTATTGGACTCAAAAATGTAAATGTCAATATTGATGTCAGAATTCGTATGTCATTTGTCACTTTGAAGTATTTACTGTGCACGTGTTGTGTCTTTTTTATTTTGTTTTATATTAATAAATAAGTTTTAATTGTTAGAGGTTAAAATTTAAAGATATTAACATGGCTACAGATGTCGAACAAAAAGTTAATTCTATATTAGAAAGTATTAAAAAAAAAGCAAGTAGTGGAGAAAACAGTACTTTAGTCGAAGCACAGAATGACGACTTATCTGCAAATAAATCTTCAATTACCAATAAAGTAGATGAAATTAGAGGCAAACCCAAATCGGGTAGATTTTGGAAATCGAAAAAAGAAAAGTAAGCATGCGCTCTAAAAGAAAATTTACTTATATGTTTAAAATATTCGATAATTTTTTAACACTAACCTTTTCAGGTTCTCCAAAATAGTAAAAACTAAAGGTATACGGCCAGACTTTCAAGCAAAAACAGCATTAAGAATAGAACTCAAGAGAACGAAACAAATCTCCCATCAGATTTTAGATCAAATGAAAGAAAAGGAACTGTCAAGGAAGGAGAGACGCCGTGAGAATCTGAAACGTGCCGAAGAAAATAAAAGAAAATCTGAAATAGTACAAGTAATAACAAATACAAAGAAATTGAAGAGAATGAAGAAAAAGCAATTACGGTTTATTGAGAAAAGAGATATTAACAATGTAAATAAAACAAGTAAATAAAGATATTTGTAAAAGAACAGTTTTTATTATTAATTTATATATATTAAAATATTGAGTGTTAAAACCCCGGAGAGCATGTATGAAGAGATTTATGTCTGTGGCAGAGGCAAATGAGGAATGCAGGGACCGTAGCATTCGGCGCTCCGTCATCTCTGGCTACCCCGCAAGGGATATGGCATGAAGTTAAATAATAAATAATAATAATCTAGTGTTATTTGGTCAGTCATTTTTTTATACATAGTTGGAGTTAGCTCAAATACATATTTCTCATAGTTTGAGCTAAATTTCAAATTTCTAGAAGCATTTACATCCTCAATATTAAATTTAGCTATCATTTGGTGAACTATTCTTACAACCACCACAAAATTTGACCACACAACTATTGCCTGATACAGAAAGTTGGCATTGCATGTTAGGCTTCAAAATCAGTAGAGGATTTGTGATGTTTCCCAAGGCAGCTCATTATTCTTGACACTTCTACCACTGGAAATGCAGTTACCCAACTACAGGCTATGAGTATCAAAAGTAACTTACATATACACCTAATTCTGTTTTTAAACGATGTTATTCCATTTAGCATGATTTAAAATTTTTTGGGCTTAATTTTTTTTTGTCAAATTTAATTTTTGTGAAATCTCTTCATATCACAAATTTAGGGGAATTCCCTTTTTGTGCATACAAGCAAATTTACTGGTCAAAACAATTGAAATGTGTTAATATTTTGTGAATAATCTTTTTTATCTTTAATAACTGCTTGTAAAAATAAACATTGTATATGTGATTTAATTAAATAAACATGAGTACTTGTTCTTAAAAAATCCTTGTTTTTCACAAATTTTAATAGGTTTTAGAGATTAGGAACCAATCACCTATTTTTGCATACAATCAATGTCTTTTTTTACATGTTTTTTTCTGGAACCAATCTACTGTGTAAAAATAGACTTAGGTGTGTTGAGATAGTAGAGAAAGATCCAGAATAGAATTTACATCTCTTTCAAAATTTCATAAAAGTAATCTTACTTACTATACAAAACAAACTCAAATATTATTTAAAACGCCGGTTGAAATAAAAAACTGACATTCCATCTAATATTTTTATTAAGTACCATCACATACATATAAAAATATTAAATGCATTTTAACATATATGTGGGGTATGTTTTGTGTTCTATATTTACATTACACTTTGTGTGATGAGACGGTGAAAAACTTTTATAATTAGTAATCAATTATGTACACAAAACTTAGAAATAAAAAAAAAACATAAAAAACTTTTGACAAAGATATATTTTCATAGAAAGATCAATTAAAAAAACCCATCACACATGATCATAAGCCTCAATAAAATTATATCACTTGGATTTATAAAACAATACTGCTCGCTTATTGGTTGAATGCACACTTAACACTAAACCTACCGTCAATTCTTGTATACCTGTTCCTACCGCAGTCAAATTGACCAGTAATTAAAATAAAAGTTATTTTATTATATAACGCAGGTAATAATTAAAATAACTAAAAGTAAAGAGTGTAGACAATATTATATGCATATTATAAGAATTGTCATGTAGTTTGATAACGATATTATAATGTTTAAAAATGTGAAGTTTTACAAAAGTTTAAGCATGGGCAATTTGACCGGTACTTGGTTGGTTTAGTGTTATCCTAAGTTACATATGATATTACGTTTCAGAGTATTCACTAAAGACACTTATATCTAACATAACGTTCAAGTAAATCAATAAATTTAGCGTTGTTATATTTATAACAACATTACGTAGCCTAAAATCTAATTATACTAATATCTTTCTAAATCCATCAACATAGAAAAAATCTTCATTTAAAACATCAGTCTAAGGCAGTGATAACAAATTTGATCGTAAATTGAGTTTCAAAAATTACAAATGAGAATATTAAACTACAGAAAACACATCTTCTTATGTGAGAATAAAACTACCGATGACTATACATAATTTTGATCCTTTATATAATATTAATTTGAATATTACTAGTATTTGTTCAAGATTTATTCGAGTTAGGATCATACATACATCTGTTTAGTATTAATGAGATTTCTTACCCCTTGTACGTTGTTGATTAGTGTTTCACTTGCATTGGTATAAAAAATGTATAAAATACGTAAATGAGATTCACATAGAAAATATTGTTTTAATATTAAATTAATTTTGTCTGATTATGAGATTGTAATAATTGAGCTGAGCGTAAGCGAAGCTCTTAACCGTTTGGGAGACCTTTTTTTGTGTTTAATTGTCTCCAGAATGCGATGAGATGATTAGCTAAATATTTTCTCATGTATGTCTGAGGTGAACGCGGATGTTATAGCGAAAACAGATTGAAAAAATGTTTAGCCATTCAAAAGTTATCAAGAAAAGAAGAAAGGAGAGGGGCTCAGCTCAACACCCGCCGCGCACGGTTGGCGGATCCTAGTTATTATGTTATAAAATATATCTTTCCTCTATTTCCTTTTCGTTCATTTCAATGATATTTGGCACTGTTTGTGACCATTTACGATATCAAAGTTAAAAAACACCCAGTGTATTTAATAGAGGATAATTTCTATTTATATTTTGAAAACTTACTTGATTAATAAGACACGAAAAAAATATAAAATTCGAATCGACAACATATAACCGCTAAATTCGATAGTCGAGTATTTTGTTACTGACGTTGACAGATAAATAGCAGCCGCCATACTGACGTCACTGACACCGGACGCCATCTTGTTAAAACATTTTACGGTAAATATTTTTTATGAATAATATGAAAATATATATATTTAAACTGACAAATTATTATATAATAATTTTGATAACTTTTTAATTAATAAAAACGTTCATATTATTATGAAAAATAAGCGATATTCACTGTTACAATGTACCGTATAACTTGAAAGTGAAAGTTAACGTGTGTAACTTGAAAGCGTATAAAAACTTAAAACTTTGTCATTTATAATCACTCTTTTTATAAATAGGGGCCCCAACAGACCCTCAATTTCGACTCGCTGCGCTAGCGAAATCTCGGGTGCTGTTTGCATATTGAGCGAAGCGAGTCCAGTGTATTGACTCATCGTTTCCCATTCACTTCAGTGGGATATCAGTTTCTTGACATGACATTTTTCATTTTTTTTTTAAACCATCACCTAATATGTGTCTTTTTGATAGCAAAAATTCATAATATTCCGTCAAGTAGTTTTCGGGCCTATTCGTGACAAAGTATGTCAAAGTCTCCAGTAGAACGCTCCGCTCGCTGCACTCGCTTCACTCAATTAAAATTACGGTAGTTTAGGAGATTGAAACTTATAAATAACCACTTTAACTTACAGTGTGTCTAACAAGACTATTCTCGTTGGGTGTCTTCTTGTAGAAACTATCAAATCCACAAACGTCGTATCTTACTAACTATATGTCATTAAAAAAAATGATTTAATTATAATAATACCTTACTTAAAAATAACTAACTAGAATAACGAACAATTTGATCTCATAGAAATGCTATTTAGATAGATACATTTTGTTTTGTTGATTGGAACATTCCCGAGATTTCCAAGTATGGAGTCACACGTCGAAGTCACTCGTCGCAGTCACGTGGAAGTCACACGTCGAAGTCAGCCCCGGCCTTCCCAGCCGGAGGTATGAACGGCTCGCTCCACATCCTCCTTAGATCACCCTGGTTGATATTACAATTAATGAAAAATATTTTGTTGATTTGAATCTCGATGTAACGGAAATGCGTCACGATAAAGAGAAAAGATTAATGTATAGGAGAGAGTGAGATGGAAGACATTGGCCACTGCGACAGTGCCATCTGTTGCTCAATGTTTAAACTGAAGTTTTATTAGAGGTTTATATTGAAGTTGTTATTTTTTAAAACTTACGATAGATGGCGTTGACACTTTTACATTAGTGTAATAAATATTTTTTAAGTTTGGTAAAAAATAATAAATATATAATTTTAATACTCTTGATACTTTGTACACTGTTTTGTAGGCTACTTTTCACTTCTGCCGTGTTTGAATTGTACACACACGCCCATACATGCACACACACACACACGCACGCACGCACGCACGCACGCTCGCACGCACGCACGCACGCACGAAAACGACACACGGGTAGTTTTAACCTAGGAGATTACTCCTCAATCATGTTTAATCTTGATACCTTGACATACGCCATCGTGAGGAGCGGCAGCAGCGTGAACGGCACGAGGTAGAGTAGCGCGGGCTGCGCCGCCTTGAACACCTCGGCAGACACAGTCGCCGTCAGCAGCCCCAAGAAGTACCCCAGCAGCGAGCAATGAAAGTACGTCAGCCTGGAACCCATCGACCTGGGCCCGGGGACCTGCCCCATCTGACACACGAGCGTGGCCTTCTTGTACGCGTCGTAGCGAAGCACGAAGCACAGCAGCAGACCAGGCATCACTATGTCACCGAGACCTAGAATATACAAACAGTAATCACTATAAGGAACTACTCCGAGTTTGTTGTATTTCATCTCAGAGAAGTCAAGAGAGAGAGAATATATAGTAGGGACGCCAACAGACCCTCAATTTCGACTCCTTGCGCTCGCAAAATCTCGGGTGCCGTTTGCATATTGAGCGAAGCGAGCCCAGTGTAATGACTGATCGTTTGCCATTGACTTCAATGGGATATCAATTTTTTGACATGACATTTTTCAAAAACTTTTTTTTAAACCATCACCTAATGTGTGTTTTTATATTACAATAATTCATAATTTACCGTCAAGTAGTTTCCGAGCCTATTCGTGACAAAGACTCTGAAAAAGTCTCCAGTAGAAGGCCACGCTTACTTCGCTTCAGAAATAAATATTTATATATTCTACTATGAAAGGTATCTATCATGTTAAGAGAACGTGATGTCATCGTGAGGGTTGCGTGCATTGACATTGTGAAATCTTTTCATCACTGGAGTCAAAATGTCAGTTAGATTGTCAAAATTTCAAAACAAACGTCATCACCCTACTGATAGCGGTCAAAGGTCATGTGTTGTAAGAAATTGTAATTAATTTATTAAATTATT
The DNA here is from genome assembly GCA_918358865.1 of Melinaea marsaeus rileyi. NCBI lineage: Eukaryota > Metazoa > Arthropoda > Insecta > Lepidoptera > Nymphalidae > Melinaea > Melinaea marsaeus. Next base: position 9,224,191 of record OU911090.1, on the reverse strand, counting down.
TTTTTAATTATTTCTGTGTGTTTGGACGTGCGTGCGTGTGTGGGCGTGTGTGTGTGGGTGTGTGTGTGTGCGTGTGTGTATGCGTGTGTGCGTGCTTGTATGCGTATACATGCGCGTCTTCCTGTGCGTGCGTCCGTACCGAGCATGGAGAAGTGTCCCTGGTGGTGCATGGAGGGGAACACGAGCTTGGCTGGCAGGGACAGCTTGGGTGCATCCCGCATGGCGCCGCCCAGCTGCAGCCGACGGGCCACCACGTTCATTGGGTTCTCTGCGGGCCTAGAGTTACGAAACATCATTATTTTTTTATATCTTTCCATTTTGAATCGATACCAGGGGGAGGCCTCGAGTAACCTTCGAAAACACAGTATCTATGATACTGGAGGAAAGTCACGTAAAAAGCATAAAGACCCCCGGAGGGCATGTATGAAGAGGTTGATGTCTGTGGCCGAGGTGAAAGAGGTATGCAGGGACCATAGCATTTGGCGCTTCGTCTCTGACTACCCTGCAAGGGATATGGCGTGAAGATAAATAAATAAATAAATACTTGTGTATGAAATAGGAAAAAATATTATTTTATTGTCTTACAAACGTCATTATATCTACTGAGCAATATACAAACAACTAGAATCACCGCAATCAATTTGATAACTTAATAATGGTTAATACCTGGTAGCGACCTTCACCATCACGTTGGTGGTGAAGATGTACGATGAGAAGAACACCCAGAACACGTCGTACAGCAGTAGACCCGTCAGCAGCAGGGTGGATACCTTCAGGGACGGCAGGCGGATCAGCGCGATGAACGTCACGCAGAGACCCATGCCCATCGCTGGAATACCAACAATTATATATATATACACGGTTTTGGTATAACACAGATTGAAAAAAAATTTTTTTTTTAATTTTTTTACACGATTTTATTCCATTTAGCACGATTTAAATTTTTTTGGGCTTAATTTTTTTTTTTGTGAAATTTAATTTCTGCGAAATATGTTCATATCACAAATTTAGGGGAATTCCCTTTTAGTGCATACAAGCAAATTTACTGATCAGAGCAATTGAAATGTGTTAATATTTTGTGAATAATCTTCAATAACTATGCTTCTAAAAATAAACATTGTATATGTGATTGAACTAAATAAACATGTACTTGTAGAGCACTTGTTCTTAAAAAAATCCTTGTTTTTCACAAATTTTAATAGGTTTTAGAGATTAGGAACCAATCACCTATTTTTGCATAACATCAATGTCTTTTTATACACGGTTTTTTCTGGAACCAATCTACCGTGTAAAAACAGACTTAGGTGTATATATATATTCTATATATATATATATTCTATATACATAATATAATTTAAATACAATAAATAGCAACGATTACATATATATAGTTTAAAATGTGAGATGTGAAGATGCGGACGATTCCGCTGACAAAAACTTGTATTTTAGATTATACGGCTAACTGTTAACCGTGCAATGATACATGGTGGTAATAATGTGTACAACAGAAACCGAGTGTGTGTGTGTGTGTGTGTCGTATAAATACGAACGCACCGTCCATAAGCAGCCAGTGTCCCGTCAGCACCCAGACGGCGACGATGCCGGCGGCTAACAGGGCCGCGGCCAGCTCGGGGGCGGAGTAACGCCCACACCTCGGCCCCGCCCCCAGCACGCCCCCCGCGACGTACTGGCACAGCGGCGTCAGCAGGAAGGCCAGCGCCGCGCACGCTATTACTGAAACATTATTAATGATCCTAGATGAAGTAACAAGCTTCAATTATATTATAATAATAGGGGCGCCAACAGACAATCAGTTTCGACTCGCTGCGCTCGCGAAATCTCGGTTGCCGTTTGCATATTGAGCGAAGCGAGCCCAGTGTAATGACTCATCGTTTCCCATTGACTTCAAGGGGATATCAGTTTTTTGACAAGATTTTTTTAAATTTTTTTTCTTTGGCTACATTTTAAATTTTTGTTTCAAAACCATCACCTAATGTGTGTCTTTTTAATTGCAAAATTTTATAATTTTCCGTCAAGTAGTTTTTGAGCCTATTCCTGACAAAGAATGTGAAAGTTTCCAGTAGAACGCTCCGCTCGCTTCATTCGCTTCGCTCAATAAATCACTTTGGACAATGTACGATAATTAGAGGTCCTTGAAGGTTATAGTAATGGTTCCGTATGATATTATTCAACCCGCTATTATACGATAAATCTCTCACTTGCAGTGCAGATGGCGACGAGGGTCTGCATGGAGTCGAAGAAGAAGAACATGATGAGGAGAGCCACTGATGATCCCAGGGGGAAGCACAGCGCCTGCATCGTGCTCAGGGTCTGGACATCTGGAAGTACGGTATATGTATATTAATTAATTTATTTGCAAATTAATATAGAACATTTTATCCGCCGAAAATTATGGTCTGAATTAATTTTAATATAAACTTCTTACTACACCCCTTCAACCGTATAGTGGTGGTGGACTACATGGATAGTCCAGTGGTATAAAATATAACTTTCTCTAAAACTGTGAGCATTTGTTTCTTGAGCCGCTGAATACTTTCAAATAAATCAAAGTATCAGAATATCTTTATTCAAGTAGGCATTTATTTCAGTTCAGCTCGGTTATAAAATCATAAAACGTGAAGGTGAAGCGCAAGGGATATTCCTGGACTACAGATATAGTCCACTTGGTATAAAATCATAAAACGTGAAAGTAAAGCGCAAGAGATATTCCTGGACTACACATGTAGTCCACTTGGTATAAAATCATAAAACGTGAAAGTAAAGCGCAAGAGATATTCCTGGACTACACATGTAGTCCACTTGGTATAAAATCATAAAACGTGAAAGTAAAGCGCAAGGGATATTCCTGGACTACAGATATAGTCCACTTGGTATAAAATCATAAAACGTGAAGGCGAAGCGCAAGGGACATTCCCGGACTATTCTAAGTAATAAACACATTTCACTCACTGTTATTAGCGGTCGAGCTGGTAGTCTCGCGCTCCGCTCGCTCCCTCGCCTCCCTCTCCATGTTCAGTGACCGAAAACTACCGTACACTATCAGCAACATGGAGATCAAACATGCGGACACCCTGTAATACATTTTATTATATATTTAGTGCAAACACAAATACAAGTACCTATATATATATATATACTACTAGGGGCGCCAACAGACCGTCAATTTTGACTCGCTGCGTTCGCGAAATCTCGGGTGCCGTTTGCATTTTAAGCGAAGCAAGCCCATTGCAATGACTCATCGTTTCCCATTGACTTCAATGGGATATCGGTTTTTTGACGATTATTCCTCAACGACATGACATTTTTCATTTTTTTTTTTAAACCATCACATAATGTGTGTTTTATTGCAATAATTCATATATTTCCGTCAAGTAGTTTTCGAGCATATTCGTGACAAAGAATGTGAAAAAGTCTCCAGTAGAACGCTCTGCTCGCTTCGCTCAATCAATATATATATACATATACGTTTTTTACACCTGCAATGTTCGTAATGCAACTTAATTGATTTAATAATAAAAAAACCTAAGCGTTTTTGAATTCTTATTTTGATATATACATTAAAATAACTATTTACCCACATTAAAAACTAAAACAAGATTATAATATCTACTTAAAGGAGATAAAAAATGTTTTTTACACCTGCAATATTTGTATAAGAAAAGTGAGCGGTAAGAGAGACAGGGGGAGACCTCGCGTGACCTTCGAAAACACAATATCTATGATACTGGAGGAAGGTCACGTAGAAAGCATGAGGACCCCCGGAGGGCATGAATGAAGAGGTTGATGTCTGTAGCCGAGGTGTAAGAGGTATGCAGGGACCGCAGCGTTTAGAGCTTCGTCTCTGGCTACCCCGCAAGGGATATGGCGTGAAGCTAAATACTATATTCGTAATGCAACTTAATTGAAACATCATATAACATATATAAGTTCAAATTCAAATTCAAAATATCTTTATTCAAGTAGGCATTTACACGCACTTTTGAATCGTCAATTATTACAATAAAAAGGTCAGTGTAGTCAGTCCGTAAGTAAGCTACCAACTCTGAATGCTGCTCTGAGAAGAGCCGGCCAGAAACTCAACAGTTGCTCTTTTCAAAAGTAATATAACAATAGGTGATGTACATTATAATATAAATCCTACAAATATGTCATGTTCATATGTCATATATAAGTTCATATATCATATAACTAAGTATGATTGAATTGTCAGAGGTAGTTTGATAACCCTCGACCTCGTAAAACAGATTCTAGATTCTCATAATAAACTCGGTCGTATAAACTTTATTAGTGATAGACAGAGATAGACATTATTGAGCTAAGCGTAACCGAAGCTCTTAACCTTTTGGGAGACCTTTTTTTGTGTTTAGTTGTCTCCAGAATGCGACGAGATAATTAGATAAAAATTTTCTCATGTATGTTTGAGTCGAACGCGGATGTTATAGCGAAAACAGATTGACAAAATGTTTAGCCATTCAAAAGTTATCAAGAAAAGATGAAAGGAGAGGGGATCAGCTCAACACCCGCCGCGCACGGTTGGCGGAACCTAGTTTATTATATACTAGCTGAGAATTCGTCTTTGTTTGCGGAATGTTCCTTAGTAGTAGCCCAAGTTACTTATAACAAGTTATCACAAAAAGTTCTGTTCAAATCGGTCCAGCTTTTTCAGTTATCACCAAACAAACAGAAAGTATATATATATATATATATATATATATATATATAGCTGATAATCTTATCCCTTTCCACTCTGAGACCATTTTCACATTTCCTTCCAACAACTCGATAATGATATATATATTTTATCATCAAAAATGTTGAATAACTTTTTAGTTCAAAAAATAAAACATTAAAATATATAATTTTTACATGAATTTATTGAGAAAATTTATAAAATTTCACATCTTATAGTTTTCTAGAGTGTGATACCGCTTAAAACAATTTCCTGGATGAAGGCCGGGCTTCCTTTCGCAAGTATCGCAAAAATAACTCGTCCGCTTTCTTTCGCCACGAACATTAGGCTTGGAACACACCGCACAGTCCTTAATTTTTCTTTCAGGTAATTGAAAAATGAAATGTGGAGCTTTTTGTAGACGTTGCTCCTTATCACTATCGGATACCGGCATCTCAATCTCAATCTCAACATCCTTTGAAATTTAACAACATCTTATTGTACCTTATTACATCTAACCTAACTAATTACCCAATTCTTAGAAAAACTACCAAAAAGGATCTTTTTTTCTTTCATGTTATCGCCCGTTTTATTGTTTTATTACGCCCTGTCTCATCTTTTTCATGCCAGCAATGTCTGCATTTCGAATTGCCGAAATAAATGCTCATGCCAGCAGTGCTGACATTCCGAGTTGCCGGAATAAAACTTCATGCCAGCAGTGCTGGCATTCCGAGTGGAAAGGGTTAAATTTTACTACCACAAACAAAAATATATCGGCTCAGATTATTAAATCTTTCTAACATTGTCATATTATCCAATTTATCGAGCACTAAGTCAGTTAGCACACTATCTGTGAACTGTTCAAAGGTTGTTAGTGTGGTAGTGGTGGATTTTAGTTCACTATTTTTAGGGTTAAAAAGTGGTTCTAAATCTGTCTTAACACTAAACCTACCGACAATTCTTGTATACCTGTTCCTACCGCACGCGATCAAATTGACCGGTAATTAAAAGTTATTTTATTATATAACGCAGGTAATACTGGAAATAACTAAAAGTAAAGAGTGAAGACAATATTATATACATATTATAAGAATTGTGATGTAGTTTGATAACGATATTATAACGTTTAAAAATGTGTAAGTTTTACAAAATTTTAAGAACGATCAATTTGACCTGTACTTGGTAGGTTTAGTGTTAAACATTTCTTGTTAGAGACGAAGCTTTAAGCCTTTACTATACACCTAAGTCTGTTTTTACACGGTTTTGATATAACACGGTTTGAAAATAAAATATTTTTAATTTTTTTACACGATTTTATTCCATTTAGCACGATTTAAAATTTTTTGGGCTTAATTTTTTTTTTTGTCTAATTTAATTTCTGCGAAATATTCATATCACAAATTTAGGGGAATTCCCTTTTTGTGCACAAGCAAATTTACTGGTCAGAGCAATTGAAATGTGTTAATATTTTGTGAATAATCTTCAATAACTATGTTTGTAAAAATAAACATTCTAGTAAAATATAGAATTGATTGAATTATTACATAATATATGCCTCTGAGATATAAGACGAAATAACCCTATGACCCTAGAGTTGACTAATTAAGTATCAAATTATAGGAAAATGATCCAATGAATACTTAAAGCCACTTTACACACCAAGACGAAGAGATAGGTCTGTTTTAGACTACTATCTTTATAATTAGTAAATTATAACATATTTATATATATATATATATGTATATATATATAAAGATTTAACGTCTATAAATAACTAGCAGGTAGCAGAAGCAAGAAGAGAGGGAGCCGGGGGTAAACTTTGCAGTTTTTTATCTGTAACTTTGGAACGGTTTAGACCTTTGCAAAACCCTTTCTCATTGCACCTATTCAATATGTCAGGAGTCTTGTGTTCAAATTTCAGCTTTCTAGGTATTACGGTTTGGGCTGTAGAGAGGTGAATGTAAATATTTTGAATCGCAATGCAAATATTAATAATATATATATAATACATTATTTTAAATAAATAAGTTATATCTATAATTAATTATAAATTAACATTTATTTTGTTATATAACAATTTTAAGCAGTTGTAGTAAATTACACACACACACACACACTTATATATATATATATATATATATATATATATAATTATGTATATATGTATATATGTATATATATATATATATATATATATATAATTATGTATATATGTATATATGTATATATATATATATATATATATATAATTATGTATATATGTATATATGTATATATATATATATAATTATGTATATATGTATGCAAGTTATAAACTTGTATATAAATATGATCATGAAACAAAAAAACAAAACTCTTCATATACCGCCAGAAGGCATGTATGAAGAGGTTGATGTCTGTGGCCAAGGCGTAAGAGGTATGCAGGAACCGTAGCATTTGGAGCTTCGTCTCTGGCTACCTAGGGATATGGCGTGAAGATATATAAATAAATAAATAAATAAATATATATATAAACTTACTTGGATGAATCCATAATTGAATACGCCCATTTGTATTCCTGGTATTCCATATTCGCACCGACCTGCGCCATTATCCGGACAATCCTTCACCGTTAACTAATTTGTTGCTCACTGAAATTATTTAAAGACAATGATACATTATATAAGATATAATTAAACATGTCAATATAAAAATTACTTCATAATAAAGAATGCAAGATGAATTGCTTCTAAAATATTTGGCAGGTGCATAGATGTATGTAGATGTGCATGTGTGCATGTGCGTGCGTGTGTGTGTGTGTTTATTATATTGTAGTAGTATATAGTATACTTAGTAGTTAATATGTAGCGTTATTTTTTAATTAATTTATCTATTTATATAATAATTTGTGAGGTACTAAATAATATATTTAAAAAAATGCAACTACTATTTTATGACATGGAAAAGGTTTGTTAAGATCCAATTTCCGATTGATCACTTATAATCACTTCTCCAAATTTTAATATATAAACAGAATCAATAAAAAATTGAACTTTTATATTTACTATATTACTTACCGACATATTAATGGGAACAAAAACTAATATAATATTAAATATAACACATGGTTTATTCAAGAACTATGTATTTATAAAGTTTTTAATGGTAAATAATCAAAACGCAAACAGACATACAAACTTCTTGTAGATTTGTATAGTTATAAAAGATATAACTTATTGAAGATGATATCAAAATGAGTAATATATGAAATTGGCACAATTGTTTTTGTAATATTATTAATTCCAGGATAAAGTTATGCTTTAGATAAGGATAATGATAAGAATAAGGATAAGAAACAATGATGTTCTAATTATAAATAACTTGCGTCTACATTACATACATATCAAGATATAAGCAAATTCATAATATTATTTGTGATATGATAAAATAGAGACGACAATAAGTAGGTCACTGTATCTTTTGTATAAATAATTTCAAAATAACGATTTATAAAACTGTTTTTAAAAGGTTCACGGTTTTCGGAAATTTATTTGCTTGAACAAAAAGTAAAACAATTTTTCAAAATAAGTAGAGCACGAACGAAGTGGACACATTAAAGTGAAAGGGATACTCGAATATACACTTATGAAGGATTTAATTAATGACAAATCACTTGAAATGTATTAATATACATTTATAACATTGTTATGTATGGAAATAGTTATATGTTATATAGAAAAATAATACAAAGCAAAGCATTACGGAAGCAAAAATACAAAACATATCAATACTAACCGTGGACGGCAGCCGTCCCTAAGTTTATATACTTTCAACCCCTTGATGCCATACTTTCTATTAGCTATTAAACTAATATTCTGCTTACATTAAATTAATATGTAACACAAAATTATTATAGTAATCCTAACACGGCTTTAAGCTTGTCGATCGACATTCGACACTAGACCGAGACACTCGACAGCCATAGTTTTCATTGTAGGGCAAAGGATTTTAAGAGTCAGCCAATATCATATTTCGTATTTAAGCTATGTTACTCAGATTTTGATAAAAAAGTATTTATATAATAGAAAATATGTGTTTTAATTTTTATTAATAACTCCGTTTTTATAATTACACAAAATTTATATCTTCATTTTAAAACTCCTATACCAGCAACTAATATAGTTACGTTTAGAGATTTTAAATTACGACAACTGTAAACGGTAAAAATTTAAGGGAATAAAAGGAAAAACAGTAATATAGGGTTCACTTTTAAAATATGAACGTATTTCAGATTTTAATTTACTTATATTATTTCTTTATTACAGATCGTTTTTTTATGCACAGATTTAATAATTCTCTACTCTACATTATGTGATCTGACATTAGATTAACAAATTGTGAAGTCAAAACTAATCATAGAAAATATGGTCTGGATTTTAACCTTTTAATTCATAATTCATTTAAATTTATAAAAGTAATTGCAATGAAGTTAACTTGTGTGCTACTTCGTCGCAACCTGCTCCCAAATGGACATATTTTCCGAGGAAAAGATCGGTTGGTCAAAAGAGTTGAACCTCAGCATTTACGCAATCTAGAACAAAATTTCGCTATTGAAGAACAAAATATGTTCTATTTAAGACAACCCTACCTTACCGAGGTTTGTATATTAAAAAAAATGCAATTACTTCTTACAATTTTACTTAGTACAGGTTATGTTTATGTTACTGTTTAAATATAAATGGTATTTTAGGCAGAAAGTCATGGACACGCAAAGGCCTTGGGAAAACGAGAAAAGAGGATTGAGAAGTTTTTAGATAATGAAAGGAGAATCTTCAAAGCAGACGTTACAATTTACGAGAGGCTGAAACACCTCCGTGTTAATGAGAGTTGGGAATAATATTTAGTTTAATTAATTGTAATATTTTTTAGATATCTAATAAACAATAGAATTAGTGCCTAAATTGGTTGGTGATAATCTGATATCTTAATAACTAATTAATCTTGAATTATGGACTAATTTTTATATTAACCGTGTGAGTTTCAGTGAAATATTTTCATAAAAGTAGGGGTGCAAACCGAACCTCGATCTTGACTCGTTGCACACGCAAAATCACGGTAGAGTACGGCAAATTGAGCAAAACGAGGAACTAATCTTCAATTCAAAGCTGAAACTAACAGCCTAAAAATATTGAATAATCAAATATCACAACGAATTTTTATTACATTGAAGTCTATGGGACTAATTTTTTGGTGATTATTCCTCAACAACACGATTTGTTTTTCCCTTTTTTTTATAAAACATCGTTATAAATGTGCAAAATTTCATGACCATCGATGAAGCAGTTTTCGTGCCAACCCCGGACATGGGATGCTAAAAGTCACACAGATCGCTCCCGTCGCTTCGCTCAATAATTAAATGTATATTTTAGACATCAGTCATTGCTAAAACCACTTTATTTATCACTTTTGATACAATTTTATATAAGTTTAGGACAAAGATATAAAGACAAACTTGTATTTCTATTAGTGACCCAATTAATACATTTGACAGGATATCAAACGCTTTTTAATATTTTCTTGGATTCCATATTAGTTGTATATCTAACAATAGGACCAAAGTAAAAGAAAAATAAAATCAGGCGTATTATTACTTGCTTTTTGATATATTATTGTATATGTACAATATTATAAGAGATTACACTTTCATAGTTTCCTATAATATAATAGGTACATGACAATAAATATATATATATCAGCCTACAACTTTGTCAGTTCCTTTATAAATTATTTTAAGCAGCAAAAATTAAATATTAAAACTGCCATATTTTAAATATATATAACTTAGAAATGAATTAAACCCTTTATAAGAAACCTCAACCTCAATAAAAAGAAAGATTAGTTGAGATAAAAAGTATCCTATCTTTTTAAGTTGGACCTAACTATAGATATCTAGAAAATTTCATTGAAATCAGTGCAGTGGTTTCAAAGATTAGCACAAACAAACATTGGTCCAGGGATTATATATATATATATATATATATCAGCTATCGTGAGATTCATTAGGCGGGCCGGCGATACCTCCGATAGAAACCTTGTAGAGTACAACCTCAAGATGGCAATTTCTCACCGTGACTCCGAGGCTATGAAAAAGCTAGTGAACTTATTGACCTAGCTTACAACTACTACCATTTACTTTATTTATTATTACTATTAATTTCTAAAAAAGCTTTCGAAAACTTGTGCAGGTGTACAATTTCCTGCGTAGTTACCATTGCAATTAAAATTATAACAAAATTGTTATTAACATTACAATGTAAGGCATGGACAAATGTCTATGGTCATTAAATTAACAAAAAAAAACATTAGCTATCTGTGAAGAACCTGTGAAAATCGGTCCAGCAGTGTCAGAAATTAGCCGGACCATCAAATAGGCAGAAAGGCGATGGTTAAAAAATTAGTGAATTTAGTGAAAAGCTATTAAATAAAATTGAAATGTCTCTGTAATACTAATAATGTTTGTAAGAGAGACAGGGGGAGGCCTCGAGTGATCTTCGAAAACACAGTATCTATGATACTGGAGGAAGGTCACGTAAACGCATGAGGACCCCCCGGAGGGCATGTATGAAGAGGTTGTCTGTGGCCGAGGCGAAAGAAGTATGCAGGGACCGTAGCGTTTGGCGCTGTGTCTCTGGCTACCACGCAAGAGATATGGCGTGAAGCTAAGTAAAGTGAAGTAATACCAAATTACATTAAAATTTAATATAATTGTATAGACCTCGTAATAAATATGAAGCTTTAGTTATATTGTACATAAAGGTAGATACATGGAGAAGGATCCAAAAAATTGTTATATACTGGCTTTTTGGTTTTATTAAGTTGGCAGTTCCAGAAACATTTGTTATGCCATGAAAACTCAAAATTTTGTTTATGAGTTTAAAATTTAGTAAATTATTTGTTTTATTATGAATAGTTCACTTAATTTGAAAATAAAATGAAAATTAACTAAGATCCGCCGCCGTGCACTGCGGAACTTGAGCTGAGCCCCCTCCCCACCCCTTGACGATAGAAAAGCGCGCGGAGTTTCGTTAACGTTAACGTTAAGTCTATGGGATAAACAGTTTTTTGACCATCATTTCTGAACGGAATGAGGTATTTTTTTAAAAACATGCCCATTCCCAAGCTCTACAGCTCTGCCAATTTCATTCATTGGTTCAGTAGTTTTTATGTGACGTTGCTTTAAAAAGTTTTCCAAACGGTTAAGAGCTATGCTTACGCTTAGCTCATTAAAAAAGAGGCCCCTCGTGGGTTTTATACAGTACTGAAATTAACACTAAACCTATCAAGTACCAGTCAAATTGACCGTTCTTAAACTTTTGTAAAACTTACACATTTTTAAACGTTATAATATCGTTATCAAACTACATGACAATTCTTATAATATGCATATAATATTGTCTACACTCTTTACTTTTAGTTATTTCCATTATTACCTGCGTTATATAATAAAATAACTTTTATTGACCGGTCAATTTGATCGCGTGCGGTAGGAACAGGTATACAAGAATTGTCGGTAGGTTTAGTGTTAAAAACAATAGTCATTTTCTTTAAGCATATTTATTTAACATGATTATCGTATCTTAGTTATCTTTTGATAAAATTGTTAATCTGATTTAAAACAAACATATTAACTTATCATGAATATAAACCAACAATTTAGATTGATAAAGAATTTCAATATATCTGTTTGTCTAGAATATAGCAATGTCCCGCGGTTTCACACGCGTAGATCTTTAATAAAATATAACTTAATGGGATAAGGATCTGTGATGAATAGTATGGTTTGATTATAGTCCGCACTTGTCAACTTTGACATTTAAAAAAGTTGTTATAGTGTCATAATTACAGTAGTTGGATATATGGTATCACAGACTTTCTTGTAGAGATTAATACGTTCTATAATAATGTAGAACATTTTTTGTTCTATCATCAATACTTTTAGCGCACGCCATGACATATTTTTATAACCAATTTTTGCTCACCTTGGGTCACATTATTGCATTTTGTAATATAGCCGGTCACTCAGTGAAGATAAATTTTCTGATGGTTAAAGAAGTTTTGTAATCTGTCCAGTAGTTTTTGTGTGACAACATTACAAACATATATACAAAAACACAAATGTATCCTCTTAACACTAATCCTACCAAGTACCGGTCTAATTGACCGTTCTTAAACTATTGTAAAACTTACACATTTTCAAACGTTATAATATCGTTATCAAACTACATGACAATTCTTAGAATATGCATATAATATTTTCTTCACTCTTTACTTTTAGTTATTTCCATTATTACCTGCGTTATATAATAAAATAACTTTTAACTACCGTTCAATTTGACGGCGTGCGGTATTAACAGGTATACAAGAATTGTCGGTCGGTTTAGTGTTAATAATATTAGTATGATAAGGTAGAAATAAAGATAGATTTCAATCAATAAAATATATTTATTATTTTTTACAAACACATAAAAAAGCATTGAGAACTTATTGTGCTCAATATCTTAATTTGAAATAACAATAAATAATTTATATAATAATACATTTTTAAGTACACTTAAGCGAAAACTGCAATGTTATAAGGTTATATCACTTAATAATTTAAAATACATTCTTTGTTGAGCGAAGCGAGCGTAGCGAGCGGAGCGTTCTACTGGAGACTTTTTCACATTCTTTGTCACGACTAGGCTCAAAAACTACTTGACGGATAATTATGATATTTTGCAATCAGAAAGACACACATTAGGAGATGGTTTTGAAAAAAAATTGGAAAAATATAAAATGTCATGTCAAAAAACTGATACGCCATTGAAGTCAATGGGAAACGATGAGTCATTACACTGCTCGTTTCGCTCAATATGCAAACGGCATCCGATTTTTCGAGCGCGAGTCGAAATTGAGGGCCTGTTGGCGTATATATGTGATTTGTACATGTTACTGGTATGGAATGATATACTTTACCTTTTTGAAATATTAATAATTATCACAAAGCTATTCCTGGTAATATATATTACTATTATAAATATGATTACTTAAATATAATGCTGTAATACAAAAATATTACAATTGCAACGGTAACAAAATTACGTTTTTTGACATTTCAGTCATAATAAAATTACGTCAAATGAAGTATGACATTTCTCTAAACTATTTGTGACAAAATCATTCATAGATAATAAATACTCTTTGACATTTATAATAAAAGTAACAATATATAAATAATAACAATAATTTATAATCCTGTATTGTATAAATTAATATATATATATATATATATAATATTGTAAATTGTTATAAAATTACTAAACGCTAAATAACACAATAAATATATAGATAATAAATAATCATTTATATCGTAAAAACAAATAATACTAAGTTTGTTTGTCGGTTTTGTACATTTAGATTTATCTATTTCAATTGATCCACCTCGTCCACGCAAATGGATCGTCTTGTAAATCCTTCTTAAAGAGCGATTTACCTTGAGAAAGGAGTTCTGCGAACTGGGATACAACAGGATCTCTCATACACGAGGCAACTGCGATAACTTTATCTGAAGCGTCGAAGAAGAAGAGAACAAACTTCAATTCTGACACATCACCTACAATCTGCGAGCTGGTAGACTTACCACATCCAGCATAACGGATTGACTTACCAAATAATATAGTCCAAAAGAACGGCACCGCTCTCAATTGCGTACCGTTACCAGCTATTCTTTTAGCTACATTCAGACCATGGTATTGAGCTAAACCTATATGCCCCACTGTGGCTTTGGTGTTATTCATAGCAAATACTGGAGCGTAAGCGATATCACCGCCAGCGTAAACATTTTTAACATTAGTCTCCAAATTCTCGTCAACTTCAACTGAACCGTCCGGTCGTAATTCCACACCGCTGTCTTTGAGGTAATCAGTATAGTACGTTGCTCCAACTCCAAGAACTAGTATATCAGCTTCCAGTGTTGTACCATTTGCTAGTTCCACGGACTTTATGAAACCATTTTCACCATTACATTTAGTGATTGTTGTCTTAAAAACGAAAGACACGCCGTGATCTTCGAATAACTTTTGTAAATTTTGTCCCACATCCGTACCGAAAATCGACGCGAGGGGAGCCGTATCTTTGCCGATAACAATCATAGATTTCGATTTGGAGGCACAAGAGGACGCAGTCTCCAAACCAACGAAACCAAAACCCAATATCACAACATTTTTATCTTTTTTATCACCCAAAGCTGTTAAAATATCAACCGAATCATCGTAATCTCTAACTGTAAATATATTTTTTAAATCTGTACCGGGTATATCCGGGATACGAGGCTTTGTACCACTGGCGAGGTATAGAATGCTGTAAGAAACTTTGGTACCATCCTTACACTCTACATACCTCTCCAGAGTATTCACTTTAGTAACCTCATTGTTCCTTAGAACCTCAATTTTCGCGTTTCTATAATATTCGTCGTCGCGAGCTTCAAGTTTTTCTATTTCAGTTATATAACCGATCTTGGATACCTTTACTCTATCGTATGGTAGGTATTTCTCTTTGCAGATAAGTGTAATTCTTCCCTTATAACCCTCGCTGCGTAGGGTTTCAGCACACGTACCACCAGACGGTCCCCCTCCTATTATAACCACTGCTGAATCATCACAAGCAGTAATTGGTCCTAAATCTTTTATTCGCTTATTGGATTTCAAGTCGCTCTTTTTGGCTCGAACCTGAAAATATATAACAATTATTTGTACATGCTGGTATATACTTAACACTAAACCTACCGACAATTCTTGTACACCTGATACTACCGCACGCAGTCAAATTGACGGGTAATTAAAGGTTATTTTATTATATAACGCAGGTAATAATGGAAATAACTAAAAGTAAAGAGTGAAGACAATATTATATGCATATTCTAACAATTGTCATGTAGTTTGATAACGATATTACAACGTTTAAAAATGTGTAAGTTTTACAAAAGTTTAAGAACCGTCAATTTGACCGGTACTTGGTAGGTTTAGTGTTAAAATTTATTTAAAACTAACTGTACCTACCATTTTTTATAAAAGTAGCCTAAATTACTCCTTAATAATAGCTATAATAATGAAAGTCCTGTTAAAATCGGTTCAGCCATTACAGAGATTAACCGGATCAAAGAGACAGAGAGACAGAGATATTTTTATTAATAAATATTTTTATCTAAGTAATATATATAATTTCGTATGCATTTATAAGATCTGTTAGTTTGAAAATACAAATAGACACTACAATTTTTGTTTATATGTATAGACTAGGTGCGCCAACAGACCCTCAATTTCGACTCGCCGCGCTCGCGAAATCTCGGTTGCCGTTTGCATATTGAGCGAAGCGAGCCCAGTGTAATGACTCATCGTTTCCCATTGACTTCAATGGGATATCAGTTTTTTGAGATGAAATTTAAATATTTTTTTTTTTTTTTTTTTTTTTTTACGAAATTTTTAAATTTTGTTTTTTAAACTATCACCTAATGTGTGTCTTTCTGATTGCAAAATTTTTCGTCTAGTAATTTTCGAGCCTATTCGTGACAAAGAATGTGAAAAAGTCTCAAGTAGAACGCTCCGCTCGCTACGCTCGCTTCGCTCAATTATATGTATGTTTAGAACAAACAAACAGATGACCAAACCATCTTATTACATCACCGAAATAATAAAAGATTATACAAGAATTGATAAGGAATTTAATAAATGATATCCCATAGTCAGTCACGTACGAGACGTGCTTGAACTACCACTTCACGAAACATATTATATACGATAAAACATATATATGAAAGGAGATATGAAAGATATGAAAGGAGAAAAAATAAGAAGTAAATGTGAACCTCTTTCTGGGCGGCTCTTCTCAACAGAGCAGCATTACGAACCGGTGGTAGCTTACTTACGGACTGACTACACTGACCTTTTTAATGTAATAATTTACGATTCAAAAGTGCGTGTAAATGTCTACTTGAATAAAGATATTTTGAATTGAATTTGAACAACACGTACAAATTAAAATAAAAATAAAACTAGGGTCCGCCAACCGTGCGCGGCGGGTGTTGAGCTGAGCCCCCCTCCTTTCTACTTTTCTTGATAACTTTTGAATGGCTAAACATTTTTTTAATCTGTTTTCGCTATAACATCCGCGTTCCGCTCAAACATACATGAGAACATTTTTTAGCTAATTATCTCGTCGCATTCTGGAGTCTCAAAAGATCTCCCGAATGGTTAAGAGCTTCGCTTACGATCAGCTCAATTACAATGACTATAATAATATATATGAAAATAACAAATAAAACTTAACTAAAGTTTCGTTATACATTATTGTTATATTATATTTATACTATCTTGATTCATTGGTATCATTGGAATTTATTGAACCAGTTCCGAATACGCGGTCTCAATCACGAGGTCAGACTGACCGCCACGATTAAAGCAAAACCAAGACATAAACTAAGAATAACGCCGTAAAATATAAATATATATATATATATATATATATATATATATATATAAATAAGAGATTTACCACTCACTGACTCATCACGAATTCTCCGATACTATTTGTCCGATTAACTTAATATATTACATAGTTACTTCTATGTGACGTAGACGTACACTGAGAACGGATTATACGGAATTACTATCACAACGGATTTCAACTTTTTGCATTTCGCCAAGTTTTAAACCTGTAGGAGCTATACACTTAACGCGGGGATAAGAGTTACTATAGCAACGGTTACCATAGCAACCTAAGTTCATAGTACGGGAGCTAGCAACGTTTTCAAAGTAAGAATTTCAGGTCAGCTGATTTTGTGATATGTCGTCCTTCTTGCTCTTTCGGTTGGAGTCTGGCCTACCTGGCTGGCGGTAGCAGTTGCGTTCATTAATGCGCATCCTACCTGTCCAGGTAATAATCATGGATTTTAAAGACATTTTAAGAGGCATAATTTGCAATTTTTTGTTTTTAAATAAGTCTACCTGACATACCTTTTTGATTGCCAGACATTTTTGACATTGCTAATTATGTGCCATACGCGATTTTTTTTTTTTTTTTTTTTTTTAATTTCAAAGTATTTTATAATGTCTGTAACTTCAATATTATGTTATTTAAAGATAAAAGAAACTTCAAATTAATTTGCCAGACATTAATTCGATTGCTTAACCTTGAATTAGAATGAAAAAGTCATGAAAAGTATTGCAGTATGATGCTAGTAGTTAGAGAGAGACAGTTTAAAGTGCGAGAGAGATAGACAGTGACAGTGGCGCAACCGGCAAGTTTACAAGATGGCGTCAGTCTGATGCCACATGTTTGTTTTTATTGTGATTTTAATGGTTATTTTTTAATTTGGTTACAATGGCCAGTGATAAAATAAAATGTGTTTTTTGTAAAGGACATAAAGATAACATGATACTTTTCGTCAGTGATAAACTAAAAAAATGCCAGCAAGTTTTAAGTGTACGTGTGAAATATAAATTGAAGTACAGTGACATTGAGCTGCCCACACAAATAAATAAGACAGATGGATATCATAGACAATGCTATAGTAGTTTTACAGCTTTGATGGCAAAATACCGTGATTCATCATCAGAAACAGATTATGCCAGTAACTCCACTTCACTCACTTTGTCATCGAGTACGGCAGTAGATATTAGTGAAATTGTTCCAAGAAACGTAACTCAAAGCTCATCCTGCAGTGAGGTTGCTTCTTCAAGTTCAAATAACCAGAGCATATCAAGACATCCTGATTTAGATTTTAACCGTGAGATACTATCAGAAGATGCTGCTTCAAATTTAGATAGTCAGACAACGTTAGAAGATGTAGCTTCCAGCTCGACTTGTGATTTAAGTATCAATGAAACTAACGTTTTTAATGAAATTCCTGACACTAATATTGAAGATATTGGAACAGATCGACAACTTAAAGATGTTTGTTTTTTTTGTAATAAAGATCGTAAACAGAATAAGGGTAAACAACAAAATCTTCATTCCTCAAACGATACAAAGCTTTATGATAAAATCATTGAGTGGATGGAAAAACTTAATAATGAAGAGTTATTACAGAAAATTAATCGTTTTAAATCCGAAAACAGAACAATTTTTTATCATCATTTATGTGAATTAAATTATTTAAATGATTATAATAAAATAGTTTCAGACATTCCACATACTTCTTGGCATAAGAATCGTAATATCCATAAAGATATTTTTAATTATATTGTTTCAACGGTAGAAGAAAAAGTTTTGCAAAAAAAAAATTGTGTATTGTTATCATCTCTTTGTGATACGTACAATCATCATTTGGAATATGAACAGAAACTAGAACCTCAGTTAGATATTAGTTTAATAACTAATCATTATCTGGAAGAAAAAATACAAAAACATTTTAAGAAAAGTATTAAATTTATATCAAAGCAAAAGAAAAAAATTATCATTCATAAAGATTGCAGCTTACTAGAAGATGATTTTACAAAACTTGAAGAAGACACCTTAATTGATAAAGTTGCATTAACCTTGCGAAATGATATTTTAAAAATTGAAAAATTAAAATTACCATCAAAAATCAAAACAAACGACTTAATTACTGGTGAATGCGTGATTTCTGATAAATTACATCGATTCTTCAAAGTACTGATGGGGGGTAAAGATATAAGACGCAGAGGTAGTCTAAATTGCGATAGATTGAGTTCCTCTCTGGCTGCTGATGCTATTTTTTGTGTAAGTAATGGTACTGTTAAACCATCTAAACACATCACTCTTGGTATGACTATAAAAAGTTTAACAAGCAGCAAAAAAATAATAAATATTTTAAATAGATTTGGACATTGCTGTAACTATACCACTCTAGAAGAATTGGAAACAGAAGCAACTATCTCATCAGTACGTCAATCCCAAGTTTGTCCTCCAGACATTATTTTAAATCCTTCGCTATGCACCGGTGTAGCGTTCGATAATTTCGATAGATATGTTGACACGTTGAGTGGAAAAGACACTTTACATGATACTGTGGGGATTATATACCAAAACATTGATAATAGTTCCTGTAGTCGATTGAACCAAGATGATGGCAATACAAACTCCGAAAATGTATCACCAACAGGACCACCTCAAAAAAGAAGAAGAAGCTTGAAAGAAATTACTCCAGATATTATTCCTTATGTCAAGCGATTAAAGATGTTAGGTCGCTTAACGCCAGTTCGAATCGATGAAACATTACCTTTACCCGAAAATTTCTCCTCTGTACAAACAATTGATCTATTGCATTTGCTTTCATGTGTTTTTCACGTGCCGAACACACCATCGTGGACAGGATTCAATTGCAGAATTATAGAAGACAATAGTCCAACACAGAAAGTATCTTATCTCACTCCTATTAATTTATCACCTACAAATGTATCAGTAGTAGCTTACACAATGGAACAAGCACAAAATATTGGTAAAGAATGTGGTCAAACTTATGTACAAGTTACCTATGACTTAGCCATTGCTAAAATAGCTTATAAAATTCAAGCAACAGAAGGTTTAAAGTTTAGTAATCTCTTCATACATCTAGGCTCGTTTCATTTAATGATGGCTTTTTTTAAAGCTGTTGGTACTTTCATCGATGAGTGTGGATTATCTCACATGATGATTGAGAGTAAAATCATCGCTTCGGGGTCTGTAAATGGAATAATTGAGGGTAAACATTTTAACCGCTGCAAACGTTTGCACCCGTTAATGGCATTAGGATTACAAATGTTGCATTTCGATCAATTTTTAAAAAGTACAAATGCTGAACATAATTTTGTGAAAGGACAAATTTATGAAGATCTGATAGAATATCAGAACAAAAAAATTTCGTTACCACCATTAGCGAGCACAGATTTAATACCAAATGAAGTGTTATCGACACTGCTCAATTCTTATAAAAGTTACGTAGAAAATTCCAGACAAGGCAACCACGGAAAAACAGCACAATTTTACATGATCTACATCGAGTTAATTAGTCACTACATAAACCTGTCGAGAAGTATACGTATGGGTGACTTTGATATGTTTAAGTACGTAATTCCGAAAATGGCAAATTTATTTTTCATTGTTAATCAGCCTAACTACTCTCGATATTGTATAAAATATTCAGACAATTTGAATAATGTCAATACAACCCACCCTGGACTACAAGATGATTTTTATAAAGGATGTTTCGGAGTTAAAAGAACCGATAAACCACTCTCACGAATACCAATAGATCTCACTCTGGAACAAACAATAAATGCTGATGCAGCTAAACGATTGAGTGGTATTGCTCACTTTACTAATTCTATAGCTGCACGACAACGCTGGTCAAAAAGTCACAGTATAAGAGCAGCATTGATATCACATGTCTTGGATGTTTGTGGCTTAAGGTGCTTACAAGATGTAACAGCAGAATTACAACCTAACAAAATTAAAATCTATGGAAAACAAATTGCTGATTTTATTGAAATTCTTAAAGCAAATTGCAATCCATTCGATCCACAATTAGACAAAGAAAATCTGTACAACATTGCTACTTCAAAGCCTGCTTCTCCTGAAGTCGCTGATTTTTTATTGAATATTCAAGAGGATGGTGAGAATTTAAGGAACCGATTTATCAATGAATGCGCAGATGATGAGAGTAGATTTGATAAACCAATAAAAAAAAATAAAATTTTTAATTTTGCTGAAGCGCCAAAAAAAAAGAAATTGACGCTAGGGAATAAAGTCGTTGAGTTGCGAATGCAGCGAGATCTATTTGGTAGAATGCTAGGGATTTCTCTCACCCACAAGGTTGACATTGAAAAAGTTTTGGCATTTCCACTTACCCCGATACCAACGTCAATGTGTCATCCAGATGGTTCAATATGTAAAACTGATAAATCGCAATTAGCAAAGCTACTAGAGAAGAAATTGGTCAACATTATAGATCGTCAACCGTCAACCTTTGATGTTTGTCTTGTTGATGGTTTTTTTTTGTTACATCTGATGAAAGATGTACCACAAACCTATGACGGTATTTCTAAGAAGTTTCTTAGTACTATCTCCCAGATGAAATCTATTCGGATTGATATTGTCTTCGACCAATATTTTTCGCCTTCTATCAAAGATTGTGAACGTTCACGGCGAGAAGAAGCAACCAGCCCTGTCTCAATCGGTCCTAACCAAATTCGGCCCCATCATTTCGCAGCTGAACTTAAAAATATACAATTTAAAGAAGCTTTAGTTAACTTTTTTATTGATCACTGGGGTAGTGAAGACATGTTGCCTTTCATTGGTAATAAAAACATTTACGTAAGTTTCAATCAATGTTATTCATACAAAGTGTTAAATAACAAAGTAATTAAAACTATTGAAGAATCATTATCGTGTGAAGAACACGAAGAAGCCGATTCTAGGATTATTTTTCATATTTGCCAAATCGATTTTGACGCAGAAGTTGTTATACGCTGTTCTGATTCTGATATTTTAGTTATACTTCTGGGAAATATGGATCACCTGAAAGCATCTTTGAAAATTTGGATAAATATGGGCGTTGGAAATCATCAGCGTTACATAAACATCAATGAATTATACCGAATTCTTGGTGGCCCTTTATGCAAAGCTTTACCATGCTTCCACGCAATCACCGGATGTGATTACACGCCAGCTTTTTTTAGAAAAGGCAAAGTTAAGCCTTTTAAAATGTTAGAAAATTCTAAAGAATTCAAGTTGGCTTTTGAAAATATAATTACGGATAACGAAGAAGTACTTGAAACTACGTTTGTAACCCTGGAGAAATTTATTTGTCAAATGTATGGAGTTAAAAATTCTTCGAATGTTAATGATGTTCGATTTCATCTATTTTCAAGTACGTTTAAGTCTAAAAAATCAGATGAGAACTTTGACAAAAAATTTAGAAACTTTGACTCATCCAGTTTGCCACCCTGTAAAGCGGAATTGCAACAGAATTTATGGAGGGTTCGTTACGTGACGAAAATTTGGAAAAATGCTCACTTAAAACATCCAACATCTTTATCTCCAACGGCTTTCGGTTGGACCATAAACGGTGACAAATATGATTTTGTCTGGTTTTTGGGAGAACAATTACCATCCTCAGTTGCAGATATTATTGTTCAAAGTAAGTATGAAACAAAACATTTATCAATAATAACTAAAATGTTTTATAACGAACAACAAGAATTACACTGTTTATTTTTTTTCTGTTGCAGATGATAGAGTTTTAGAAGATAACGACACTTCCCAAGAAGATGATCTAAATGATACTAACAAAGACAGCGACGACGAGGATGATGATGATTATGAAGATGCCTCTTTTTTTTGTGACGTCACTATAGACTAAATTCACATTTTGTAATCAGGACAATTTAAATAAAAAGTGTTGTTTTTGAAATTTTGTTCTAATTTTATATTCCTTTTGTTGCATACATTTTTTTTTTAAACTTGTTCTGACTAGAACGATTATTATTATTATTATTATTATTATTATTATTATTATTATTATTATTATGATTATTAATATTATTATTATTACTATTACTACTATTATTATTATTATTATTATTATTATTATTATTATTATTATTACTATTATTATTATTATTATTATTATTATTATTATTATTATATATACAATGACAAGTAATCTACTTATATAATGGTTTTCTGTCTCATTCTCGACTACATATTCTGCAACTATCTCTCTCGAACTACTAGCATCATACGGCAATACTTTTCATGACTTTTTCATTCTAATTCAAGGTTAAGCAATCGAATTAATGTCTGGCAAATTAATTTGAAGTTTCTTTTATCTTTAAATAACATAATATTGAAGTTACAGACATTATAAAATACTTTGAAATTAAAAAAAAAAAAAAAAAAAAAATCGCGTATGGCACATAATTAGCAATGTCAAAAATGTCTGGCAATCAAAAAGGTATGTCAGGTAGACTTATTTAAAAACAAAAAATTGCAAATTATGCCTCTTAAAATGTTTTTAAAATCCATGATTATTACCTGGACAGGTAGGATGCGCATTAATGAACGCAACTGCTACCGCCAGCCAGGTAGGCCAGACTCCAACCGAAAGAGCAAGAAGGACGACATATCACAAAATCAGCTGACCTGAAATTCTTTCTCGAAAACGTTGCTAGCTCCTATACTATCACATCCAAATTAATAGTGCCCAGCGAAGCGGGAGGGAATAAGCTAGTATATATATATATATATATATATATATATATATATATATATATATAGTAATTAAAAAACAAGACTGTGATACTTAATTAAATAGAAAAACATTAAATACCTTGAATTAAAATATACATATCTATTTGAAACTTGTTTTATTTAAGGTCGTATGACTCATTTCATTCACTTGGATAAGACCATAGGACAAGATCGTTAATGGCGGAGAGAATATTTTCCTTGTCATTATGTCACTTGCTCATGTCTTAATTGAGCTGAGCGTAAACGAAGCTCTTAACCCTTTGGGAGACCTCTTTTTGTGTTTAGTTGTCTCCAGCATGTGACGAGATAATTAGATAAAAATTTTCTCATGTATGTTTGAGTACGCGGATGTTATAGCGAAAACAGATTGAAAAAATGTTTAGCCATTCAAAAGTTATCAAGAAAAGAAAGGAGAGGGGCTCAGCTCAACACCCGCACAGCACGGTTGGCGGATCCTTGTATATATAAATTACGTGTCACGTTGTTTGTACGATGAACTCATACTACTTAACCGATTTAAATAAAATTTACACACCACGTGCAGTTTGATATAACTTAAAAGACAGGATAGTTTTCATGTCAATTCATAGGCATAATATTATTTTATTGCAAATTATTTGTTTATTATTCTAATGGCAGATGTTCTCTTACTATTTCCCCTTGAATAGTTTACTACAATGTGATATAACAAAAAACATAGTCACAGCAACGCGTGGACGGGTCTATATATATATATATATATATATATATATATATATATATATATATATATATATATACTAGCAGGTTACCCGTGCTTCGCAACGGACGGCGAAAGTGATCAAACATTTTGTTTGAATTTCCAAACCACCTAGGAGGTATCAAACATGCGCGTTATATTTTTTGCAGTTTTTTAGCTGTAACTTTGGAACGGTTTGGACCTTTGCAAAATCCTTTCTTATTGCACCTATTCAATATGTCAGGAGTCTTGTGTCCAAATTTCATCTTTCTAGGTATAACGGTTTGGGCTGTAGAGAGATGAATGAGTCAGTGAGTGAGTGTCTTTGTGTTTTATATATTAAGATATATACTTATGTCCTTGTAAGTTAATGGTAGTTATTACTAACATATTTCAAAGATATATTGTATAATTTAAATGTTTTTTTTCCTTGTAATAATTATGTATTGATGTACAAAAGAAAATATTATTATAGATATTGCATAAACAGAATATTAAAATGTGAATATTTTGTTATAAATCAAATTTTGTTCATTGATTTATATTAAATCACTGTTCAATTTGTTTTTGGTTTAACACTAAACCTACCGACAATTCTTGTACACCTGTTCCTACCGTACGCTATCAAATTGACCGGTAATTAAAAGTTATTTTATTATATAACGCAGGTAATAATGGAAATAACTAAAAGTAAAGAGTGAAGAAAATATTATATGCATATTGTAAGAATTGTAATGTAGTTTGATAACGATATTATAACGTTTAAGAATGTGTAAGTTTTACAAAAGTTTAAGAATGGTCAATTTGACCAGTACTTGGTAGGTTTAGTGTTAATATAAATAATATTAGATCAATATACCTAACATTACATAAAATTTTGATTACAGACAAAACCAAATAATATTACTAACTTACTTGGCAAAATGGGTTAATTTTTATCCCTATATTCCCACGAAATCGGGATTTACGCGAGTGGAACCGGTATAAGTTGGAAAAAAAAGTAAAAAAGTAATCTTGAACTTAGTTCTGAGAAACATTCGAGATAATCTTATCATGTAAGTAAATGAAAAGGTAAACTGTTGTAGTCATATTTAAACACTTCGTTACTTATCTTTATATTGTAGGTTATTTCTTTTTTTTTATTGAGCGAAGCAAGCGTAGCGAGCGGAGCGTTCTAGTTGAGACATTTTCACATTCTTTGTCACGAATAGGCTCGAAAAATACTTGACGAAAAATTATGGATTTTTGCAATCAAAAAGACACACATTAGGTGATGGTTTTATAAAATTATTTGAAAAATGTTATGTCGTTGAGGAATAATCGTCAAAAAACTGATATCCCATTGAAGTCAATGGGAAACGATGAGTCATTACACTGGGCTCGCTTCGCTCAATATGCAAACGGCACCCGAGATTTCGCGAGCGCAGCGAATCGAAATTGAAGGTCTGTTGGTGTCCCTAGTAATATTTGTCAATCATATTATGACGTTTATGACAGAGTTGTTCCATTTTCCTTGTGATAATTAAGAAATAATGAATGTACCCACGTATTTAAATATTAGTGATTTCATTTATTTCAATAAAAATTCACAAAATGTATACTAATTATATACTAACCCATAGTCACGCGATTTATTGTTTTAAGAAGAGTTGCGTGTTGCTTTGAGTTTGTCTTTTAGTTAATTAAACGTTGTAATACAATAATAAGTTCAAATCATTATAATTTATATAGAAGGAAATTATTTATTGAAAGTATTTTATAATATTTAATTGTTATAATTACGCTACTACAGAATACAACTAATAAAAGAGTTTGCGTCAAAAAGTTGACAAGACTTATAGCAAATGCACCTTTTGAAAGTCACTTCCAAATTTTAGTTTATTTATTTTTTTATGAATTGTGTAATTAAGTAATAAGAAAATCTTGCAGCAGCCTGGTACATTGCAATTCTCTAAGACCATTTTATCAATGACAAAAGTAAAGTTAATTGTGCTGAGCGTAAGCAAACGCGAACGAACGCGGATGTTATAGCGGAAACAGATTAAAAAAATGCTTAGCCATTCAAATGTTATCAAGAAAAGAAGAAAGGAGAGGGGTTCAGCTCAACACCCGCGCAGCACGGTTGGCGGATTCTAGTACAGCGGGACTTAAACCTGCGACCTCTGGTATCTATCGTCTAGTCATTCTGATAACTGAGCTACCGTGTCGTTACTCGCTTGGATGAATTTAACAGTTTAACTTTGAATATAGAATACAAGTTAAGGGATACCGTAACCCAAAGTAATGTTAGAAATTCTTTATATGCATTTATTATTATTATTTAGCTTCACGCCATATCCCTTGCGGGGTAGCCAGAGACGACGGAGCGCCAAACGCTACGGTCCCTGCATACCTCTTTCACCTCGGCCACAGACATCAACCTCTTCATACATGTCCTCCGGGGGGTCCTCATGCTTTTTACGTGACCTTCCTCCAGTATCATAAATACTGTGTTTTCGAAGGTCACTCGAGGCCTCCCCTTTTCTCTTTTACCGCTCACTTTTCCTGTATAAATGTTTTTTACCATTCTTTCATCACTCATTCGTTCGACGTGCACGTTCTTCTTCATTCTCACCGTGACATCTTCGCTAGTACCTGCCATTCTGTGGATCTCTTCATTGCGGATACGGTCAGCTAGACTGACTCCGCATATTCTGCGAAGAGATCGCATCTCCACAGCATTCATCTTTCTTACATTCTTCTTCTGTGTTACCCACGTTTGGCTACCGTATAACAGCGTCGGTAGCAAAACCGCATTGTGTACAGACAAACGTGCAGCTTTGCTATTGCTTGCTATTATATTATACATATTTAGACATATTAATTCATTTTCCTATAGAAGGCTTACGAGTTAATATGAGACATACTGCAATTTTAAAGAAATTTACGACTAGTTTTAGGAGACATTAACAAATATCAACACAGTCAAATCTCTTGATCCCTCCTCAGATAACTACGTGAGTATGATAAACTCACTTTACACTGATAATACATCTCTAGTGATTAGAGATGCCAAATATGTTTTATTAACTGCTATTGTATACAGTTAGAAAACTGCAAAAAATATAACGCGCCTGTTTGATACCTAATAGGTGGTGTGGAAATTCAATTGTTTTATCATTTTCGCCGTTGTTGCGAAGCACGGGTAACCTGCTAGTAAATAATAAAAAAAACCCATCTGAGTTTGTTGTGTGGTTCTCAGAGCAGCGCGTTTGGAACCCTCGTAGTCTTATTTTAAGATGGAGAGTGTCTTTACAGTACTTATTTTGATAAATACTATATCAAAATAGTCCCTCCTATCACTTCCTTTTGATAAACAAGTGATCACTGGCATGGATTCAAAGTGGAAAATATATAAATAAATATCAATTTTTTTAACCGCAAGAATAATGTGGTTTCACTATCTATGCATGGTTATATACAGTCTAGGTTCAACGGAAGTGATGTTCTTATCTATCACATAAACACAAAATGTTACATTTAATTGTTTCCTATTTTATTCCTCCAATCAGTTTGGAGAGCAAACTACCAATCAGGGAAGAGCGTCTGTAGTACTAAGCGAGTGTACCGTAAAGAGAGGGAGAGAGCGGAGCGTTCTACTGGAGACTTTTTTACATTCTTTATCACGAATAGGCTCGAAAACTACTTGACGGAAAATTATGAAATTTTGTAATCAAAAAGACACACATTAGGTGATGGTTTTAAGAAAAAACTATTTTGAAAATTGTCATGTCGTTGAGGAATAATCGTAAAAAAACTGATACCCCATTGAAGTCAATGGGAAACGATGAGTCATTACACTGGGCTTGCTTCGCGCAACATGCAAATGGCACTCGATATTTCGCGAGCGCATCGAGTCGAAATTGAGGGTCTATTGGCGCCTCAAGTTTAAAACTTAATAATTCACTATTTATATAGGATATACTATTTATTATTACATCATAGACCTCTGTCGTGACCTCCTCCTATATAAATGATTTAACATATTTTAAAATCATCAAATCACTTAATGAGTATTTGTACTGATATGTTGTTTGTTAGATTTTATATTTACGATAATAATAGATATATAAATACCGCAGATTATATAATCTATATGAAAATATTTAAATCATTGAATATAGTACAACGTAATCAAGAATCAAGTCGGTGGATGCAGGAACAAGACCGACGCTGTTATATGGCAGTCAAACGTGGGTAACACAGAAGAAGAATGTAAGAGAGATGAATACTGTGGAGATGCGATCTCTTCTCAGAATATGCGGAGTCAGTCTAGCTGACCGAATCCGCAATGAAGAGATCCACAGAATGGCAGGTACTAGCGAAGGTGTCACGGTGAGAGTGAAGAAGAACGTGCTCAAGTGGTTTGGGCACGTCGAACGAATGAGTGATGATAGAATGGTAAAAAAGATTTATACAGGAAAAGTAAGCGGTAAAAGAGAAAGGGGGAGGCCTCGAGTGATTTTTGGGGAGGCATAGCCTAGCTATAGCCAAGAAGAAGAGTTTAGGACATGAATATCACGTAAAAAGAATTAGGAACTCCCGGAGGGCATGTATGAGGTTGATGTGTGTGGTCGAGGTGAAAGAGGTATGCAGGGACCGTAGCGTTTGGCGCTCCGTCGCCTCTGACTACCCCGCAAGGGATATGGCGTGAAGATAAATAATAATAATAATAATACAATCTAGCATGGCGTAAATTTTTCAAGTAATTTCCTTGAAGAGCTTATAAAATCCGCTTCGTAAGCGATTTTTTGATAAAAATTATATTAACGTGATTTATATCTATATTACTAGATTAGATTATTGTAATTACGTATAAAAATATTTGGGACAGATATTCATTTTTATCTATATATAATATATATCTAATGTTATAATTTAATACTAAAATGAGCGATATTTTTGCTCAAACGGTGGCAATTTTTATAGGAACTGTGGCTGTTTTCTAAGAACCGTTGCTAGCTGTAGGAATATATATATATAGTAGCGTAGATATTGGTATATATAGAACTAGGATCAGCCGCCGTGCGCTGCGGGAATTGAGCTGAACCTCCTCAGTTTTTTGACCATAATTTCTGAACGGAATGAGATATTTTAATTCAGTTTTTTTTAAAACATACCCATTCCCAAGCTCTACAGCTCTGCCAATTTTCATTCAAATCGGTTCAGTCGTTTTTATGTGATGTTGCTTCAAAAATAATTCCCAAACGGTTTAGAGCTTCGCTTAAGCTCAATTGGTACTGAAACTTTAAATGCCTAAATATAAAATATTATATTCACAAATATCATGTATATGGTGTATTTTCCTTTATACATTTAGTCTAAAAATTTCTCATTGACAAAACTAGAAGCCAACGGATATTTTGATCGCTTGGTTCTAATCGTTCGTACATTGCTCACTAAATATATTGACGTTTTTGAAACAGTGATCACAATAACAAAAAACCCGGCTGTGTTTGTTGTGTGGTTCACAGACCAGGGCGCGTTTGGAACCCTCGTAGCCTTATTTTAAGTTGGAGTGTCTTTACAGAAGGGCTTATTTTGATACATACGATATCAAAATAGACCCTCCTGTCACTACCATTTAATACACAAGTGATCACTGTATGGATTCAAAGTGGAAAATATATTAATAAGTATATACGTGCATTATAATTTTATGTATGTATGTATGTAAAACAAAAAATAGAGTTACATCCGTTAAAGGCTCATCATATTAACAGCATTACATTATAACATGGATAATTAAAGCTAAAAGACACCAACAGACCCTCAATTTCGACTCGATGCGCTCGCGAAGTCTCGGGTGCCGTTTGCATACTGAGCGAAGCGAGCCCAGTGTAATGACTCATCATTTCCCATTCACTTCAATGGGATATCAGTTTTTTGACGATTATTCCTCAACAACATGACATTTTACTAAAAAATTTTAAAACCATCACCTAATGTGTGTCTTTTTGATTGATTTCATTATTAGATTTTTGATTTTTTTTTGATTTCATAATTTACCGTCAAGTAGTTTTCGAGCGTATTCGTGACAAAGAATGTGAAAGTCTCCAGTAGAGCGCTCAGCTCGCTTCGCTCAAATAAAATTTATATATATTTACAAATAAATAAAATTGAACTATCTGTCTGTATCCAAATTAACAGCTTATAACACTAAATGCATATGAAAGTATATATGGTACTTAGAATAAAAGAAACTGGACCGATTCTAACAAGCTTTCATCTTAGGCTAATTTTAAATTATAATACATATTTTTTCGCAAAGAAAGTCGTGGGTAGAAATAGTATTTATTACAATAATATGTTCTAACGGAACGTGCTCTAAAAGTTCTAACGGAACTGGAACATTTGGTATTCGTTAATAGTTTTTTTTTTTTTAATTTTATCTAAATAATAAAAATACTATAGATATAGTCAACTAACATTATATATAATAAGCTAATATATATACATATATATGTTAGCTTATTCCCTTCCGCTTCGCTGGGCACACTATTAATTCGGATGTGAACTTGGTTGCTATGGTAACCTTTGTCATATTATCCGTTGTCATCGTAACCGTTGCTATAGTAACTTTTACCCCCCCTCGTTAAGTGTATATCTCCTACATGTTTAAAACTTGGCGAAATGCATAAAGTTGTAATCCGTTGTGATAGTAATTCCGTATAATCCGTTCTTAGTGTACGTCTACGTACAAAAGAAGTAACTATGTAAAATTTTTAATTTAATTTTTTTGTTAATAGTTTGTGTTACATTTACTGTTGCTCGTGTCTTTTAATATAAAATTTTGGTATTTTTAAATTATTTTTTTATTAACTATCCCTATCCCATTTTAGGTAACAAAAACATATTTTCCTTTTCATCCTTATCCCAATTTTAAATACAAAATTTTTCAACGACTTTTAAATTAATAACAATAGTAATAAATACTTAAATTCACGATATTTTTGATATGATAAGATAAATAAATATCTCTTGGCTTATCTGATTATGATAAAACAAAAAACTAATTTCATCCATGTAATACCTATTTTAACGGATAGTTTCATTATTATCGATATATGATGAGACGGACAGATAACTTAAATATATATAAAACTAGGAACGCCAACAAACTCTCAATTTCGACTCGCTACGCTTCAAAATCTCGGGTGCCGTTTGCATATTGAGCGAAACGAGCCCAGTGTAATGACTCATCGTTTCCCATTGACTTCAATGGGATATCAGTTTTTTGACGATATTAAAAAAATATATATATATATTTTTTGATGACATTTTTCAAATTTTTTTCTTGAAAAGCCATCACCTAATGTGTGTCTTTTTGATTGCAAAGTTTCATAATTTTCCGTCAAGTAGTCTTCGAGCCTATTCGTGACAAAGAATGTGAAAAAAGTCTCCAGTAGAGCGCTCCACTCGCTTAAAGTTAAATTTTAAATTCAAAATTATTATTTTTAAAAGTTATAGTTACTATTACTAGTCTTTTTTTTAATAAGATGATTTTCATGGTATGATTTTATAACTATAAAAAACTATTGGATAATCTTTTGGTTTGTCAAGGTGCTTGGTGTTTATAGCTTAAAAAAAAGTAGAAATCAACCGCAAGAAGACAAGATGGCGGTTAATTTTCAAATCAAAAAAAATATCGACAACCTTGCTTGAAGCAAAACGCTATTTTATCATTGAGTTGATCGTAAGCGAAGCTCTTAACTTGGGAGACCTTTTTTGTGTTTAGTTGTCTCCAGAATGCGACTGGATAATTAGCTAAATTTTCTCATGTATGTTGAGTCGAACGCGGATGTTATAACGAAAACAGATTGAAAAAATGTTAAGCCATTCAAAAGTTATCAAGAAAAGAAAGGAGAGGGGCTCAGCTCAACACCCGCCGCGCACAGTTGGCGGTTCCTAGTACTATATAAGATAGGAAAACGATGAATGGACTGAGTCAAAACAATGACAGTTCTTTTTATAATAACGATCAAATCTTATCCTTAATTTATTTTTAAAGATGGCTGCCAATGACGTGGTTAAAACGGATTTTGATTTAAGAATTAATGCATATTATAAATTATATATTAAATTGTTGGCAACAGTTGTTCTTTATACATATATTATTCACATCAACTATGCGTGTGTGCGTGTGTGTGTGTATGTGTGTGATTGCCACACTTTGTGGTCACAACAAACATAAATTTTTATTGATATCATAATTTTAAGGCCTTGCTTTGAGGCCCTATTCAAACTATGAACTTGTTAGACTAGCAAGGTTACAGCCTTCACTCTGCAATTAACACTAAACCTACCGACAATTCTTGTATACCTGTTCCTACCGCACGCCGTCAAAATGACCGGTAATTAAAAGTTATTTTATTATATAACGCAGGTAATAATGGATATAACTAAAAGTAAAGAGTGAAGACAATATTATACACATATTCTAAGAATTGCAATGTAGTTTGATAACTATATTATAACGTTTAAAAATGTGTAAGTTTTACAAAAGTTTAAAAACGGTCAATTTGACCGGTACTTGGTAGGTTTAGTGTTAACTAAAATATTTGAAACTATTACATTATGATATCAAGCTAAGTTTTACCAAAAATATTTATCATACTTATATATGTAATAGATACTTATTATATATTTATTATTAAAATATATAGAACATAGGAAAAATATAATATTTACTCTCTTTTATAAAGAAAATGTGAGTGGTAAGAGATACAGGGGGAGGCCTCGAGTGACCTTAAAAACACAGT
This sequence comes from Melinaea marsaeus rileyi, assembly GCA_918358865.1. NCBI lineage: Eukaryota > Metazoa > Arthropoda > Insecta > Lepidoptera > Nymphalidae > Melinaea > Melinaea marsaeus. The sequence continues at coordinate 9,190,716 of OU911090.1, read as the reverse complement.
ATTTATGATACTGGAGGAAGGTCATGTAAAAAACATGACCCCTGGACGGCATGTATGAAGAGGTTGATGTTTGGGGCCCAGGCAAATGAGGTAGGCAGGGACTGTAGCATTTGGCTACATTGCCTCTGGCTACCCCGCAAGGGATATGGCGTGAAGATAAATAAATAAATAATACTCACTTTTACTTCTCCCTTCTTAGTGATGGTGACCTGGTAACATGGCAATGAATCGAAGCCTGGAAAATCTTCAATATCACCCGTCTTTATATTGAAGCATGCACCGTGCCAATGACATCTGATCCTCCCGTCTCCAAGAGCACCCTGTGCTAGAGGAGCTCCATAATGAGTGCACTTAGTACCAATGGCGTTAATCTCTCCTTTCTGTTTCACCACCAATACCTTGCCCTCTTCCCCAATATCAAACACTTTCATTTCATTTTCGTTTATATCATTCACTTGACACACAACTTCTTCCACATAATCGCTGTTTTGTCCATTTGATGTTGTAACGGCACCTGTTGAACACAAAAAAATGAAAATATTGGAGCCAATAATCAAAAACTATAATAAAACTATTTAATTTTTTTAATTTAAAATATAATGTCCATTTAAAATACATGCCATTGCTCTTTGGTCTCCCACCGCCAGGTGAAAAGGATCTTGAGCAAGAACTCCCCATTATTGGTTTTCTTAAATTTTTATGACCTAGTGAAAAGAAAATGTAAAATAATTTATTATATCCTCAAATGGATTAGAAGCCACTCGTTCACTCATTCACAGGGAAAAGGATATCTAAAATTATTACGATTAAATACTAAAATTAAAATATTTCAACACAAAACTAAAATAGTCATCGATTTTGAAACGATATCAGACGACTGAAGAGAAAGGTTTACCTTGAACAATGCGCCGAACCACACTGTTAACAAAATTACAGCTGATAAATAAAAACATTATAATGTAAACAGTGTTGCTATATAAAATTATATAGAGTTTATCAAAAATACAACATTAAACAAAGCTACCAATAATTTATCATAAAAAAATACTTTTAAATTAATTTTAAATAGGTTTAATATTACTAATTATGTTTTTTATTAAGAAATAATAGTGTGATCATCCAAGAATATCTGCAAAAGATAAAAATGTTAAAAAAACATTTAGAAAAATTTTATTCCTAGTGACAAATATTATGTAACAATATCATTATAGCAACACAGCTGCCACTTTTGATTATGGTAGGTGATGAACGTGGCCTATTGGTGTATTATGTTTTTCATATCTTCATAAACTGAATATATAAAAAAAATGTCCGACGCAATTGTGCCCAAGGGTCAACCAGTGCCAGGAGATCCTGAAAAAAAGGGCTGGTTATTTAAGTGGACGAATTATCTTAAAGGGTATCAACGGAGATGGTTCGTGTTGTCAAATGGACTATTATCTTATTACAGGTAATTTATTCAAAATATATATATTTATGCAAACTTGAAAACGTAATTAATAAAATCAAATACGTTTTTCCAAATTTTGATCTTTTAATAAATTAGGGTCCTTATTTTTAATGAAATATGATTATTTTATAACGTTATCATATCCGTTGATTATTTATATTATCATTTTTAATTCTAACAATATAAATTTATGGAATTATTCGTTATTAAATTTTTTATTACAACTACAATACTACATTCTTATATATAATAAATTCTATATATTAACCATAAACTGCCATTTGTCACCATAATCTTGTCTTTATAATTAACAATATAATGTATATGAATGCATATTAGAACAAAAATTGCATGTAATCCTACAAGATGTGTAAAATAAACATACACATGTAGTCTTTTCTTTTACGTAAATGAATTGCAATAGAATGCATTAACACTTTGCATGAGTTACAAATTATTATTATTACAGTATAGATTTTAGATTATCCAAATGACTATTCCGAATAGCTGGATTTAATTGTAAAAAAATTAAACATTTTCAAATATTTACTAAAATATGTAAAATGTTTGTAACATATATATAGTATATATATATATATATATATATATATTACAATTTCATATTGTATTGTATATAAATTAAACATTATTTATTACTTACAGTAAATAGCAAGGCAGTAATTTAATAATTTTTAATATGTTTTCCGGAAATAATAGATAAGCATTGAGATAACTTAGCAATATGTATGTTGTATATAATGTGATTGCTTGTAACATTATTTTAGTAAGATGAACTAAGCGGAGTATTAATAATTAATATTCAGTACGTCCGTCATTACTTACTAAATATATTGACGTTTGTGAAACAGTGATCACAATAATAAAAAACCCGGCTGAGTTTGTTGTGTGGTTCTCAGAGCAGCACGTTTGGAACCCTTATTTTAAGTTGGAGTGTCTTCACAGAAGGGCTTTGATACATACGATATCAAAATAGTCCCTCCTGTCACTACCATTGGATACACAAGTGATCACTGGTATGGATTCAAAGTGGAAAATATATAATAATAAATACCGAGCCCAATTTATTTATTAATAGATATATTTCCATATATAATGTTTACATTACAAATGTACTTAGATGTATTATTTACTAGATTAATTATTATTTCTTCTATGCCGTCAGGCCATCTTCTCTTCTTCTCTTTCCAATCGGACCTCATCACTTTGTTACTGAATTTGTCCATCTATTTTCCCTGACTTAACTTAGCTTCACGCCATATCCCTTGCGGGGTAGCCAGAGATACAGCGCCAAACGCTACGGTCACTGCATACCTCTTTCGCCTCGGCCACAGACATCAACCTCTGTATACACGCCCTCCGGGGGGTCCTCATGTTTTTTACATGACTTTTCCATTCCTCCTCTTACATTCCACTTAGCTATTTGTAGCTCCGTCGTCTAGCTCCCGCCGTTCGGAACATGGTGGTTGGCGATCCCCAACGCCGCACAGATTTGTCTCTGTACGCCCTATATATGCCCTATCCAACTCCATTTTAGCTTTAAAGCGTGTTGGAGAGCGTCCGTTAGGCTTTTTTTCTTCCTTATGCTTGAGTTAAATATATTTCATGATGTTAATTCTGTTTTATTAAACACTTAAGATCCGCAAACCGTGCGCGGCGGGTGTTGAGCTGAGCACCCCTCCTTTTTTCTCTTCTTGATAACTTTGGAATGGCTAAACATTTTTTCAATCTGTGTTCGCTATAACATCCGCGTTCGTCTCCAACGACATGAGAAAATTTTTATCTATCTCGTCGTATTCTGGAGACAACTAAACATAAAAAAAGGTCTCCCAAACGGTTAAGAGCTTAACTTACGCTCAGCTCAATAATAGTATATATACTGTTTTAGAAATCAAGCAGAGATGACTCACACGTGTCGTGGTACGATATCGTTGCTCGGAGCTCTCATTCACACGGCAGACTCATGCACCTTCGTCATCAGCAACGGAGGCACCCAGACCTTCCACATCCGAGCCCACGATGAAGTGGAGAGGCAGAGTTGGGTTACAGCACTGGAGCTGGCGAAAGCCAAGGCTATGTTAGTATTACTTCATATAATATATTTATCAAGAATTTTCTGATATTATTGGACATTAACACTAAACCTACCAAGTACCGGTCAAATTGACCGTTCTTAAACTTTTGTAAAACTTACACATTCTTAAACTTTATAATATCGTTATCAAACTACATGACAATTCTTATAATATGCATATAATATTTACTACACTCTTTACTTTTAGTTATTTCCATTATTACCTGCGTTATATAATAAAATAACTTTTAATTACCGGTCAATTTGACGGCGTGCGGTAGGAACAGGTGTACAATAATTGTCGGTAGGTTTAGTGTTAAAATAAAATTTATTAACTATTATTAATAGTTACGTCATAGTAAAACAATTGTTCTCATGTAATATCTGAGTTAGTTTGTTAACAATACCTACAATACATATATTACTAGCGTCGTCAACAGACCCTCAATTTCGACTCGATTCGATATCAGTTTTTTGATACGTTGAACTGAAACGGAAAATTATGAAACTTTGCAATCAAAAAGACACACATTAGGTGATGGTTTTAAAAAATATATATTTAAAAAAAGTCCTCGAAAAAATTTTTTTTTTGATATCCTATCAAAAAACTGATATCCCATTGAAGTCAATGGGAAACGATGAGTCATTACACTGGGCTCGTTTCGCTCAATATGCAAACGGCTCCCGAGATATCCCGAGCGCAGCGAGTCGAAATTGAGGGTCTGTTGGTGTCCTAAGTTATTTAAATTATATAAATAATAAAATGCTGTTAGTTGTTATAAATATTATGGATTAAAACTAGTATAATATGTTATATTAAACTTTCAGCAGAGCACAGGAGTCAGATGACGATGAGGACCAAATATCCTCAGGACCAGTCCCCATACCAGGGTCTGAAGAGAGCGAGGATCCGGGTGGCATAGCACGGGAACTGGCAGCACGGTTCCACGATTTACGGACGTGTTCAGAACTGGTGGCAAGACACGGAGCAGCACTCCAGAGGTCCCTGGTTGATCTCGAGATACCCCCAACTGACACAACCAAACAGGTCTCCGAGCGGGCAACCCTCTTCAGAATATCCTGTAATGCAATGATGAATGTGAGTATTCCTAGCTCTATATATATATATATATATATATCTCTCTCTCTCTCTCTCTCTCTCTCTTATATGACAATTCACTAAATATATTGAAGTTTGTGAAACAGTGATCACAATAACAAAAAACCCGTCTGAGTTTGTTGTGTGGTTCTTCTCAGAGCAGCGCGTTTGGAACCCTCGTAGTCTATCAAAATAAACCCTCCAGTCACTACCATTTGATACACAAGTGATCACTGGTATGGATTCAAAGTGAAAAATATATAAATAAATAATAAATAAATAAGAAATAATCTAGAGTTTGTGGTTCTTCATAGAGCCGTCGATTTGTAACAGTCTTTCACTTAGTTTAAGTTGTAGAGTGTCTTAACACTAAACCTATCGACAGTTCTTGTACACCTGTTCCTACCGCACGCGGTCAAATTGACCAGTAATTAAAAGTTATTTTATTATATAACGCAGGTAATAATTGAAATAACTAAAAGTAAAGAGTGTTAAAAATATTATATGCATATTCTAAGAATTGTCATGTAGTTTGATAACGATATTATAACGTTTAAAAATGTGTAAGTTTTACAAAAGTTTAAGAACGGTCAATTTGACCGGTACTTGGTAGGTTTAGTGTTAAGGTCCTATTTGTTAAATATGGTTTCATAGTTCCCACACTGCCATTCTATACATTATCAGTATTGATACCGAGTGGAAAAGATTTTAATAATAATTATTTATTAACAGGCATGCTCTGAATTCATGGGTGCTGCGGCGGCGTCGAGTGCCCGCATGAGCCGGGCGCTGCAGCACGAGCGGGACCAGAAGATGAGGTTGCAGGAGGTGGTGGAGCAGCTGGCACGCCAGCATGACAATTTGGAGAAGACTGTCACAGCTAGGAGCACTCCACACACCGGTGAGCAAATACCTCCTAGAGAGATGTCATAGTGGTAGTGATAAATGAGATAGTGGTAGTGGTAGATGAGATACTAATTGATGATATAGCTGATGAAATAGTGATAGTGGAGATGAGATAGTTTTAGTGATAGATGAGATAGTTTTAGGGATAGATGTGATAGTGATTAATGATATAGCGGATGAAATAGTGACAGTGAAGATAATGTAGTGGTAGTGATAGATGAGATAGCAGATTAGATTGTGGTAGTTATAGATGAGATAGCAGATTAGATAGTGGTAGTGATAGATGAGATAGCGGAAGAGATAGTGATGGTGATAGATGAGATAGCGGAAGAGATAGTGGTGGTGATAGTTGAGATAGCGATTGATTAGACAGCGGAGTAAATAGTGGTAGTGATAGATGAAATAGTGATGGTTACAGATGATATAGCGGATGAGATAATGGTGTTGATAGATGACATTGCGGATTAGATTGTGGTAGTTATAGATGAAATAGCAGATGAGACATTAATAGTGATAGTTGAGGCAGTGGTGGTGATAGATGATATAGCGGATAAGATAGTGGTAGAGATAGATGAGATAGCGGTAGTGATAGATGAGACAGCGTATGACATAGTGTTAGTGATAGATCGGATAGTGGTAGTTTATGTCAGTACAACTAAAACTTGATACATTCTGCATATAAATGTTTATTTCATTATTGGTTGCTAACACTGTCATCAAAGCATGTGATAAACTCTCTTTCTCATTAGTTAAAATTCTTAGCCTTTGCGCGGCGGGTGTTGAGCTGAGCCCCTCTCCTTTCATCTTTACTTGATAACTTTTGAATGGTTAAACATTTTTTCAATCTGTTTTCTCTATAACATCCGCGTTCGACTCAAACGTACATGAGAAAATTTTTATCTAATTATCTCGACGCATTCTAGAGACAACTAAACACAAAAAAAGGTCTCCCAAACGGTTAACAGCTTCGCTTACGCTCAGCTCAATTATTTTATATTTTTTATTTATTTGATCAGTCATTTTTATTTTCTGCCTGTCAAAAGCAAAGTAAACTGTAAAATTCTTTACTTAGCAAAAGAAGTTAAATCATCCCTTAGAAAAATTTAAGCATTTCTTATAATAGTCAACATTATAATATAATATATTAGTTAAAACTATAAAAATAAAATGCTGAGGTACATTTTAAAGTTTTATTAAAAATGAAAAATTTACCTCAAACGCGAAAATATTTGCGTTATCTATGGACCTAAAAATGTCAGTAAAAAAAAATTGTTTAATTTTTCATTCAGGCAATTTTGATATCAATTATGCATCTCGCTCGGATCGCTCGCTCTCTTTCTCTCTCTCGGAGCTCTCGCTCGGATCACGTGGAAAAATTCGATATATGGGTGCCAAATTAACTCAATACAGGATTCCCAATGAATTGTGTACGTATTAAAATTACATGCACGAAATGAACAAAAAAAAAAAAGGTCAAAGGTCAGTCAGCACAGACCATCCTGGATTAACATGCAGTAATTAATGATGCTGATTGTATGCTCGGAGTGGAAGGTCATGGATCATTAGTTCGGAGCTATTTTTCGCCAAAACATCGATTCTGATTTCTACTGACAATAAGACTTGAGCAATAAATTGAAAAAATGCTACTAAAATTGATTAACAGAAACGGTCTGGTACATGTATATTACAACTAGCTTATTCCTTCGCTGAGCACACTATTAATTTGGATGTGAACTTAGGTTGCTATAGTAACCTTTGTCATATTATACGTTATCATCGTAACCGTTGCTATAGTAACTCTTACCCTCGCGTTACGTGTATATCTCCTACAGGTTTAAAACTTGGCGAAATGCAAAAAGTTGTAATCCGTTGTGATAGTAATTCCGTATAATCCGTTCTTAGTGGACGTCTACGTCACAAAAGAAGTAACTATGTAAATTTTTAAGTTAATGGGACACATAGTTTCGGAGATTTCGTGATGAGTCAGTGAGTGGTAAATCGCTTATATATATATATATAGATTAAATGTAAAAAAAAAATGTAAAATCTTTCCTAAAATTTTTATATAAAATACGAAGAAACTCTTTTCCCGCCATATTATTTACAGCACAGATTATGTCTATCTATCGTTAAGTTTCACATCCGGTACATATATTTCATAATACATATGTATATTGTATGTGCTTTACTAAATATAAGTTTCCTAGCATACTTTACTTTGCAATGGGACACCTTAAAAAGTAAAAAAAAATAATCTTAAATTATAACCAATGAAAACAATTGATCCAGGTTATCCATGCTACATACATAACCTATACTAGAGTTTGAAGAGTAAAAGAGGTTCAAGAGCGACAGAAAGAAATTAATAAGTAATCAATTAATATAATTAATGTCTATATATTTGTTGTAATTTTGCTAAAAATATATCTAAAACTTTTCCCCCTTCCAGCATTACCGATGGAATTTATGATAATATTTTATGTGTAATAGGAAACAGTACAATATTATTAGTATATTTTATTACTTCTGTTACACTATATATTTCAAACTTGCAACACTGAAAATACGTCAGCCGTGAGCCGATTAATCAAAATAAATTTAATTTTGAAAAGTTTCATTAAAATTTCTTATTTTTGAAACATTTAAATTATCTTTTGTGGGTGGGTGACATTAAAATTATACAAAATCATATTTACGTAATCTACTAAAAAAATTAACATAAAATATCCAATCCTCATATTCCGTTTCCAATATGAAATCAAGAATATCTAAAATAATAATATATTTTTAATATGGTTGTGTTAAAAATAAATCTATTTAAATCAGTTGGTTTGTAAATATTATTATTTTTTTAAATCGTACAAACATTTCATCAATGCGTGTAACGAAACGTCCTTAAAACTAAAATGACGATTTGACGCATGACGCTGGTGACGGAAAATCTGAACAATTTGTAAAATATTAGAAACTGATATTTGTTTTCGACCCAGATTTTAAACAAAATTCTATAGTGTTAAATAATGGTTATTGAAAATTTGTAACATTTCTTATTTCGGTACGTAAAAAGGATATGATCTCTTATTAGTATGTTTTATTCTTTGATATACGATTTTTTGGCTGTCTCAAGGTTCTTATTCCAAAGTATTGTATTAATTGACTGTGAGTTGTTTCGTTTTTAGTAGATATTTTATTTAATTATACGTTAGCTCACCAAGTGGTTTCAGCCATTCATTGCATTGTGGCGGAGGTATAATATAGGTATATCAGTGAATATTTTGTGCATCGTGATCTTGGCCTTGTGTTTATAGTGGCTTGCCAATATAATTATGATACTTTCGTTTATTTTATAATGACGAGTTTCTAGTTTTCCTGTAGCCTACGTCATGGGCGGTAAGTGATGGAAAGGAAGATGTTTAGTGTTAATTATTATAACTTACATTGCAAAACCATTATGCACCTGTGATGTATGGAAAATCACTAAACATTTGCTGCATGCATAGTGCTAACTTATAACTGCAATTTCAGAATAATTTTTCAAATCTAAAGTTATGGATATATTTATCACCGGAGGGATAAGGTTTTTCACGAACTAAATGCAATAAGGTCTCTATAAAGAATATAAATGTACATACAATTAAATTTTAGGTTATATTATTCTGTCATAACAATTATGTTTTAGATAGAAATGACCAGTGCTTTTCAATGGTGTATAAACTTCTTATATGGAATAGTATATCCTCAACGTAATAATCGAAGTGACGTACCCACTGCCTTCATTATTTTTATATTTTTTTTCAATAATTATTTTTATTTAATAATTGAACTTCATGCATATTCCACAAATGAAGCTGTGCTTTTCATAATACATCACAATATTTATATGTTAAAGTATAAAACATAATATTTCATTTCATCACAATATTTATAATATGTTAAAGTATAAAAATATGACCATACACAACATATATATCATGAATACATAATCACTAGTCATGAATTGGTTCTTGTATATTCATGCAAATATGTGTCATAAAGTCATATTCATACAAATATTTGTCATAAAGTAAACATAATGTAAATTACAACTATGTCAATGTAAATATAAATAATTATTTAGTTGAGTTATAACTACTAATATTTGTCATTGTCACATGTAATACATATTTATCAATAAAAATCTCATAAAGTCATGAATAAATGGTTATTTCTAGAAATAAAGTCAAGTAAAACAACTAAAATGTAATCCATATTTGTACAATGTCTCATTTAAATACAGTAATATATCAGTGAAATACAACATGTATTTGTATTTGTTGGTTAGATTATCTATGAGTAATTGAGCGAAGCGAGTGTAGCAAGCGGAGCGTTCTACTGGAGACTGTATCACATTCTCTGTCACGAATAGGCTCCAAAACTACTTGATGGAAAATTATGAAATTTTGTCTACCAAAAAGACACATATTTTATATTTATTTATTTATTTTCATTCAATTTCAAAAAAAAATTTTGAAAAATATCATGTTGTTGAGGAATAATCGTCAAAAAATTGATATCCCATTGAAGTCAATGGGAAACAATGAGTCATTAGACTGGGCTCGCTTCGCTCAATCTGCAAACAGCACCCGAGATTTCGCGAACGCAGCGAATCGAAATCGAGGGTCTGTTGGCGCCCCTTGTTATTGTATTTATTGTTATTATATAAATAAAAGTTGTTATAAGTGTAAGTTAGAATGTTTAAATAATATATGTGAACTTTAAGGAGGCAACGGCTCTGGTCAAGGTAACGACACGGAGGATGAGGACCATGAGTTCTTTGATGCAATGGAAGAGGGTGTCTCCTCGGCAATGGAAGATAAGACTTCATTTGTAATTAAAGTGCCTGTGAGTATTAAACTTATATATATATATTTTCCATTAATGATGTCATTAATTAATTAATTATATGTAAATGTAAACAATACTTAGAACCATTTATCGTTATCATACAGTTTGATGTAGTTAATTTAGAATCGTTAAGAAATCACAAAATCTGTTTCAGGTAAATAGAAAAAATAAAGTAAAAAGCGGCGAGAGCTCGGACGAGTCGGAGGGTGAAACTGTAACAGAAACACAGCAGGTGTGTTTTTTTTTTTTTTTTCTTTTTTTTTTAGTTTTTTTTTTATAATTTTTTTTTTATTTTTTTTTTAAGCTTTTTGATTACTCCGTGTACAAGGTACATATTCAGTTCTGCAAGTTTTGTATTTTCATTTACACGGACCCCTGTTGGGTAAAAGCCTCCACCATCTTTAGCCGTCTACTTTTATCTATGGAGACACTCATCCGTTAATTTCCCGCTACTTTTATAATATCGTCTGTCCATCTCTTTCTTTGTCTTCCAACTCTCCTCTTTCCTAGTGGTCCATGCCATTTGGTTATCAGTTTAGTCCGTCTCTTATCCTTGTATCTTGCCACATGTCCTGTCCCATTACCTCTTCATACATGCTCTCTCATGATTTTTACATGACCTTCCTCCAGTATCATAGATACTGTGTTTTCGAAGGTCACTCGAGGCCTCCCCCTGTCTCTCTTACCGCTCACCTTTCCTGTATAAATCTTTTTTACCATTCTTTCATCACTCATTCGTTCGACGTGCCCATACCACCTGAGCACGTTCTTCATTCTCACCGTGACATCTTCGCTAGTACCTGCCATTCTGTGGATCTCTTCATTGCATCGGTCAGCTAAACTGACTCCGCATATTCTGGGAAGAGATCGCATCTCCACAGCATTCATCTTTCTTACATTCTTCTTCCGTGTTACCCACGTTAAGAAAATTATATATAACTAGGGGCGCCAACAAATCCTCAATTTCGACTCGCTGCGCTCGTGAAATCTTGGGTGGCGTTTGTATATTGAGCGAAGCGAGCCCAGAGTATTGACTCATCGTTTTCCATTGATTTCAATGGGATATCAATTTTTTTACATGATATTAACAATTTTTTTTTTTGAGTACATTTTTCAAATTTTTTTTTTTATAAGAACCATCACCTAATGTGTATCTTTTTGATTGCAAAGTTTAATAATTTTCCGTTTAGTAGTTTTCGAGCCAATTCGTGACAAAGAATGTAAAAAGTCTCCAGTAAAACGCTCCGCTCACTTCGTTCGCTTCGCTCAATAAATATTATAAAATATTTTGTTTTGTGTATAATATAGTTTATATTCTTCAGGTGATATTTGTTGAAGACAAGGAGCGTGCTGAGAGTGCGATGGGTGGATCTGATGCTGTAGCCGTCAGCAAGGAGGACGACGTCCAGCAAGAGACGGTCAAGATATGGGTTAGTATGGGATTTGTCATATCTAATCTACGAGTATGTATCTATAGATGTAAATAACAATGAAGAATAGATATGCTAATAGTGAATATTTTAAAACAATTATTTTGCAATTCGAGGTATAATGATGAATTGTTTTTAAAAATAAACTAATTTAAATAATGCTAATAGACTATTATTACTTGTAATATATTTTCCCAAAAATTGTTGTATGAAACTATAAATATATTTTAGAGTAAATTCTACATTTTTTTCAATCTATATACTTTCAAACTACATTCTTTCAATCTATAATCTTTCAATCTATATTCCTTTAAACTACATTTTTTCAATCTATAATCTTCCAATAAATAATCTTATAATCTATATATTTTCAAACTACATTATTTTAATCTACATCCTATCAATCTATATACTTTCTATCTACATTCTTTCAATCTATAATTTTGCAATGTACATACTTTTAAACTACATTCTTTCAATTTATAATTTTTCAATAATTAATCTTATAATCTATATATTTTCAAACTATTCTTTCAATCTATATATTTTTAAACTACATTCTTTCAATCTATAATTTTGCAATCTACATACTTTTAAACTACATTCTTTCAATCTATAATCTTTCAATAATTAATCTTATAATCTACATTCTTTCAATCTATAATCTTTCAATAATTAATCTTATAATCTATATATTTTCAAACTATTCTTTCAATCTATATATTTTTAAACTACATTCTTTCAATCTATAATTTTGCAATCTACATACTTTTAAACTACATTCTTTCAATCTATAATCTTTCAATAATTAATCTTATAATCTACATTCTTTCAATCTATAATCTTTCAATAATTAATCTTATAATCTATATATTTGCAACCTATAATCTTTCAATCTATATACTTTCAATCTACAATCTTTCAATCTATATACTTTTAAACTACATTCTTTCAATCTATAATCTTGCAATCTATATACTTTCAAACTACATTCTATCAATCTACATCCTTTCAATCTATATTCTCTCCCCCCAGCCTCACGTCTCACAGGCCTCTGGTACCGTGAACGGTCACCCCCGCAGGCTGCGCGTCCCCGACAAACCAAACTACCCCCTATCGCTGTGGTCCATCATGAAGAACTGTATCGGTAAGCTCCCACAATTTATTTAGTTTTATTCTACATATAATAAAATATAAAAGAATTAAGAGAAAACTTATTTAATTATATATTTAACACTAAACCTACCGACAATTCTTGTATACCTGTTCCTACCGCACGCGGTCAAATTGACCTGTAATTAAAAGTTTTTTATTATATAACGCAGGTAATAATGGAAATAACTAAAAGTAAAGAGTGTAGACAATATTATATGCATATTATAAGAATTGTCATGTAGTTTGATAACGATATTATAACGTTTAAAAATGTGTAAGTTTTACAAAAGTTTAAGAACTGTCAATTTGAACGGTACTTGGTAGGTTTAGTGTTAAGGTTGTCTGCAAGTAATCGATAAAGCGTGTTCCCAATATATATATATATATATATAAATATATATATATATATATATATATATATATATATATATATATATATATTTATTTGTAACTCTATAAAATATATATATATGTATTATATCCTAAAGAAGAAGAAAACTAGTCCACGGCCTTGATAATATTAATTAACTTAATAGTTGAAGTCAAAATGTATTTGACCTTGGAACGGTTGTGACATTTTTCGGGTATTAAGTTTCACTATTTCGTTTACCATATTCTTATTTATTTGAGCGATGCGAACGAAGTGAGCGGAGCGTTTTACTGGAGACTTTTTACACTCTTTGTCACGAATTGGCTCGAAAACTACTTGACGGTAAATTATGAAACTTTGCAATCAAAAAGACATACATTAGGTGATGGTTTAAAAAAAAATATTTTGAAAATTGTCATGTCGTTGAGGAATAATCGTAAAAAAATTGATATCCCATTGAAGTCAATGGGAAACGATGAGTCATTACACTGGGCTCGCTTCGGTCAATATGCAAACAGCACCCGAGTCGAAATTGAGGGTCTGTTGGCGCCCCTAGTATTAAACTAGTTGTGCTTCGTTTGAATGTTTTTTTTTTTATATAAAAGTAGCCAAGTTACTCCTTATAACATTAACTAGCTATCCGTCAAAGTAATGTTACAATCGGTCAAGCCATTTTAGTTTTGTTAACAGACAGACGGACTGAATTTTAATAATTGTTTTTATATGCAAGTAATGTATATACTTTCATATGGATTTAGTGAAAAGTTGGAATTACAAATGGACACTCAAATATTATTTATATATATAGATTATATAAGTTAGATTTATAGATATAAATATATCTATCATAGAATTATTGTAGACACAAATTTATCACCAACATCAACAACATCAACATGGGCAAAATGTTTTGGTCTCACCGAGGTCTTTAAAAAAACTACTCCTTAAGGTAGCCCTATCTAGAAATTGAACCCAAAAAACCAGAGCACTAGACTGACTAGATGGTGGTATACTCCTTAAGGTAGCCCTATCTAGGAATTGGACTCAACCTCTTACTGACTGACTGATTAGGTGGTGATATATTTAATATATTTGTTTATCCCAATATGAAACTGAAACGGCAGAAATAGAAATAGTTATTATTAGGACGGCTTATAGAATTGATTGCTTGGTTCCAGTTATTCGTACATTGCTCACTAAATATATTGACTGTTTGTGAAACAGTGATCACAATAACAAAAAAAAACCCGGCTGAGTTTGTTGTGTGGTTCTCAGAGCAGGGCGTTTGTGAACCCTCGTAGACTTATTTTAAGTTGGAGAGTGTCTTTACATAAGGGCTTATTTTGATACATACGATATCAAAATAGGCCTACTGTCACTTCCATTTGATACACAAGTGATCACTGGTATGGATTCAAAGTGGAAAATATATAAATAAATAAATAAATAGTATTAAAAATTTAATAACACCTTTAACTTAAACAGGTAAGGAGCTATCGAAGATACCCATCCCGGTGAACTTCAGCGAGCCCCTGTCGATGCTGCAGCGTCTGACCGAGGACTACGAGTACTCGTCCATTCTGGACCAGGCGGCAACCTTCAGCGACCCGGCGCACCAGCTGGCGTACGTGGCAGCATTCACCGTCAGCTCGTACGCCACCACCGCCTGCAGGCAAGTGACGTCATCATCTCATTCATCCCAAGACATGTTATGTACCGTCCATCCATCCCAAGACACATCATGTACCATCCATCCGGAGGGTTATGTGGGACTACCCGGCGGCACCGACTAAAAAACCAACGGTTGCCCTCAACGCCTTAATGGGATGACACCGGATCGCGTTAGCACTTACCGTGCTGCCCCATTATGTCCCATCCATCCCAAGACACATTATCTACCATCCATCCATATCAAGACACATCATGCACCATCCATCCCAAGACACATAAAGTACCGTCCATCTCAAGACACTTCATGTACCATCCATCCCAAGACACATCATGTACCGTCCATCCCAAGACACATTATGTACCGTCCATCCCAAGACACATTATATACCATCCATCCCAAGATACATTATGTACAGTCCATCCCAAGACACATTATATACCATCCATCCCAAGACACATCATGTACCATCCATCCCAAGACACATTACGTCCCACCCATCCCAAGGCACATTTTACTCCTTTTTTTTTTCTTATCAATTTTATATATGAATTAAACCAAAGTATCCATATAACTGGTGCAATAATAACAATGACAATAATTGACTCAATGCGACCAATCAATTGACATTTATTTGTATTAAAGGTTATATCAATTGACCCGAGACATTGAGACTTTAATTCGTTATTCTTCATACATATATATATATATATATATATACTAGGGGCGCCAACAAACCGTTTGCATATTGAGCGAAGCGAGCCCAGTGTATTGACTCATCGTTTCCCATTGACTTCAATGGGATACCAGTTTTTTGACATGACATTAAAAAAAATTTTTTTTTTTGGTTTTTAAATTTTTTTTTTAAAACCATCCCCTAATGTGTGTCTTTTTGATTGCAAAGTTTCATAATTTTCCGTCAAGTAGTTTTCGGGCCAATTCGTAACAAAGAATGTAAAAAGTCTCCAGTAAAACGCTCCGCTCACTTCGTTCGCTTCGCTCAATAATGTGTATGTCTATTTCTATGTTACAGAACGACCAAACCGTTCAATCCTCTCCTGGGTGAGACCTTCGAGTGTGACAGGATGGCGGACCTCGGATGGAGGTCCATCTCCGAACAGGTGATTTATTTTTATATTTTCAAATTGTATAAATACTGGTAGTGTATCAAATGGTAGTCAGTATATGATACACTATCAAAGACCTTAAAGACTACAACTTAAACTAACTCTAAGTACAAGCACTGCTTTAAGACAGACAAAGTCACAGTATTAATTTATAGTAATTTTATATATATTTTTTTAATAAACGTAAATAATTTTTTAAAAGTATTTTTTTTATAATAATCTGTATTTATTTCCCTAACTACGTTCCTTCTTTTCAACCTCCTCCCTTCTTTCTCTGTGCCTCCCTCCTTTTTACCTCCTTCTTGCCTGTCTACCTCCTTTCTTTCTTCCTTCATTCCTTTCAACCTCCGTCCTTCCTTCCTTTCTACGTCCTTCTTCTCTGCCTCCTACCTTCCTTTCCTTCTGTACCATTCAATCCCACCAGCTCTCCACCCTCTCCCCTCCGTGTGACGATCAACATTGTAAGTGCGCGGATTGGGTCGGTGTGTGCAGGTGTCTCACCACCCCCCCATGGTGGCGCAGTTCTGCGAGGGGGCCGCCGGCTGGCAGTGCTGGCAGGAGTTCACGATGACGACAAAGTTTAGGGGGAAGTACCTCCAGGTCATACCCCTGGGGGGCGCCTATGCACAGTTCACGGACACCGGGAACAAATACACCTGGAGGAAGGTGGGTGGAAGGGGGCTTAGAGGGTTAATCGCTCAATTATTCGGTCTAGGGTAGGATTTGTGGAGGAGGGGATAAGGTGAGGGAGGGGAAAAGTTGTGGGAGGGGGGAGGTTGAGGGATCCGTCCTCGCTGGCCGCAGGTGGTGCACGCCCCCCCCACCGCCGCCCTCCACTGCGAGGGGGAGGCGTGGAGCGCGGCGCAGTCCCTGGCGGTCACGAGTCGGTTCAGGGGTCACTTCATATCCATCGACCCCGACGGTATCGCCAACGTCATCTTTAGTAAGACGGGAAATACGTATTGGTGGGGCAAGGTACGATCGGGATACGATATATGTGTGTGTATATATAACTATACATACATGTATAATAATTGAGCGAAGTGTTCTACTGAAGACTTTCAAATTCTTTGTCACGAATATGCTCGAAAACTATTTGACGGAAAATTATGAAATTTTGAAATAAAAAAGACGCATTAGGAGACGGTTTAAAAAAAAAAATTGATAAATGTCATGTCGTTGGGGAATAATCGTCAAAAAACTGATATCCCATTGAAGTCAATGGGAAACGATGAGTCATTACACTGGGCTCGCTTCGCGCAATATGCAAAACGGCTCCCGAGATTTCGCGAGCGCAAAATGCGAGTCGAAATTGAGGGGTCTGTTGGCGACCCTAGTAATATTATAGATATGATTGTCAATTGTCCTTCATTATTATTATTTTTTTATATACGCCTACCTCTTTTTTCCACCATACATAGAATAATAGAGAACGCCTCTAGGCATCAACCTCTACTTAATAGTGCTATGTACAACTCCAGGTGACTACGACGGTTCACAACATAATAGTCGGCAAGCTGTGGGTTGACAACCACGGGGACATGGACATAGTGGGGGAGGGGGCGGCCGCTGGGTACGTGGCGCACCTCAAGTACCTGCCGTACGGGTACTTCAGTAAGGACGCGCAGCGCAAGGTCACGGGGGTGGTCAAGGATCCGCAGGGAGTGGTGGGTGTATATGTATATATATAATATTTATCAACAGACATCCCTGACAATTCTATAAAGCAGCGAAATATGGTGCAAAATGGATGCATAACTTGCAAACGATCAGGAGTTATTAGATGGATAGATGGATTGGATTGGATGGACGATTAGATGTATGTACATAATAAATATCTAACTAACTTTTCCCATCAGCCCCGCTACGTGCTCCAAGGTCACTGGGACAGCCGCGTGGAGGTCGCCCCGGTCACGTCGGCTTCAGCGGACAACACGGTCTGCAAGACGGGGAAGTTCGTACCGGCCTGGGAGAGGGTGCCCGCGCCACCTGACTCCGACAAGTGAGTGACGATGACAAAGACCCTAAAGACACTCCGACTTGAACTGGGTACCAGTGTTCAACACTGCTCCTAAGAACTACACAAATTTATTATTTCTTCATAGTGATTAATTTCACAATATATTTAGTGAGCATCATACAAAATAGAACCATCGCAATCAATACGACGAGTTACTAATGATTAGTTAATATGAAAAAAAGAACCTTTATTTATTTATTTATTTATCTTCACGCCATATCCCTTGCGGGGTAGCCAGAGACGGAGCGCCAAACGCTACGGTCTCTCCATACCTCTTTCGCCTCTGCCACAGACATCAACCTCTTCATACATGCCCTCCGGGGGTCCTCATGTTTTTTACGTGACTTTCCTCCAACATCTTAGATACTGTGTTTTCGAAGGTCACTCGAGGCCTCCCCCTGTCTCTCTTGCCGCTCACTTTTCCTTTTCCTCTGAACATAAATATGTTTGTCCATTTCCAGATGGTACAACTTCACGCTACTGGCGGCGCAACTCAACGAGCCGGAGACGGGCGTAGCCCCAACGGACTCGAGGCTGCGGCCCGACCAGCGCCTCATGGAGGAGGGACTCTGGGACGAGGCGAACGCCGAGAAGCTGCGCCTAGAGGAGAAGCAGCGGGCCGCGAGGCGCGAGCTGGAGGCGGCTGCGGAGGCGGCGGCCGCCCGTGGGGAGTCCGCCCCCGCTAGGGCTCCGGCCTGGTTCACGCGCCAGGCCGCTCCCGGCCACCCCCGCCTTCCGCACCTATACAACGATCGCTACTGGGACTGCAAGCGTCGCCAGGACTTCGCATCGTGCCCCGACATCTTTTAGTGTGTGCGTGTTCTCGTGCGTCTCTTACAGTGTTTTTTTTATATAATAATATCAATTCAATTCTTCTTCCGTTTCGTTGTATATGTCGGACGAGTGTGCGTGTGTGGGTTGGGCGAGTGCGTGGTTTAAAGGTGTGCGTGTACGTGCGTGCGTGCGCGTATGCGTGTACGCAGTACGTTCCTAATTTACATCTGAGTCTCAATGTATATGTTAACGGTTTGTAATAATTTAGTCTCGACTCTCATTCCGTTTTCTTTTCCTTTCATTATTATTATCTGTAACATAAACTAAAAACCGCATAAATATTGAAATATATAATAAGATAACCATAACTTTGAATAATATTAATAATAAAATGAACTGTGTATATTATATTGTTGGATAATTAGTGAAAAATTTGTTAATTGTTAAGATCTTTTGTTTTCTATTTGTATTTCGTGAAGCAAATTTATGAATAATTCTTATGAATGAGTATTTTTTATTATAATAGTATTATGAAAGCTGATATCAATATTAAATTACAATAATCCGAGAAAATAATACTACAACGAAATAATTCAATCCCATTTTACGCGATACTTTTATATAAACGCTGTATATAAGACAATTGTGAAGACTGGTAATGAAATTTCATTGCTTCTAATATTCTAAACTCGTGCTTGTTTAGGGATGAAACGATACCACTGATGTATCGATACTTACTCGGTATCGGTCTCAAAGTATAGATACTTACTCGGTATCGATCTCAAAGTATCTATACTTACTCGATATCGGTCTCAAAGTATCAATACTTACTCGGTATCGGTCATAAAGTATTGATACTTACTCGGTATCGGTCCTAAAATATCTATACTTACTGGATATCGGTCATAAAGTATTGATACTTACTCGGTATCGGTCTCAAAGTATCTATACTTACTGGATATCGGTCCTAAAGTATCTATACTTACTGGATATCGGTCCTAAAGTAGCAATACTTACTCGGTATCGGTCCTAAAATATCTATACTTACTGGATATCGGTCCTAAAGTATCTAATGCTTACTCGGTATCGGTCCTAAAGTACTGATACTTACTCGGTGTTGGTCTCACAGTATCTATGCTTACTCTGTAAGCATGTCAAAGTATTAATACATGGTATCGGTCATAAAGTACTGATACTTACTCGCTATCGGTCTTAAAATATCTATGCTTACTCGGTATCGGTCCTAAAGTATCGATACTTCGGTATCGGTCCTAAAATATCGATACTTACTCGGTCTTAACGTGTCGATTTTTCGTCTCTGGCACCGACGAATAAGCTTTCCAACTACATAAAACTACCGCTAGATATACCGGCAGGTATCCGTATGGTAAGTATCCCTATACCGGTAGGTATCTATACTTACTAGATACTTGTTTCAAAGTATTACAAGTATCATTACATCCCTAAATATAAATAGATACTGTAGTTTTTTCAGCTTTTTAGTATTTAAAATAGATAATCGTATATATATTCAGGTGCTATTTCTATAATAGTAGCATTCTTTTCACATAAATATATATATATAAATTTGAGTAGTACCAAAGGAATGGTAAAATATAAACTATTTCAGGTTTTTAATAAATTTTACGTTGAAAAATTCAATTGTTTATTGAGCGAAGCGAGCGTAGCGTTCTACTGGAGACTTTCATATTCTTTGTCACGAAAAGGCAAAAACAACTTGACGAAAAATTGTAAAATTTTGCAATCAAAAAGACACACATTAGGTGAAGGTTTGAAAAAAAAAATATTTGAAAAACGTCATGTCAAAAAACTGATATCCCATTGAAGTGAATGGGAAACGATGAGTCATTACACCGGGCTCGCTTCGCTCAATATGCAAACTGCAACCGAGATTTCGCGAGCGCTGCGAGTCAAAATTGAGGGTCCGTTGGCGCCCCTAGTATATTTATTAGAATACAGTTCAAATTTAGTTTTAATTTTCTAATAAAATTCGCGTCATCGTTGCGTCCATTGTGGAGAGATTCAAGATGCTTCCAAAACTAACTCCAATATGAAAATAACTCTTATAAGTTTATAACTCAAGTTAAATGAAGCGAGCGAGCGAAGTTAAATAATGTTTGAGTAGAGAGTAGATTATATGTAAGATGTATTAAAAATTGTACATTTTTCAAGTGTGTGTAAAATATGTTAATATATTATTATTATTATTATAGATAATATTTGAATACAAGCCATACATATGTATCATGTTATTAAATAAATATGTCGCAGATATATGTATTTTATTAACCTTAACCTTATAATGTATAATTTGAAAAACGTGTGTTACATTACGTATACAGAGTTACGTTATGTTACGTATACAGAGTTACGTTATGTTACATATACA
The DNA here is from genome assembly GCA_918358865.1 of Melinaea marsaeus rileyi. Classification (NCBI taxonomy): domain Eukaryota; kingdom Metazoa; phylum Arthropoda; class Insecta; order Lepidoptera; family Nymphalidae; genus Melinaea; species Melinaea marsaeus. The sequence continues at coordinate 9,169,330 of OU911090.1, read as the reverse complement.
GAGTTACGTTACGTATACATAGTTACGTTACGTATACGGAGTTACGTTACGTATACAGAGTTACGTTACGTATACGGAGTTACGTTACGTATACGGAGTTACGTTACGTATACGGAGTTACGTTACGTATACGGAGTTACGTTACGTATACGGAGTTACGTTACGTATACGGAGTTACGTTACGTATACGGAGTTACGTTACGTATACGGAGTTACGTTACGTATACGGAGTTACGTTACGTATACGGAGTTACGTTACGTATACGGAGTTACGTTACGTATACGGAGTTACGTTACGTATACGGAGTTACGTTACGTATACGGAGTTACGTTACGTATACGGAGTTACGTTACGTATACGGAGTTACGTTACGTATACGGAGTTACGTTACGTATACGGAGTTACGTTACGTATACGGAGTTACGTTACGTATACAGAGTTACGTTACGTATAACAAATTACGTAATAGATGGACAAAAGTGAACAAAAGTAACTAAAATACACGCCTATTTCGTTAAAAAATCTCTTAACCAAGCATTGACTACATTTCTCATGAGAAAATTCATAAATTCAAGTCATCGTTGCCAAATGAGACACTACCTAAGCCAAAGAGGCTTCTCTAATAGAAATGACTATTTACTATTTGTACCCACAAATTAGTTAAGCGGAGTAATAAAAATAGCCAAAAAAATAAAAACCCGTAGCCTTATTTTAAGTTGGAGTGCCTTTACAGAAGGGCTCATTTTGATACATACGATATCAAAATAGGCCCTCCTGTCACTACCATTTGATAAACAAATGATCACTGGTATGGATTCAAAGTGGGAAATATATAAAAATTCCTGTTAAAATCGGCCGAGTCGCTTCAGAAATTAGCCGTAGGTACTAAACAGAAAAATTATATACTCTCATATGCATTTAGTGAAAAGATGTTAATTAGGAATTACAAAGAGACACTTCAATTTGATTTATATTTATAGATTAAAACTTTTATATATGTTTTATTAATATGACAACTATTTATTTATTTATCTTCACGCCTATTTCCCTTGCGGGGTAGCCAGAGACGACGGAGCACCAAACGCTACGGTCCTTGCATACCTCTTTCGCCTCGGCCACAGACATCAACCTCTTCATACATGCCCTCCGGGGGTCCTCATGCTTTTTACGTGACCTTCCTCCAGTATCATAGCTACTGTGTTTTCGAAGTTCACTCGAGGCCTCCCCCTGTCTCTCTTACCGCTGACTTTTCCTATATATGACAACTAAATAATAGATTTTCATTTGTCTAACCTATGGCCAGTCTAGGAAGACTAAGTTAGTTATAATTCTAGGTATTTTAGGGGTCTTCCAATAATTAGACGGGACTCAAAAGAGGGGTTGGGTTTCGATAAAATTATTATTTATTCGTTTAAAATACAACAAATTTTCATTTTGATTCAAATCAGAAAGAATCTGCAATATTACTGACAGAATTTATTAAAAAAACGTAGTTAAAAAAATTAAGATACTTTGTACAAGAAATAAATATATGATTACAGGACGACCCCTTATTATTAATCATTGAAAGAGAATTAACCTGGACGAGCCAGTTCGTATACGAGCACTCAAATAACTACTGTAAATATACAATTGTAGCGATTGTCAGTTTCGTGGTCACTTGGAGAGCAAGGCCAAGTTGACCTCAATGAAATTGGGAGTGATCAAGAGCGAGGCAGTACTTCAAACCTGGTCAGACTTCCACTCTATAAGGCGCAGGTTCATACATGGAGTTCTCATTTCTGGTCCGGATCACCCCAATATCAGTTTCAATCCTTTGACCGCGTACAACGGAGAGCTGCTGGGATTGTCGGGGAACCAGTTCTCAGTGTAAGGCTGGACTTTCTGGCATTGCGTAGAGTTGTTGTTGCATCTTCCATCGCATTTAGAACAGAAAGTGTTCCGAATAGCTATTTATTTTTACTATTTATAAGATATTTTATAATGAGACAGTGCTCTGCAGCACTTAACACATCAATTTCGGCAAATTAATTCTATATTGATTTTACAAAAACGCTGTGCAGGATATTTACAACTTTAAAGTTAGAGATGTCCTGTTTTGAAACAAATTGGTATTCTTACAGTCATTTCTCATGCATGAAATATAACATATTATTATTTATATACCAAAATTTTAATTCTTTATTAAAAACAGTGACACACATGATAAATACAAGAAAAAAAAACTTGTAACACCTAAAATTCGTCTTCAAAAAGTTAACAAATCCTTCATAGGCTTGAGTGTAGACATACATAATAAAGTTCCACAAGATATCTTAGAACTTCCTTTTCTTAGTTTTAAATCAAAAATCAAAAGTGTATTATTAAATAAATCTTATTATAATATTCAAGAGTTTTGAGTGGATCGAAATATATAGAACTAAGTTGCTGACTCATTTGCAGAGTATATTATAATGTATAAATCTAACATTGTTAAATTTCTTTTGAAAAGAACAACTGTTGAGTTTCTGGTCTTCTCAACAGAGCAATATTCCGAGCCGGTGGTAGCTTACTAAACGACTGACTACACTGACTTTTTTATTGTAATAAATAAAGATTCAAAAGTACTTGTAAATGCTTACTTGAATAAAGATAATTTGAATTTATTTGATCTGATGCCTGCTCCCGAATTTCATCACCGCACGTCATCGCTTGCAATATCATCCGTACCACCTGGATGTATGGCGACCATCTGCTGTAAGGTTTTTAAAGACCTTTCTTACGGATTGTGGTATTTCCGGATCGATACGACGTGAACCTTCAAAAAAGGCGTATACTACTTCCTCCAATTCCGGTAACGGTCTTGCAATTCCTCGGACGTTGCAAGAGTTAGTGAACGGGATCACGTGCCACTAGTGACCCTTTGACATCTATAAAAAAAACATGTTTAAGTGAACATAACTATATTGTAGCACAATTGTTTACAAAATAATTACAAAATCTTGGCAAATCTAATGGAATTAAACCGTACCTAGACACTTGATATTTCTATGAACATTTACAAAGATTTCAGCCAAACTTAAAAGTAATTTTTACTTCTACAGATAACTTTGGAGAAGGTCATTTGTTATATTAATATCCTGACCAAAACAACCTAACCGCGATATCCCTGTCCTTTTAGAATACCTAATAACGTTCGTCAAATCGAGATAATTTTATTATTATGGCAAAAAAATGTGGTTTGCATTGTCTGATATTACATTTCAATGTCACAATAAAGTTTAAATTTAAACCTACGTATTGTTATCGTCTTAAAACAAATTTAACTAAAAAAATATGTCACTCCTTAATCTAGAATATATTTAAAAGATATTAGAGATATTTGATTAGGTAGGGAGAGGAGCGTGAACACTGAAGGTGAGCGTGTATGCGCAGTAAAGAGGGCCCTTAAACCTACACCTGGTCAAGTCCCAGGCATTGTTTGCACTTTCCTTGCAACGTCATAGGCCATGCACCCGCACGGTGAATCCATGGAATCCTAAGTTTCGTCTCTGCACTAATTGCATTACTGTATATTTTAAACTTAAGTGTCTATTATACTTTTAGCTTAATTTTTTATTTACACATCAATCGGTTTGTTAAAATTAATTTCCGAAACATGAATATAATAACTTATCTCTGAATAGATTTTGTGTATCTATATCTCAAACAAAATAAATAAATATTGTTATATAGGTAATATACTAATATTATAGCAGAAGCTATGCTGTTTCTATCCAAACAGGGACTTATTAGTCATCCAGAATCCAAATTAATCCAGAATTATATTGAAACAAATATATTGTAATTATAGATTTAGATCAAAATTTGTTTAACTAGGATCCGCCCATCGTGCGTGGCGGGAATTGAGCTGAGCGCAGGAAAATCCATTAGAAAAGAATAACAAGAAATAAATATTTAATAACAATAATAAACAATTAATTGACAAAGTTTGTCGCCATGAAAGTTAGACGACGAGTTACACAATCACGAGTCTCTCGGTTTTTTTTATAACTTTTGATTTAATCAAGCTATTTTCATTCTGTTTTTTCCTGTAGATGTTCATTTATTAGTTCTACATTCGTGCCAAATTTGTCTAAAATCGCTCTAGCAGCAAGCGCGAGAACAGTTAAGCTTAAGTCTATGGGGATTCAGTTTTTCGACCATAACTTTTGATCAAATCAAGATTTTATTAATCAGTTTTTTTCTCTAGAAGCCCGTCAACAAGAGCTACTGCAATGCCAATTTTGATGAAGATCAACTGAGTAGTTTTTATGTGATGTGACGGCATAAAATTGATTCCCAAACGGTTAAGAGCGTCGCTTACGCTCAGCTCAATTATAAGAAAAGAAAAAAAAATCCTAGAGTGTAACATATTCTCAATTTCAACCAGAGGCATAACATAATTATTCTACATACAATATAATTATATACATTAATTAATTAATTAAATAATATATTAATTTGAATCACTTGTGTATCAAATGGGAGTGTTAGAACTATTTTGATATTTATCGAAATAAGTATCAAAATACTGAATACTGAAGAACGTAGTACTAATATAAAATTAGAATATAATATATAAACTGTATGATTAATATTTAAACATAATTACAAGTAATTAAACAATAAAATAACTATAAAAAAATCGTGAACGGGAGCTGCTTGCTATGAATTTCATTTTCTTATTATTAGCTAATTAGGCCGGCTTATTGAAGTGATTGCTTGGTTCTAGTTGTTCGTACATTGCTCACTAAATATATTGACGTTTGTAAAATAGTGGTCACTATAAAGAAATACCCGGCTGAGTTTGTTGTGTGGTTCCTCTTAGAGCAGTGCGTTTGACCACTTAGCTTTATTTTAAGATGTAGTGTCTTAAGGGCTTCTTTGATAAGTATGCTACCAATTTGTTATCTATATACATATAAGCGATTTACCACTCACTAACTCATCACGAAATCTCCAAAACGATCTATCCGATTAACTTAAAATTTTACATAGTTACTTCTTTTATGATGTCCACTAAGAACGGATTTTACAGAATTCCTATCACAATACTATACTTACTATAGCAACGGTTACGATGACAACGGATAATATGACAAAGGTTATCATAGCAACCTAAGTTCACATCCAAATTAATAGTGTGCCAAGCGAAGCGGGAGGGAATAAGCTAGTTATAACATTGTTTACAAAGCTATTCTAAAAGAGGAACAAAATAAAAGATGAAGTAATATATAAGGAAATAAATACGAATATTACCTAGTATTTATAACATGACTCTATACACTTACAAACTTCACACGACTAATTATTTATCAATGCGGTTTTCCGCTCAACTGGACAAAGATAACGGACAATTAGTATAAAATCTCTGTCATTTTCAAAAATCTGCAATTCGCTGCACATTTATTGTGTAGTGAACATTAATTTTTAATTAAATTATTGATAATTATCAATATGTCGAACGTGGTTGAGGCACTTAAATTGCTGTTCGATCGTCCGAACGAACCGATGGTTTCGCCTAAGGGGGACTCGAACGTCGTTTTCCAACTCACTGAGCAGCACCTTGTAAGTGTTTATTAATCTTATAAAATTAACAAATAACAATTTTTATTAAAATATTATTATTGTAAAGGATTTAAGCTTTATCTTGTTGATATTAAGATTAAATTCGCAATAATTGTATTAGAATTTAACATTAAACCTACCAAGTACCGGTCAAATTGACCGTTCTTAAACTTTTGTAAAACTTACACATTTTTAAACGTTATAATATCGTTATCAAACTACATGACAATTCTTAGAATGTGCATATAATATTGTCTACACTCTTTACTTTTAGTTATTTCCATTATTACCTGCGTTATATAATAAAATAACTTTTAATTACCGTTCAATTAGACCGCGTGCGGTAGGAACAGGTATACAACAATTGTCGGTGGGTTTAGTGTTAAAAAAGTTTAAAACTTTCTTTATTCTTCATAAATTGCTTTTTAATTGTATTACATCATTATTACAAGTATTACATGTATGTTTATATCGAAAATACTTTTTTGTGATGCACAATATTTTAACTTATGTTATTAACATATATTAATATTGTGCGTAAATACAAATTAAAGATATTTCGAAAATAGTTTATTCCAAAATATTGTCATTCTACAATATTACTTTAAAATAGTATAGACCTTCAAAACATTATGTAATAAATAAATTTCATTTAAACGTATTTGTTAGTTGAACATATGAACATATATCATAACAATTATCGCTGTTTAATTATTATTTTATCAATGTTCAAAATATATAAGTATAAAATTCAGGAGCATAAAATAGCTATTTCATCGGACCAAGTGTATAAACTTTCAAATAATGTGAATCATACAAGATCGCTCCCATGAAATGGTTTAAAATCAAAATGTCATCAAAATACGAGTTAAAACACTTTATTTATTTATTTATTTATTTACCTTCACGCCATATCCCTTGCGGGGTAGCCAGAGACAACGGAGCGCCAGACGCTACGGTCTCTGCATACCTCTTTCGCCTCGGCCACAGACATCAACCTCTTTATACATGCCCTCCGGGGGTTCCTCATGCTTTTTACGTGACCTTCCTCCAGTATCGTAGATACTGTGTTTTCGAAGGTCACTCGAGACCTCCCTCTGTCTCTTCTACCGCTCACTTTTCCTTTATAAATCTTTTTTACCATTCTTTCATCACTCATTCGTTCGACGTACCCTTTATTTAAACTAATTAAATTTACATTTTATATATACATATATTATATCCATATATTACACGTGTAATATATAATATATAAAATTTAATTCATTCAAAACCTTCATGGGTTTGAGTTCACACATATATAATAAAGTTCCACAAGATTTCTTAGATCTTTCTTTTCCTCTTATAATAGCATTCAAGAGTTTTTGTTGATCGAAATGTGTGGAATTTAAGTTGTTGAATCGTTTGCAGGATTTATATTATAATGTACTTCATCTAAGATTGTTATATTTCTTTTAAAAAGAGCAACTGTTGTGATTCTGACGGGCTCTTCTCAACAGAGCAGCATTCCGAGAAAGTGGTAGCTTACTCACGGACTGACTACACTGACGTTTTTACTAATTTTTGTAATAATTGATGATTCAAAAGTGTAAATGCCTACACGAATAAAGATATTTTGAATTTGAATTTAATAAACTACTTATAAATTTCAGAACAATTATTTGTTGATACATATAACTAATAAATTTTTCTTTGTATTGTTTGTTCATGGTTGTCTGGTAGAGAATGTTCTGTAGCATTAGTTCCATTTTTAAGGGGTTAATAAATAAATAAATACGTCGCAAACTACATTGAAATATTGTTTAATGAAAAACGTTATACTTAATAGGATGACAAATACAGAAGCAATGGAATCGAAATCAATAATCGATTCGGGAAGGACAAAGAGCAGATTCCGTTAAAGGAATTGAAAACATTGCCACAATTACGTAAAGCAAGAAAGCTGCCAACTGATGCTGACTTTTCCATACTTCTGCCCGCCCACCAGGAAATGGCGGATGAAGTTATTGAAGCTCTTCTATGTACGTTTTTCTATTTTTAATAGTATTAAAGTAAACAATTCATAAACCATATACATAAAAAATATTTACTAATATCTGCTGATGTCAAGAATTGATAGTCTTATTTTTATATTCGATACAGTTTATCCAGATCCAATAGAGCTAATAAATAATTTAATTTGCAGTTAAATTAAAGTATTTATCTCGCAACTTAATTAACTTTTAAGCTACTATTTAATCTATTCTTTATTCAAGCCGTCCCCGAGAATCAGCTTCCAGAATTTCTCTCAACATGTGTTTTTGCACGCGTGAATCTAAATCCGCAACTATTTAACTACTGCTATTCCGTAGCATTGCTGCACAGGTAGTACGATAATATACATACAGTACTTTAAAACTTAGAAAGGAACTGCGGATACATAAGGCTTAATGCACTAATTTCAGAAAGGACACTAAAAATGTACCTATACAAAATTTTGCTGAAACCTTTCCATCTAAGTTTGTGGACTCGAAAGTCTTTAGTCAAGCCCGGGAGTCAGCTGCTCTTGCAAATCAAGGAGCTCCTGTAAGTATATATCCAAATACGAAGATAAAACTTAAATTTCATTGCTAGTATTATAGAAATTCATTAATAACCAAATTACAGCGTATCCCAATTATAATTCCCCGTGATTATACTGCTACGGACTTGGATATTGAACATCGGTTGGCATACTGGCGCGAGGACATCGGAATAAATCTCCACCACTGGCACTGGCATCTCGTCTTCCCCTTCACTTCTACTAGACGAGAGATAGTAGCAAAGGACCGTCGCGGCGAACTCTTCTTCTATATGCACCAGCAAGTCATGGCTAGGTATTTTATATAAAAGTTAAATAAAAAATGTGCAACAATTGTTTACTTTCTTCGATCACTAAACCCTTATGAAACTCTTGCTAGATACAACGCTGAACGTCTAGCTAACTCGCTGGCCCGTGTGAAGAAGTTCACGAACTTCTCCGAGCCAACCCCAGAGCCGTACTACCCCAAGCTGGATAGTTTGACGTCCTCTCGCAGCTACCCTCCACGACAAGCCAACATGGCTTGGTCGGATCTAAACCGACCAGTTGACGGACTTGTCGTAACCATTGCTGATATGAACCGCTGGAAGAAGAACATCGAGGAAGCGATTGCTACTGGATTGGTCAAATTGGTAAATCTAATATAAAAAATATATTCTTCATCTCTGTTACATTCCTAAACTATTTGATATTTGTTTTGCAGCCCAATGGTTCAACACAGCCACTCGATATAGATACGCTAGGAAATATGATGGAGGCGAGCATTTTATCACCCAACAGGGAATATTACGGCAACCTGCACAACAACGGACACAGCTTCGCTGGCTATCTTCATGACCCTACCAACAGATATCTGGTAACTAAAATTCTTTTACTTTGAACTGTCAAAACTCGTAAGCAGCTCGGCGGTCTTTGCAATTAAAAGTTAAATTTCTTTTAAAAAGAATAACCGTTGATTTTCTTCTCAGTATAGCAGCTTTCCGAGCTGGTAGCTTATTCAAGGACTGACTACATTGACCTTTTTTATCGTAATAATTGATGATTCAAAAGTGCGAGTAAATACTTACTTGAATAAAGATATTTTGAATTTATCTACTTATAGAACAATTTTTAAAATATCAACATATTCAAATAATAAATGTTTTTTTTATTAGCTGATATTTTAGAAATAAACAATTGATTTGTTAAACAAATTTTGTTATTAGGAATCCTTCAACGTCATAGCTGATGAAGCAGTGAACATGCGAGATCCTTTCTTCTACCGCTGGCACGCATTCATAGACGATACCTTCCAAAAATTCAAGGAAACTGCGAACGTGCGTCCTTACTCGCAATCCGAGGTTTGTACACCAAATAGATTATTATATTACAAGACCCCTAAAGTCTCATAATATGTACTAGGATCCGCCAACCATGCGCGGCGGATATTGAGCTGAGCCCCTCTCCTTTCTTCTTTTCATGATAACTTTTGAATGGCTGAACATTATTTCAATCGGTTTTCGCTATAACATCCGCGTTCGGCTCAAACATAAATTCGCTTACGCTCAGCTCAATTATTCTAGCTCGGAAACCCAGGAGTACAGATCACGAACGCGAGAATAGTAAATGCCAACGGTGCCGCCGACAACACGCTGAATACATACTGGATGCAGAGCGACGTCGATCTATCCAGAGGTCTCGACTTCTCGGACAGAGGACCCGTGTATGCGCGCTTCACGCATTTAAATTACAGGCCCTACCAATATGTGTGAGTTCTGTATTAATTTCGAATAATTTTATCCACAATATTTTTAAAAATATTTAGAGTTTTTATTTACTTTCGGATTTTTATTCGAAATTGTTTCTCTATTGTCTTGATAAGAAAACTGACACGAAAAGTAAATAAAGGCACAAAATCGCATTTTTTTTTCTAGTGCTCCGATATTTTGCATTTTGCTATCTGAATTAGTATACATTTAATTTCGGATTCTTATAGGATTTATCTATCTCTTATTTTAGTTTCAAAATAAATTTGGACACGAATTTGTATTTTTTTCTAGTATTAGTCCTTCGAAACAGATTTTCTAACTGAATTATATATTCTTTAGACTCGACATTTAACTTTTTCAGTATCAACGTAAACAACACTGGCAATGCGCGTCGCACCACGGTGCGTATCTTCATAGCTCCGAAGGTTGACGAGCGTGGACTCCCGTGGATATTGTCTGACCACCGCAAAATGTTCATTGAAATGGACAGATTTGTTGTACCATGTAAATATGAATAATTAAATTATCACCAAGGCCTATATATATACATTTTGTATAAACAATTGCTATGTATTTAGGAATTACAAATCAAAATATTCGTTTTAAAATATTTAACGTTCCCAGGTTATAATCATATATAATAAACATGTTAATTATTAATTCGGAAAATAATCTAATTTCATTTAGATTTAAATCAAAGTCAAGTGATGGTTTATGATTGAGGGAGAAGGGAAACAGTTATTGTTAGAAAGGATGCAATTTTGTAACTATAAAAATTTCAAAGTAAATCTATTGTTAAGGAGGTAATAAATTCTTTTATTGTACAGTGAACGCCGGCGCCAACACAATCACTCGCCAATCCACTGAATCTTCGCTAACCATTCCCTTCGAGCAAACCTTCCGGGATCTCTCCATGCAAGGGAGCGACCCAAGGGCGGAGAGCCTTGCTAGTTTCAACTACTGCGGCTGCGGCTGGCCCCAACACATGCTGGTACCACGAGGCACTGAGAGCGGAATGATGTATGACTTCTTTGTTATGCTGTCCAACTACGAACTTGATGCCGTAAGTAAAATTATATATACTGAAAACAGCACTGTACTCAGAGCTGATAAATTTACCATATTTGATGTAATAGTTCTATTTGTTTTTGTTTTTTAATTTTATATTGTTAATTTTTATTATTTTGTACTCTTACGTATTTTAAGTAACTGTGACATCGAATGACATTGAATATGGGTGGTAGATAATTAGAATAAGTCACTATTTTGATGGTTAAACGGTTGTTGGATCTTTTCCACTTTGATACCATTGATCACTTGTGCATCAAATGGGAGGGTTAAGACTATTTTGATAGCATACTTATCAAATAAGTCCTTAAAGATACTCTCCAACATAAAATAACTCTAGTAGGGTTCCGACGCGTGCTCTGAAAGGAACCACACAACAAACTCAGAGTATTTCTTTACTGTGATAACTGTTTTACAAACGTCAATATATTTAGTGACATATCTTGTTACTTACAGATAACCCAACCAGAAGGTGTAGCACCTTTGACTTGCACAGAGGCATCAAGTTTCTGTGGCCTCAAGGATCGTCTGTATCCAGACAAACGTAGCATGGGCTACCCCTTCGACAGACCCTCCCGCACTGCTACCAACATCCAGGACTTTATTCTACCCAATATGTTCCTTACCGATGTTACCATCCGTCTGCAGAATACAGTGGAAAGAAACCCAAGAAATGTTAGCAACTAAACGGAAATGGAAATCAACAAACTGTTTTATAACATACAAATATTATAATGCATAAATTAAAAAGAAAGGCAAATAGACTAGATTTAAGAATTTTAATATGTATAAATAACTTAAGATATTAGAAATAAGTTGACCCATTAAATATATAGCAATCTAAATCGTATTTTTTGTTTATCACTGACTTTCCTTCGTTAGATTTATCTGGTGAATTCTGTTTTTTGAAAAGTACCAATGCATGAGAAGGCGTTATATATGGAAGAAATCTGTTAATAACAAAAATATACTATGTTAAAACATCAAGTTCTTATTGCAAAAATAACTTACTAATAGCATTACTGCAAAGAGTATGGAAGTGTTTGTTAACAGAGGACCACTGAATGTTTGCAAAGCTCCCCACATCTCGTTATGTTATGTTCACCAGAAAAGTGGTTGTCAATAATTAATTCTTCGTCCTCTATAGCTAAGTAGGTATTAGTCTAGTCCATTGATACGATTCCAGGACTAATTAGTTTGTAATTAACAATTTTTATTTTAAAGAAAACTGTTAGAACTATATACGACACTTGTTCTCGCGAATCCTCTAATTTTTTTTTAAAGTCAGCGTCTGAGAGTTCTATTGCTTTACTTCCATTATATTTATGTTAGAAAACCATTATTCATAATATTAACACTAGAAATTGTAATCGAATTATAATTCCTAAATGTAGACAAACGATGTTAGAATGTGTTGAACATGTTTTAACATCTTTGTCCCTATGTGGAATAGGCTCCGTCAAGCTGGCTGACCCAAAACAAAAAAGCCATTAACAATTGTTATTATTATTTATAACTATTTAATCGCTAATTAATTACGGCGATAAACAATTAATTGCTATTTTCGTTAATTAATTACAGTGGCCCAGCCAGCTTTACATCAAGCTGGCTGGGCCACTAAAAATATTATGAATAAATAAAAAACCGATGCATATTTATTTATAACTAATTAATTGCTAATTAATTACGGCGATAAAAATTAATTGCTATTTTCGTTAATTAATTACAGTGGCCCAGCCAGCTTTACATCAAGCTGGCTGGGCCACTAAAAATATTATGAATAAATAAAAAACCGATGCATATTTATTTATAACTAATTAATTGCTAATTAATTACGGCGATAAAAATTAATTGCTATTTTTGTTAATTAATTACAGCGGCCCAGCCAGCTTGACATTCAGATTCGAATGACGAGCGGTACAGTCTCAGCAAAAGATTGTACAGGTATAAAATAGTCTCGAGCGGGATCGAAAGATAGGTTCAGGTTGGGTATGAAAAGATCATATTAGGTAGAGGAAGTTTTTAAACCCACACCTTTACTTTTTGAAAGTTTCTGAATGTTTACTTTCTTTACTTATAAAAATAAAATACATATTGTAAATTTGAATAAAAAAAGGAATTGGCACTTTTGAAAAGCAAATGCTCAAGAGAAACAATTTCATGTCATTTTGTTTGTTTCTTTGTTTTTTTTATTCGTTATTTGTTGTTTTTTAGATTTTCATCGCCGATTATGAAAAAACACTTTCAAATATTCGCGCAAATAATGTGTACCAATCAGGTAAAAGTAAACATTTGTTCTGTTCAGAGATGTTAAGATTTACACAATTACTATAAGATTGTGATGATTCATTTATTTTTATCTTTTGAATAGCTATTGTGTATGAAACTTTACTATTGTTGTCAAATTCAGGGCTTTATTTTACAACTTTACTTTTAGGAGACTACATCTGTTGTTTACGAATTCACGCTCGTTAATTACGCTCATTTCAAGAATCCTAATCCTTTGTGACAAACATTTTAATCGGATTTGACATTTTTCTGGGATCTCTGTGAGTCAGAGCCAGGTCATTTTTTCACAAAGGCAATTTCGGCACACTATAACTAATTACTCTAAGGAAGATGGTCTTCTATTCGGAGATGCTGATTGGACAATTAGGAAAAAGGAGTGGGGTAACGAGATAAGCTTTGAATAAACCATCTTGAGATGGAAATTTTCAGTTTTCACTCTAAACGAATTTGAGCATGTTCACGTCTTATCGGTGTTTCAAAATGCATAGTGGATTGGTGAAAAAACCTGGTCGTCCTGCGACAGTGAAAAAGCAAGATGTTCTTGACCTTTTGGAACGACACACTAGTGATATATTCCATCCGGACTCCCAAAATTTGATCAGCAAAACCGACCCGATTTGGACAACGTTTGCTCGAGAGTTCCAGAACCGCGTTTTGCCAGCGACCATCTACACATATGCTTGTGGATTCAAAAAGGGATTGAAATCAAATCAAAATGAAAAAGATGAATTGGATGACAGTGATCTTTCGGTCCACGACAAAACGACGTCTATCTTCAACAATTCTTCGCTGTCATTTCAATTTTCATTTATACAGCACCTCCCTGGTTTAATGTTTTGTAAATATGATGTTACACATCTAAAATAGAAGCTAAGAAGTACTTTGTTTTTCTGCTACTTTGTCATAAGAATCAACAAGAATGGAAAATGTTTTTAATATGAATATAATACAAGGAACATTAATTGATAATTATAAATGCATTAATGAAAAAGTTGTTTTCAAGTTGTTGTTCAAAAAGTTGCAAGAAAAAATATTATTAAGTTTTTGAATGCAGTTTGTGATTTCGATTTGGATACAAGTTGTTTTTTATTGAATTTTTTTATTGAATAAACTTTTTCATAAATAGACATAAATAAATTTCTTGGTTTTGCTGAAAAGAAGGTAGCGTGCCCAAGCTGTCGAATATCTTTTCATACCCAACCTGAACCTATCTTTCGATCCCCCTCGAGACTATTTTATACCTGTACAAACTTTTGCTGAGACTGTACCGCTCGTCATTCGAATCTGAATGTCAAGCTGGCTGGGCCGCTGTAATTAATTAACAAAAATAGCAATTAATTTTTTATCGCCGTAATTAATTAGCAATTAATTAGTTATAAATAAATATGCATCGGTTTTTTATTTATTCATAATATTTTTAGTGGCCCAGCCAGCTTGATGTAAAGCTGGCTGGGCCACTGTAATTAATTAACAAAAATAGCAATTAATATTTTATCGCCGTAATTAATTAGCGATTAAATAGTTATAAATAATAATAACAATTGTTAATGGCTTTTTTGTTTTGGATCAGCCAGCTTGACGGAGCCTGTGGAATAAGGTGTTAAAAAAAAAAAAAATCAAAATTCAAAATATCTTTATTCAAGTAGGCATTTACACGCACTTTTGAATCGTCAATTACTACAATACAAAAAAATCCGTGCCCGCAGGGGGACACGCGTGGGTAGACCTCGTGTGTAACTCGTTTAAAATATAACTCACTACCTAAGAATAATACATGATGCCGTTGTTTACATCAAAAATTTCCAAGCAAAAAGCGGTTTTAATTTTTTTTCTCGGAAAAGGTATCTTTTTTGGAAATACTTTTGGTACTTAAATTTAGAGTAAAAAATAACCTTTTTATTAAAAATATTTGCGAGGAGGGAATGTATACCAGAAAAAAGTTGTCGTGGTTTTACCTACCTAAAATTTACAAGCTAAAAGTGGTTTTAATTTTTTTTCTCGGAAACGGTACCTTTTACGGAAAAACTTTTGGTACCTAAATTGAGAGTAAAAAATAACCTTTCTATTAAAAATACTTGTGATGCAAGAATGTTTACCAGAAAAAAGTTATAATTTTTTTTCCAAAAATTTTCGGTTTTTTTACCCCTACCCCTAAGTTATTGAAGTTAGGTTTTCGGTTTATCTACATTAGTTATAGGTATTCATCAAAGACATCATATAATATGAACGCAATTGATCTCCTTTGTATAGGGACAAAGTTATCGTCGAAAAACTGAAATCAGAAAAAGTGAGCCCCTAGCGCCCCCTGTGACCGGATTTCTCTGGTTAACGAACTTGACCTTCATTTTTAGATGGTTGATTTTTGTGCAAAGTTTGAAAGCGATCTGAGCGAAACTGCGGCCGCTATCGTGCTGACAAAAGTCGAATCTGGACGCACGCACGCATATATATATATATATATATATATATATATATATATATATATATATATATATATATATATATAAACTTTTTGACCAATGGTCATTTCGGACTCAGGCGGTCATAAGAAGACCTCCTGTGAAGAAATTTTTCCAAAATTCGAAAGTAGGGGACAAATGAATGGGCAGACCGAATTCTTCGAGGTCTACCCAAAAAGGTCAGTGTAGTCAGTCCGTAAGTAAATTACCACCGGCTCGGAATGCTGCTCTGTTGAGAAGAGCCGGCCAGAAACTCAACAGTTGCTCTTTTCAAAAGATATATAACAATAGGTGATGTATATTATAATATAATATAAATCCTGCAAATGATTCAACAACTTAAGTTCCACATATTTCAATCCATTAAAAACTCTTGAACGTTATAATAAGCTTTATTTAACAATAAACTTTTGATTTTAGATTTAAAACTAAGAAATGGAAGGTCTAAGATATCTTGTGGAACTTTATTATATATGCGTATACTCAAACCCATGAAGGATTTATTAACTTTTTGAAGCCGAAACTTTGGCGTTACGAGTTTGTTTTTATTTTTCGTATTTATCGCGTGTCTGTCACTGTTTTTTATATAACTATTTAAATTTTGACGTATATATAAAATGTAAAAAGCGACTGTAAGAATACCTATTTCTTTAAAAACATCTCTCAGAGAATCTCTAGCTTTTAAGTTATAAATAGCCCGCACAGCTCTTTTTTGTAAAATAAATATAGAATTAATTTCGACAGCACTGCCCCATAATAAAATACCGTAAGATAAAATACTGTGAAAATTACTAAAATACACAAGTCGAGCCGTATTTATGTCCGTTAATTGTCTAACTTTTCTAATTGCAAAGACGGCGGAGCTGAGTTTGGCTGCGAGTGTTGAGAGATGGGGGTTCCACTAAACCTAAGAATTTGTTGAGTCAATCAATTCTAACACTTCATTGTTAAGGAGCAAGTTACAATTTTTACTTTTTACATTAGGAAGTGTAAACTCTACGCATTTAGTTTTCTTAGCATTTAACACTAAATTATTAATTTCGAACCAATGCAGGACTCGTGACAAAGTACTGTTTACTTCGTCATAATTAATCCTATCACGCTCAACTTTAAAAATAAGCGAGGTGTCATCAGCAAAGAGTACAATGTCACACAGACCCTTAACAAAAAAGGGCAAGTCATTAATATAAAGTAAAAACAAAAAGGGGCCCAGAATAGATCCTTGTGGAACACCCATCTTTAGGTGAGAACCAGACGATTTAGAATTATTTACGTAAACTGTCTGGATTCTTTGATTCAGGTAAGAGGCAATAAGATCAAGCGCAGCGCTACGTACACCGTAGTGGTTTAGTTTGCATAGTAACGTCCGATGGTCCACACAATCAAAGGCTTTGGACAAATCGCAAAACACCCCAATTGCATTCTGCGACTTCTCCCACGCGTCGTAAATGTGCTTAAGAAGCGCAGCACCCGCATCAGTCGTTGATTTGCCTTTGGTGAAACCATATTGTTCACTATGCATGATCCCACTGCTATACATAAACTCTGAAATCTGATTTAAAATAATTTTCTCGAAGACCTTACTCAAGGTCGGTAAAACCGAGATAGGCCTATAATTTTCGGGATCCAATCTATCGCCACTTTTAAACAAAGGAACTATTTTACTGTTTTTCATCAAATCTGGAAATATACCGGTTTCGACACATTTGTTAAAAATAAGGGATAATTGAGGGGCAATATCATTTATAATAGTGCTAAGCAATTTAACTGACACACCCCAGAGATCATCGGTTTTCTTCGAATTTAAGGTTCTAAATGTGTTAACTATTTCATCTGATGAAACAGGTTTAAAAGCAAAATATTTATTATTGACTTTAACATTTTTGTTCAATTCCGCGATTGCAACAGATGATGAGGAATTTAAATTACGTGTGACTGTTATTGGGATTTCAGTAAAAAAGGTCTCAAAAACAGCCGCCACCTTTGATTCTTTATTTATTTCAATATTATCAATTTTTAACTTTATAGGACCATTGGGAGCCCTAGATTTTCCAGTAAAACTAGATAAAACATCCCAAGTTGCCTTTATTTTATCTGCTGAATTTAAAATTTTATTTTTTATATAAATGGACTTGGCTGTTCTTTTCAATTCTTTGCTTTTGCTTTGACACGCTTATCATCAAGCTTCTTTGTCGGACTTTGCTTATAGCCCATATCTAAGCGATAATTCTTTAACTAACATCTATTCATTCTATATTCAGCATATTTTGTGCATTTATATAATAACATTTTAGAAAACAGTCGATTAATTTTAGGTATAACTTTAATTGGTCTATATTAGAGAATATTTTAAATTTTTAAATGTGTTTATTTATTTATTTATTTATTTATCTTCACGCCATTTCCCTTGCGGGGTAGTCAGAGCCGACGCAACACCAAACGCTACGGTCCCTGCATACCTCTTTCGCCTCGGCCACAGACATCAAACTCTTCACACATGCCCTCCGGGGGGTCCTCATGCTTTTTACGTGTGGCCTCGAATGACCTTCCTCCAGTATCATAGATACTGTGTTTTCGAAGGTCACTCGAGGCCTCCCCCTGTCTCTCTTACCGCTCACTTTTCCTATTTTTAAATGTAACGTAATGTAAATTAAATGTAACCAAAATAAATTTACAGTTGTGAAATCAATTATTATATTGCTTAGAAGCAATAATAAGTGACGTATTTAATGTTCGCAAAGTTAGTCAAGAGAATGGCATGGAACGGTAAATACCCGTGAATGGAACGGTAAATATCCTCCTCTATCCTAAACGAAAAAGCACATTCATGTTCCAGGGAATTCCTAAGAAACGTTAATAATTTCGAATTAATAAGCAGGGTTGTTTTAATTTGTTTAAATTAAAATCGCAAAATTATGAAGCAACTAAAAAAAATATTGCAGAAGTGAAGAAAATTATTATAATTAGTGATAATTGTGATAATTAAAAATTTATTTTTATATTTATTCAAACTAAACAATATATAGGCGATAAATGGTGATTATTTTTATGAAAGTTTCAAGTTAAGTTACTCCGCCGAGGCGTCACGGTAGCATGATCAAGATATATGATGCTTCATAATGGCGATCAGGGTAACTGTTGGGTTTTATTGGGTATCCTGGCGCTAGCCGATGCCAGGGAGTCCCACATAACCATCCCCACTCTCCCCTGGGAGGGGCGGTATCCATAAAGGATTTCCCAACGAAAAAAAAAAGGTAAAGTAAGCGACAGTACATCAATCCATTATTTTCAGTTGGTTTACTGATACACCATAGTTACCAAAAATATTAGCAGTTATCAACAGACTGGCCCCAACTATTATTCAGTAACTGTATTAACCTCTAAAAAGTCGTAAAATAACATTAAAATTAGTTTAATTTTCCATTTTTGGAAAAAGTTTATTTTTACTGCTCAATTAGTTTGTAATTAAAGAATTTATTAACGTTGAAAAAGAGCCTAAGATTTTTTTTATAAATCACAATATAAAACATTTTTTTTTCACTTTAAACATCTATGACAAGACTAGCTAAATATTTAGAATGTTTGATTTTTTCTGATAAATCAACACCATTTTTAAATAGTCGGACAGTACTTTAAAAACGGGAACCTCTTATGCTCATTTCTTTGTTGTTGTATTGTCTACGCTCTATCTACTCCAAATTGAACCAAAATATTTTAATAAAATCTTGTTTTTCAGGATATAATGTTAATTTTGCATATTACTAAGATGTTACACAACATATGTCACTACTCGGAAACTTGTTTTTTAATAGAGTACCGTAACTTGGAAGGAGAATTGAATTTGTTAACGAGCCTTGTATTATAGATTCATTTTGCTGTCTTTCCGTCCGTCTGTCTGTCGATCTATAAGAATCCTAAATTTTGGGATTGCGTGGAGATTTGAAATTAAAACTATGATCAAAGATCTATGTACCTGTAATAGTAAAGTGCATAGTAGTAGTAGTAGTAGTAGTTCATAGTAGTACATAGGTACTTGTGGATAAATGAAACTCCTTAATTTACGGAAAAAAAGATACGGCCGTAGATACATTGAACGGATATTTCAACAATCTTAACACTAAACCTACCAAGTACCGGTCAAATTGACCGTTCCTAAACTTTTGTAAAACTTACACATTTTTAAATGTTATAATATCGTTATCAAACTACATGACAATTCTTACAATATGCATATAATATTTTCTTCACTCTTTACTTTTAGTTACTTCCATTATTACCTGCGATTTATAATAAAATAATTTTTAATTACCGGTCAATTTGACGGCGTGCGGTAGGAACAGGTATACAAGAATTGTCGGTAGGTTTAGTGTTAAGTGAAACAAACTTTATATGATACTTCCGGGCGTATTAGAACTATAAAATTTGACAAGCAACATCGTTACATAGTACAAGATTAAGGCAACATCTGAAAATTATACATTTGTAATTAAATCATAAAAAATATAGCCTTAAGGTTATGGAAATTTAAAATTGATAACTAGAATAATATAAAAGGGATGAGGATATTTGAAAACATTTTATTTATTTTTAACGACACATAATAATAATAAATGATAATTATTAGATTTTAATACAAAATTTTACGTTTATCTTAGAGTAAGTAGATAATATTATTTATGAAATGATAAAGAATATCTTTAATAGTTATATAAGTAACATTTCATACAATTGTGTATTCAATGTTAAGTTCTGATTAAAGAATAATGCGTGTGATTATTATAGTGTTAGGGCTCATTACTGCGGGTTACGGTAAGTAAACTGATTTTTTTTCATTTGTCTCTTGAAACCAATCTAACTTACAAATTTACTGCGTAGCTTATTTTGCCAAATTCATAAAACAACTTTACCTTCAGCCTTTCCACTCGCAATAATTAAAAAAATCCCCGACAGAAATTTAATAAGTGTACTATATATATATATTATTTTATAAAATAGTGCACGATTACTTGGATAACTTATTATACAATTATTTTTTAACCTTCTAGCTGTTCCGCGCCACTCACGTATAGTGGGCGGTGAATCAACCCCTATTGAAAACTACCCTTTCATGGCTGGCGTGTTAACCAGATCGTGGAGAGGAAGATTCCATCTATCTTGTGGTGGTACTTTGATTTCAACGACATCCGTAGTATCAGCGGCTCATTGCTTTCAGTAAGTGCTATATTCATCAAAAAGGTTTTTTATTAAGTTAGGTCTAGTAGCTTGTTGATATTAAGGTTTTAAGAAAGATGAATACACAATAGAAAACTTATTTGCAGCAATGTTGCAACTTCCTCAGTGAGGGTGCGAATGGGAACTAAAGACACTTTTGGGGGAATCGAGCATATTGTCTCTAGACTAACTAAACATCCAGAGTATAATGGACGTTTATCAAGGAGTGACATTGCTGTACTAAGACTACGTGATCCTGTAGTGTATTCGAATCAAATAAATAGGGCTCGCATCGCTGGATCTCGATACATCTTACCAGACAATACTGTAGTATTTGCTGCTGGTTGGGGTGATACACAGGTAAATAATACCTAATCGTGTCCTAGAAGTGTTCAGCTCTATTGAACACATGCAATTCTATGTATTTAATATTTTCAGTACGGAGGACCATCTTCTCCCATACTTCAACACGTTGCAGTTAATATAATAAATCACAAAATCTGTACTGAGCGTCATGCATATCTTAAAACACAACCCGACATGGAACACTGGCCTGATGTGACACCTGAGATGTTGTGTACTGGTATTCTCGATGTCGGTGGTAAGGACGCATGTCACGGTGACTCTGGAGGACCAGTTATTCACAATGGAGACGTTCTAGTTGGAATTATTTCTTGGGGATACGAATGTGCTCACCCAAACTATCCTGGTGTTAATGTACGCGTTTCTTCCTACTCTGATTGGATATATACAAATAGTGTAAATTGATAAGACTTGGATAAATTTAAATATAATAAATAAATTTAAAGTTTTAAAATTATTAATTTTATAACCTACCAGGTATGACTACCGACAGATATTCGAATTTCAATGAAGTTAGGAATTTATGTTTTGTCTATCATTCCAGCGCTAAAAATAGCTAGCCCAGATGAATTGTAAAAAAAAATTACTTAACACATGCCAAAATAAGATAGACAAAAGCAATAAATACTTGGAAATATAGATCAGTGACAGTTGACGATTTTATCAGTTATTAGAAAGGAGACATCTGATGCATCGTCGTTAGGACAACTGACTTGTACACAACATAATGAAGAAGAAGAAGAACAAGACCTCTTTTTTATTCGATTTCTCAGCGAAACTCATTTTCACTCATTTTCATAAGACCCATCGTAAACAACCACGTTTCAGAGCCATAAGTAATTCCTGGCAAGACATTGGTCAAATACCTGCATCTTAAGGCATTGAGGCATTTTGGATGTTTCGGAGCTTCCAGGTATTGCTGCCCATGCAAGTTGGATTCGGTGAGTGACCTCGAAGTTTAACCTAGTTAGCTAGACCATTTGCCCTAAGTAAATAGTAAGCATCTCAGACAACTACTTGAGTAGATACGACATGGGCATTAGACATCAGCTTTGTTTTGTTCTTATTAATTTTAAGGCCAGAAGCTCTAATAAGATCATCGAGCTTTGTACCCAGGTCTTCCATAGTTGCACCTATTAGAGCCATGTCATCGGCGAATAGAAGGTAAGTGAAGTACTCGTTGTTTATTATCAATCCATGAGCTTGAAAACATCTTCCACTGCAGCGGTGAACAATGTCGGATTGACATGGTGACATTTTCATACAAGCATCAATATCTTGGATGTCCCGATAGTCGAGTCAACCTTGCTTGTGGATCTTAATTCAGATTGGTAACAGGTTCCTGTATCGAAGAGTATAACTGCCCGTAGAACTTCTCGATCTCTCTCGTCACTTCAAGTTTAGACAGGAAATTCCTGCCGTCATCGGTCTTCAGTTTCTACAGTTGGCTCTGCCCAGTTGAAAGATCTTTTGCAGACATCTTATAGCCCTTGTTCCGCATTATTGCCTATTTAATACAAATTTTATTAAATTGACGCAGGTCGCGCGACAAATATTGTGATCCGTCTATTAAGCTGCTGAAAGTATCACCGGATGATTGCAGAACTATATCGCTTCACTCTTTCATTAGCTTGAGGGTCGATTCAGAGATTTTATTGTTCTATCGCTACGGCGACTTCTAGCCAATTGTATGGACAGTTTCAACGAACCTGTGAAAGTTTTGAGGGGATTTGGATATGGACAGGTGTTAGTCGGAGCATTGACCTCATTAGCTGCGATCTTTACATTTTACGTTTTACATTTAACGTATCTCGTACAATTCAGTCATCATTTCCGTTGATCACGGAGACATCGTTAAATATTTGAAGAAGTCAATCTCGTATTTTATCACGTCATCCAGGATTAACCAGGTCCAACTTCTGCGCACGCGTTTTTGAAGAAAGAGCTTATCAGGAAGGAACCCTCCTTCTCCAAGAATCCAGCCTGTAGATGACCCCGGTGATTCTGTTGTCCAACACCGAATTGCCCATAATAATTCATAATTCTCATACATTGCCTCCACCTCATCATCGGGATTCTTCGAGGTCAGGGCCTACAACTTTATAACCTTCAACGAATAACGTTTGACTATTCTGAGGTAGGCAACCTTAGTCGATATTCTCTCAATTTTAACAATGTTATTGATAAGTGACTGTAGACAAGAAACCCGATGCCTACCTGGGACAGTTGGTCGTCTTCCCACAAGTAGAATAAGTTACCTTACTTAAGACTTATAGTGTTCGCGATACGGACTTCGGAAAATCCTAAGATATCCCAGTGTAACCTGTTCAACTCCTCGTCCAGTTCCAACAGTTTTCGTTAGACTGTAACGTCCTCATCTGATTTCTTACCAGGACCAATCGTTGGTGGTAATGGTAACCGGACCACAGCCGGGAATTCTTAGCACCCCTTGCCCTGCTGTTGTTACCCTGACCGCTACCGAAACCAAGAACTTGATTTGCTTTATATATATATATATATATATATATATATATATAATAAATCATGAACTGATGCTATTGCCACCCTTCTTAAGCACATTTGCGACGTATGGAAGATGTCGCAGAATATTATCGGGGTGTTTTGGTCGATTTAGTTAAAGTGTTTTACTGCCTAGAACATCAAAAATGATTATGTAAATTTAACCACTATGGTGTGCGTAGCTCTGCGTTTGATTTGTTGCCTCTTTAACCTAAATCAAACAGTCCAGATAGTTGATGTAAATAATTCTAAATCATCTGGATCTCATCTAAAGGTGGGTGTTTCTTATTGATTCGAAATAAATAATTTAGTCTTAAACGCTAAGAAAACTAAATGCATGGAGTTCACACTTCCTAATGGAAAAGTCAAATTGCAACTTGTTCGGCCGGCTTTTGCAATGCCTTGCCTTGTGCGTAAGCGAGTTTTATAAAAACGGTAATTCGGCGACTGTAGTGCGAAGACAATTCTGGAACATTCGACATATCCGTCACTTGAATGATGCATCAAGCTCTCGATTTACTGTAAAATGTGTTAAGAAGTTTGAAGAGACTGGCTCAATACTGATCCAAGATCTTCAAGAACCGTCTAAAATATAGATAATGTCATCCAGTCTATTCGGGACGATCCGAACCTTTCAATTCAGAAGCTGTGGCCTTAAACAGATCGTCATTATGCCACATTTTGCATAAAGATTTAAATCTTTACCCCTACAAAATTCAGTTGGTGCAAGAATTAGAGCCTCAGGATGCTGGTCAGAAGCTTGACTTTGTAAACCAGATGATTGTGAGTTTTCTAACGTTTACCAACATCTTGTTTTAGATTATTTTAGTCCATTTTTATTTTAATGGACACGTTAATAAGCAAAATTACTAATGGAGTGCAACGAATCCAAAACAAAAACATTAGAAACTGCTACATTTGCCTAAAGTGACCGTATGTGCTGCAATGACGGCGCGAAGAATTATTGGCCCTTACTTTTTTTGAAAGGGATGCACAGTTATGGTGAATGAGATTATGTAGAGATGTTTGACAACTTCTTTATGCCTGAGTTGTAAAACTTTCCTGGATATAACCAAAGAACATGGTTCCAGCAGGATGGTGCAACTTCAAACAAAAACACTTCTAACGGCTCTCTGCTAAGTGTTCGTGATTTTTTTCCTGGCAAATTGATCTCTAGGAGAGGTGACATACGTTGGCCTCCACGTAGTCCCGATTTGAGACCTTGGGACTTTTTCCTGTGGGGTTACTTCAAATCCAAAGTTCACTTCAACAAACCGACTTCCTTGGCACAATTAAAAGAAAATATCCGTCACGAAATGTCAGCTATCACCTTTTGACCTTGACCTTTTTAATCTAATAATTGACGATACAAAAAGCTTAAACATAGCGCAAATTAACAGTTAAATATCAGACAACCATAACCGACTGTTACAGTTTTTAATTAAAATTCCTAAGATTAATCCAAATACTGAAGTACCTGCTATACTTGTAGATCCTGGATGCTGTTATGTCTATCCAATGGTAAGTGGGCATCGGTTAGAAAAACTATTGTAATAAGCTCTATATACCAACATACGAAATGAACTTTGTAGACATACAGTTTTTCCACGTAAATATATATATGTATATAAGGATTGTTTTGACTTCCGTATAAAATATACTGTGATTCAGTATCTAACATTCAAATAAAATGGGCGCTAGGGTCATTTAATATTTTATTAATTAAATTAGTCCAAAACTATGTGCATTGTAGTTTATAATATTTATCTTTTATTTTTGGGAATTTACCACATTTTTAGTGATAAGTAAGTCTTATATCTTGAGGATTAAGAAAATTTAAGATATAATATCATTATGTTTTCATAATAATTACTTTCCTTTTAATTGATAATATCTATATCGATCGAAAAGTGTAAAATCTGAATATTTAAAAAAATTGCACCTAAGGGGTAGCTATTGTTTTTAGAAATAGTGTTTTATAAGAATATATAGCAAAACTATTATAAGAGCTTTTTATAAGAATGTGACAAATGCGAACAATAGTGTTTTCTTCTAGGCTCCATTGATAGTTTTGAACTAATTTTTCAAACTTGATACGCCATCCTTTAATATGGAAGGTAGGAGTTCCGTTCTTTAATCTAGAAGGAAGGGGGGAGAGGATTCTTGCATTTATAAAAGTATGTACTTAAGCCTATTTAAATAAAGAAATATTTACAAATATTTTTCGTTATAATTGTTTTTATATTTCGATGAAAATAATTTAACAATGTTTAAAATTGCAAAATATATTAACAATGTTTATTTTATTATCATTGATTATAATAGGATTTAAAAAACCAAATGTCTAAGATAAGATAAGATAATTTATATAAGGATAAGAAATATATTGTGTTATATATAAATAAATATTACCAATTTATATATTCATTATAAAATTTTGATTATAACTATGCGTGTTCTTATTGCAGTGCTAGGACTCGTTTTTGCCGCTACCGGTAAGTAATTTATGATATTTTTAATTTCAATTCGAGAACTTGATTTATATTACGTCTAAGGAAAATATTATCTAGCGCTGCGAAGCGCTGAATAATTATTGAATTAATATATAGTAATTATTGAATTACAAAATGGAGGAAGAAAGTCTAGTCTCTGCTTTTTTATGTATTTAAAAAGGTCTAAAAAAACATGACATTTTGGTTTAGATCTCGATAAGCCATTATTCGGTTCAAATTAATCAGAAAACCCTCTACTTCTTTTAACCTAAGAACATTTCAACTTCAAGAAACCTAAGATTTTAAGAACTTCAATATAGCAAACAATTTTTAATAAAAAAAAATATTTAGATTATAATCGGTCATGTTTTAAGGAGAACCTTAAAAAGGAAAATATCAGAATTTTATATGCTTTAATAACTAGGTCTTGCTAGCAAAGTGTACAATTCATGTAATCACATAAAAATCTGTTGAGCAGTTTTTATTTCGTTTGAGAGCATATCGACGAAAATTTAAATATACATATTTTTAAGTTTCTGTCGTGTAAATATATATATATTTCATATTTAATGTTTTATAGATCTTGCTTTGTTCCTGCTAATATAATAATGGCTAAAATATGTGAGGATGAACGTTTGTTAGTCTTTTACTCAGAAACGAATAAACAAATAATAATAATTTACAATAATATAGCTCATGGAATTAATTAAGTTATTTTGTAAATCGTTTAATATAAATATAATTGTCGGAAAAAACTCAGGCAAACAATAATTTTGGCATTGTAAGTTATAAGGCCGTCAAAGTTTCGCGAACATGTGTGGGGGAATTTTTTATCTTAAATAGTTACTAACAGTCTTCGCAGGCACATTTATTCATTATATATATTGTACAAGGTGAGATATAGTATACAGCCTTGACGTACTCCCTAATTTAAATGGAATTGCTTCCAGTATATGTTATTTTCACTGATTTTGTCTTAGTTATATTGGTATACGCTTTGAATCAGGAAGACCAGGTGTTCAGATATTAGTAACTATGCGAGAACTTTCCAAAGGTAGTTCAGTTAACAATGTCAAATGCCTTGGAGTAGTCAATGACACTCAAGATAACGGGGATATTCGGGGGCGTTTTCGGTGATTTGCTTTCTGTCGAAGCCCGCAATTTTCTTGTTTCTATGGCTATTCAGAGCGAATGGTGAACCACAAAAACTATTAAAATTACCTTTTACGCTACATAGTTTCTAAAAATGGTTCAAAAGTTGCAACGAGAGTAAGCGACTTTGAAAAATAATAAATAAAACTTTCATTGTTGGCTGTTGGCTGTTGGTATTGCAGTTATTACATATATATATATATATAAATATTAAATAAAGGGCTAACATATTTTGCAATATGTAATATTTTTTATATTTTTTTTTATACTGTCTACTTGACTACATTCCACCTGATGGAAAGTGGAAATGTAGTCATAGGTGGTAAGGCGTATTAACCTAGTAACCTATTCACTCTTCTCTTGAAGACACCCACATTGTATGTGGACGGAAATACCGACGCAGGCAAGCTATTCCAGTCCTTCGCTGTACGCATTAAAAAAGACGAAGCAAAGCGCTTCGTTCGGACAGGAGGAATGTCCACAACGTAAGGATGGATATCCGCCGTGCGTCGGAACGTCCTGTGATGGAAGGGGGACGGAGGAATTAAATCGTGTAATTCCTGCGCACACTCACCAAAATGTATCCTATAGAATACTGAGAGGCTAGCAATTCTACGCCTGTGTTCAAGGGTGTGGAGGTTGGTTTCAACCAATTCAGGGTCACCTATTAGCCTCTTTGCTCGCCTCTCAATTGTGTCTAGAACCGCAAGATGAGACTTTGCGGCACCAGCGAATATATGCCCACAGTACTCCACACACGACCGGATCTATGCTTTGCATAATACAAGAAGCTGTCCCGGTGTAAAGTACTGACGGACCTTCGCAAGAACGGCCAGCTTTCCCGCAGCTACTCTTGCTCTGGACTCAATACATCGACCAAAGTTGAGGTTCGAGGAAATCTCTAAGCCTAACAACTGGAGCCGGTCACTGTATTCCAAAGATACACTCTGGAAAGTAGGAGCCAAGGTGAAAGGGCTCCTTTTGGCGGTGAACAGACACGTCTGCGTTTTGGTGGCGTTGAATTTGACAAGATTGGTAATGCCCCATGCGGAGACTGCCTGAAGTTTGTCATTCAAACGTTGCACCCTAGGCTTCTCTTTCAGATTGTATTTGATCTCTACTAGCCCGACTACTCGGCAGGTATCTTTCTACAACTGTGCTGTCGTCTGCATACCCATAGATACCGGGCTTCAGCAGATCGTTAGTGTGCAGCAGAAAGAGAGTTGCAGAAAGAACGGACCCCTGAGGCACTCCGGCGTTTATTGTCAAGGGTTCCGAGGAGCACCCGTCGACAACTACTCGGAGAGATCTTTGGTTCAGAAAGTCCGTTACCCAGCCGATCAGACCAGGAGATATGCCGTATGCTGAAAGCTTGCTTATAAGACTCGCATGCCAGACCCTGTCAAATGCCTTCGAGACCTCAAGAGAGACGGCGACCGCTTCTCCTTTTTTCTCGAAGGCCTCGCCTAAAATGTGCGTGACGTACACTAGAAGGTCCCCAGTGGACCTATTTCGGCGAAACCCGTACTGTCGGTCACTGAGGAGATCGTTACCTTCAAGGTACGCTAAAAGGCGTGAGTTCAATACACGCTCCATAATCTTGCAGAGTATGGAGGTGATTGAAATCGGTCTATAATTGGCAGGATCGGCACGGCTGCCTTTTTTGGGTACTGGTTGCACGTTAGCAAGCTTCCAAGATTTCGGCACTATTCCAGACTTGAAAGAGAGGCGATACAGACGTGTCAATACAGGAGACAACTTAGCTGCGCATGTCTTGAGCAGAATGGCTGGTGTATCATCAGGACCACTGGCTTTATTCACATCAAGGTGACACAATGCTCTCCATACCTCTTTTTTAGTGATGCGGATTTCAGGCATCGAAATACCGCAGTGAGGAAGATGTGCTGGAGAAGCATTGCCAGTGTCTAGATGTGTATTATCAGCGAACAGAGAAGCAAATACATTCGCTTTCTCATCCATTCGACATCAGCAGAGCAGGTAGTGAGGGTTGGCAGAAGTTCGACTCGATCGCTTTGGCAAGAGACCAGAAAGCTCGACTGCCAGTAGGTCTGACAGAGAGCTTTTCGCCATCCTTAGCGATACGATCGCGACGAGCCTTCCGTAATGCCTTTTTATAGGACTTGGCAGCTTGGTTAAAGGCTCTCTTCTTTAAACTTACATCCGGAGCTTTGCGGCTTCAAGCATCAGCCCAAATGAGGTATGCCAAATGTTTTCGGTCTTCAGCATGACCACATTCGGCATTAAACCATGGGCAAGCTTTGCCACCGATGGGTACGTCAGCAAAAGGAATGAAGTACTCCATTGCCTGATGTACCACATGGGTTATAGCATCCGCGCAACTCGACGGATCCAAAGAAGAGAAGCAGACCTGCCGCCAAGGTTAAGACGCAAAGAAGTGCCGCATCTCATCCCAATCTGCTGACTTGTATTTCCATACTCGCCTAACACGTTGTGGTTCGGAAGCTGGTGAGGAATATGTAAATACAGATTTCACGAAACAGTGATCGGAGGTTCTCAAGGGGGAGGTCACCTCTACACGATACCTGTCCGGATCAGTTGTCAGCAAAAGGTCCAGGCAATTGGCTGTATGGCCTACTACATCTGGTACCCTCGTCGTTTGCCTCACCAGCTGAAAGAGGTCGAAGGACAACGCAAAGTTCCGCGCTTCTCTTCCAGCATGGTCGGTCTTCTGGTACGGGAACAGCCAGTCCTGATGACAGGCATTAAAGTCCCCAAAAAGACGAGCTGCACTGAAGGGTACTGATACAGAGCCATATCAGCAGCCTCACCGAGATACTCAAATCAATCAAATCAAATCAAATCAAAAATCTTTATTGAAAATAAGTTTCATACAAAACATTTTTTCATTGTCAAAGCTACCACCAGCTCGGAAAATTATTTCCACAGACCTGAGAAGAGCTGGCGACAGAAACTCAGCGGTATTGTCATGATTTGTTTTTTTTTTTTTTCTTAAATTCTAAATAACATAAATACATTACACAATACTAAATAAATAATCTTGAAGCAGGCTGGCAGCGATTGCTTCATACCCACGGTGCATTATCCTCTAAGTATTCAGATACATTGTAGTATCCTTTTGCACACAAACGTTCCTTAGCTATTCTCTTAAATTTGTTAAATGGTAATACTTGAACGTTTGCTGGGACTTTGTTGTAAAACTGTATACATTGCCCCATGAAAGATTTACTCACTTTTTTAAGTCGAGTAACAGGTAGCGCGAGCTTGTGTTTGTTCCTGGTATTTATAGTGTGTATATCACTATGCTTAATAAAATTGTCAGTATTTTTATGTACATATTTAAGATTTTCAAAAATATACTGACTGGCGACCGTAAGTACATTAATTTGCTTAAACTTATTTCTTAAAGAATCTTTAGGTCCCAGATTGTAAATTGCACGGACAGCTCTTTTTTGTGTAACGAAAATGGTATTTATATCAGTAGCACTACCCCACAGTAGGATACCATAAGACATTATGCTATGAAAATAACTATAATACACTAACTTAGCAGTAGCCTCGTCAGTTAGGGATCAAATTTTTTTAACAGCGTACGCGGCAGAGCTAAGTTTACTAGCTAATCCAGCTATATGAGGGCCCCATTGTAGCTTAGCATAAACAGTGATTCCTAGAAAAACTGTGGATTCCACCACTTCCATCGCTTCCTCATTTAAAAGTACATTAGTTTGCACCTGTTTAATATTAGTAGTAGAAAATCTAAGAAGTTTAGTCTTCTTACTATTAAGCAACAGGTTGTTAACACTAAACCAATGCACTATTCTAGAGAGAGCCTTGTTTACATCGTCATACATTACCTGATGCCGTTTTATTTTAAATATTAAAGAAGTGTCATCAGCAAACAATACAATCTCATTATGTTTGTCTACAAAAGTAGGCAGGTCATTTATATAAATAAGGAAGAGAAATTGACCTAAAATTGAACCTTGAGGGACCCCCATATCAATCGGAGCCCCAGCCGATCTTTTTCCATTCACCTCTACCCTCTGAATTCTATTAGACAAGTAAGAAATCAAGAGTTTGAGATCAATGTTCTTAATGCCATAGTGGTACAATTTCCTGACCAATGTTTCATGCTGAACACAATCGAAAGCCTTAGATAAATCACAGAATACTCCAAGAGCATCCTGTGACTTATCCCAGGCCTCATATATATGTTTTATAAGAAAGACGCCGGCGTCCGTAGTAGAGCGACCTCTAGTAAAACCGAACTGTTTATGGTGAAGCAATTTATATTTATTAAAATGGTCTATCAGCTGATTAAGCATGATTTTTTTCAAATATTTTACTAAACGAAGGTAATACTGATATTGGTCTGTAATTAGACGTATCTGAATTATTGCCTGTTTTTAAGAGTGGTATTACTTTGCTATGTTTCATTAGGTCAGGAAATACTCCACAAGAAATACAGTCATTAAAAATGGTCGCTAAGTAAGGCGCAACGAGGTCCACTATTGAGCCAATCACCTTTACAGATATTCCCCATAAGTCAGGAGTATTCTTAATATTTAAGGTCCTAAAACATTTAATTATATCATTGGATTCAATTTTCTTAAATTTAAAAGGAATGTTACATTTTTTTACATTTTTTTGTAGTAATGACTCAGCGACTACAGGAGAAGAAATTAAAGAAGAAGTGGTAGAAGCTGGAATTTTTTAAAAATAATTTTCAAAAGCAGAGGCAACTTCCTTATCTGATTTTATTACTTGATTATCCATTTGAAGAGAAAATTTGGAGTTGCGAGCTTTGCTTTTACCAGCTTCGCACTTTATAATATTCCAGGTCATTTTAATTTTATTTAAAGAATTACTAATTAAGTTTCTAATATGTAATGACCTGGCTTGTGAACAAACTTTATTAAATAATTTAGAATAATTTCTAATATGTTGAGCAAACGAGTCACTGCGATTGAGCTCCCTCTCATTGTAGAGTTCAAACAGTTTTTGTCTACTCTTATGAATTCCTGGGGTCGCCCACTCATTAAAAGAAAGGTGATTTCTCAATCAATAATCTGATGTCTCCTGATCACCACTGTGCGAACGGTAGACACAGGATTACAGAATTTTTTCGTTTCCTGTGTCTACTAAAATCCATAAGGAAGAAAACGTGGGGTCTTCAAGGTGACGGAGACGCAGGATACAGAGGTCGTTCCGTGCGTACACACAGACCCCGGCACGTGAGCGAAAGTTGTGCTCTAACGAGTAACCGGGATGATCCAGGTACGCAGCGCTCAAAGGACATTGTATCTGCGTCTCCGTCAAAAACAGCAAGTGCGGTTGCTCTGTCTCCAGGTGGTGGTGGACAGGTAAGAGATTAGAGTGCAAGCCCCTGATGTTAGTGAGGTGCACTTTAAATGAGGAGAGGTGCAACCGCTGTGAAAACTTGATCTTCTTATTGGACCTTTTCGAAATTATTAAGTTATAACGGAATTGTAGCAAGTTTCATGATATTTGTTAACTTAATGTATCTTTTTCAATTTTATATTGATCTATGTATTATTTTTACTGGTACTACATCCTAAAAAATAAGAAGGCCAGCATTGAGCATAATTAATTTTTATCTTTACAGCGATGCCGCGGCACACACGGATAGTGGGCGGTGAACCAACTACTATTGAAAAATACCCTTTTATGGCAGGGATGTTGATACGATTCCATGATGGAACGTTCAATCATGATTGTGGTGGTTCTTTGGTCTCGAGCTCATCCGTAGTATCAGCGGCTCATTGCTTTCGGTAGATTGTACCATAGTACCGAACGTACCATATACAGACTAGGGGCGCCAACAGAACCTCTATTTTGACTCGCTGCGCTCGCAAAATCTCGGTTGCCGTTTACATATTGAGTGAAGCAAGCCTAGTGTAATGACTCATCGTTTCCCATGGACTTCAATGGGATATCAGTTTTTTGACGATTATTCCGCAACATGACATTTAAAAAAAAAAAAATTAAATCATCATCTAATGTGTGTCTTTTTGATTGCAAAATTTCATAATTTCCCTCAAGTAATTTTCGACCCTATTTGTGACAAAGAATGTGAAAAAGTCTCCAGTAGAACGCTCGCTTCACTCAATATCACTTATTAAGCATTATTATTTAAATAATAATTGACGTGA
Organism: Melinaea marsaeus rileyi; assembly: GCA_918358865.1. Taxonomy (NCBI): domain Eukaryota; kingdom Metazoa; phylum Arthropoda; class Insecta; order Lepidoptera; family Nymphalidae; genus Melinaea; species Melinaea marsaeus. Next base: position 9,135,705 of record OU911090.1, on the reverse strand, counting down.
CTTTCTGAAGGAGTGGATAACTATGTTAAAATTCATTTACAGAACCCGTGCGGTATCTTTTTGGAGGGTGCTACTTGGAACCAATAATCTTATATCTGGGGGTACTGAGCACATTGTTTCTAGAATTATCATACATCCGAATTTCAACTCTAATACATTCATAAGCGACGTTGCTGTAATCAGACTAAGTAATCACGCAGTATTATCGGACAAAATTCAAATTGCTAGAATAGCTGGACCTCGTTACCCATTACCAGACAATACTATTGTGAATGCTCTTGGTTGGGGTGCTCTTGAGGTCAGTACTGGGTTATATTATTTTAGAATTAGTATACATTTATTTCAATTAAAAATTAACAAAAATCTTATTACTTCTATTAATTCATATTTAATTATTACATATAGGACGTCCCTCACGTGAGTTAGGTGGACTTTGCAGGCTTTATTATTGTATATTAAGATTGGTATGTAATGGTTTCAGTACGGAGGAGATTTCCCTGATATACTTCAAGATGTTGAATTAAATATAATCAATCAACAAACATGTATTGAGCGTTACACAAGTCCTGACAATCTACCCAATACGATACGATACGATACGTTTGATGTGACTCCTGGGATGTTGTGTACGGGTATTCTCGATGTCGGCGGTAAGGACGCTTGCAACGGAGACTCCGGCGGACCAATTCTTCACAACAGAGACATAATAGTCGGAATTATATCGTGGTCATTCGAATGCGCGCATCCATGGTATCCTAGTGTTAATGTACGCGTTCCTTCCTACTCCGATTGGATCTATACAAATAGTTTAAATAATAATACATTGAATTGAAATTATAATCGAACTATTAAGGTTTGTTTTATTAATTTACTTACCTACCTGTTAGCTTTTCATAACAATATCTATTTTTTTCACCTAATTAGTTGTATGTTGACTGTATTTAGTATTGCAGATATTTATTTAAAAAATACATGATATACAAATTTATTGTTAGCAATATATAAAATGTAAATCGAGAGCTTAGTAAGGGCAGCTAATAAGAAGGCTATCCTCATACAAATTTTGTGAGGTTCAGTTTTCTGTGTTCGTCGAGTGGTAGACGATGCATAGATAGTTCGCGTGTTTGAATAACCAGATTATTAAAAGTATTCCTTGGAGAAAAATTGTTTCTTTGTAAAATTGTTGTACATGTATATAATTTAATGAGTGAAGCGAGCGGAGCGGTCTATTGAAGACTTCTTCACATTCTCTGTCACGAATACGCTCGAAAAGTACTTAATTAAAAAAATATGAAATTTTGCAATAAAAAGACACGTATTAGGCAATGGTTTTAAAAAAAATCGAATAATGTCATGTTGAGGAATAATCGTCAAAAAACTGATATCCCATTGAAGTCAATGGGAAACGATGAGTCATTACACTGGGGTCGCTTCGCTCAATATGCAAACGGCACCCGAGGTTTTGCGAGAGTAGCGAGTCGAAATTGAAGGTCTGTTGGCACCCCTAGTATATATATACTATAAATTTATGTGACAGGAATAAATAAATATTTGAAACCTATTGAATTCCTTATCAGAGTTTCTAGACGTTGTCTAAATTAAAATGACCTGCCCCACTCTCGTATTTATACACTTAATGTGCGTATAAATACGAGACTTTAAAATTTGTATGTGATTCACCTTATCCTTATGACAGAATAGGTCTAAATTTGTCCATCCTTACTTTTGACCCGAAAAGTAAGGATGGACATAGTAAAGGTGTCAAAAGGGCCTGTTAGAGACAAGTTCGACAGCTTATAATTATTATCGCTATCAAAAATCTATATTCCTTATGCAAACCTTTCTTGTTACCGAGTCAGTGCTTCAGCTCAGCGAGCCCTGTTAGTAGTTCAGGGAGCTAGCCTCTACTGCTTTACCGTTCACAAGGGGCAAGCTGGGGAGACTAAAGTGGAAGTATGGACCCCGCTTTGGTGGGAAAAGATGATTACCACTGTTACTGGCTGTAGGCTTACACCGTGTTTTGGTGACGCTTTAAGTTACTCGAGGCACCCTCATATGGGGGGATGAAAAAAAATTTGTTGAGGCAACTTACACATCTCACAAATTCTGTTATATGTAACTTATCTGAAGTGGAGAATTGTGCTTAGATATGATTTGAACTTTTTCTATAATTTTAATATCAGGATTGTATCTAGCAGTGCGATTTTTATACTTATGAAAATCAATTACAACCTGAATTTTTATCAAAGTCAATGAAAAAGTCGAAATTTTGTATATTTTTTCAAACGATGAACTCAATTTTAAAACTTTTAAAATATCATATGATTTATAAAGTATCATATGATAAAATAAATAAATTTGAGAGTATCTTCACTAATACTCTCAACACAATAAGATGATAAAGTGGTCTTATACGACAAGGATTATGTAAAGGGTGTTATAAAATTAATTCATAATTCCAATTAATCTGTGATTATAAAAGATAGAAATGGATAAAATTAAAAAATATAAAACTGTTTTTAAAAGTTACATAACATTCCTATCGATTCAGATAAGATTATTTATTAAATGATAATATTCTTACAAATATATAGATATACATATAAAGAGGTCGAATTCTTTCAGCTGGTGAGGCAAGCGACAAGAGTACTAGATGTAGTAAACCATACAGCCCATTGCCTGGACCTTTTGCTGACAACTGATTTGGACAGCTATCATGTAGAAGTTACCTCCCCCTTGGAAAATCGATCACTGTCTGGCGAAATCTGTGTTTACATGTTCCCCACCAGCTTTCGAACCACATGGTGTTAGGCGAGTATGGAAACACAAGTCAGCAGATTGGAATGAGATGCGGCACTTTTTTGCGTCTTATCCTTGACCGAACACATTCGGCATACATCATTCGGACTGATGCTCGAAGTCGCAAAGCTCCGGATGTAAGTTTAAAGAAGAGAGCCTTTAACCAAGCTGCCAAGTCCTACAAAAAAGCATTACGGAAAGCTAATCTCGATCGAATCACTAAGCATCACGAAAAGCTCTCTGTCAGACCAATTAGCAGTCGAGCTTTCTGGTGTCTTACCAAACGATCGAGTATAATTTCTGTGAACCCTCACTACTCTGCGGAAGTAAGATGGATCTCTGGCCCATACAACGATAGAGAAAGCGAATGTATTCGCTTCTCTGTTTGCTGATAATTCAAATCTAGACACCGGCAACGCTTCTCCAGCACATCTTCCTCACTGAGGTATTTCGATGTCTAAAATTCGCATCACGAACAAAGAGGTATGGAAAACATTGTGTCGTCTTGATGTGAATATAGCTTGTTCTTAAAGTTCTCTCTATCAAGACTGGAAAGTGTCGAAATCTTGGAAGCTTGCAAACCTGCAACCAGTGCCCAAAAAGAGCAGCCGTGCTGATCCTGCCGATTATAGACCGATTTCAACCACCTCCAAGATTATGGAGAGTGTATTGAACTAGCTCTTTCTAGTGTACCTTAAAGGTAACGATCTCCTCAGTAACCGACAGTACGGATTTCGTCAAAATAGGTCCACTGGGGACCTTCTAGTGTATGGTACACACATTTTAAGCGAGACTATTGAGAAGAAAGGAGAAGCGATCGCCGTCTCTCTGGACGTCTCAAAGGCATTTGACAGGGTCTGGCATTATAAGCAAGGTCTCAGCGTACGATATATCTCCTGGTGTGATTGCCTGGGTAACGGACTTTTTGAAGCAGAGATCTCTCCGAGTACTTGTCGACGGGTGTTCCTCGGAACCCTTGACAATAAATGCCGGAGTGCCTCAGGGGTCCATTCTTTCTGACGTAGGATATAGAGGTCAATCCGCGCGTACATATATAGACCTCGGCACGTGAGCGAAAGTTGTGTTCTAATGAGTAACCGGAATGATCCAGGTACGCTGCCTTCAAAAGACATTGTATCTGCGTCTCCGTCAAAAAGAGCAAGTGCGGTTGCTCTGTCTCCAGGTGGTGGTGGACAGGTAGGAGATTAGAGTGCAAGCCTTTAATATTAGTGAGGAGCATTTTGAATGTGGAAAAGAGCAACCGCTGTAAAAACTTGATCGTTTCTTTTGCCTTTTTTACAAAAAAAAGAAATGTAAGTGTGAATAGGATGAGAAATGGCAGTTGAACGAGCCGGTACGTATCGAACTTGACGTCGATATTGGTGATATCATGCCACTGGGAGGCTAATCAAGAAACTGACAGCCTTTCGTGGGTGGCTAACCCACTAATTGGGCTTCCATCTATCTACTATTATCTGCGGGTTGCCAGCAGAAAGCCGTTGCTTCGGGTCTCACTACCTTTTTCGACTAGGCACCCGACACAATAAACACCACAATAAACACCAATGCGACGCTAAACCGGTTCGCCAACGCAACGCATCTATTCAGACTCATTTCCCATTTTTTTTTTTTTTTTTTTTTTTTTTTTTTTTTTTTTTTTTTTTTTTTTTGTCTCTGCTGTTAGCCCTACTGGCCATGACAGCGTCACCGGTGTAATGGACGGGTGCAGAGACCCACCCTTGAAAAGGGGGGCCTGAAGGGCCCCAGGGGAACGCGCGTCCTGAGGGCGCCTCCTGTGAGGCCCCATTTCCCATATATACGGCTTCATCGAACAACATGCCGGAACACGACTAGGTCGCTTTGCAGCACGGCTTTGCCCGATGAGTGATAATCTTGACGGCGACCCGATGTTATAGTCTACCACCTACCTGCCAGCATATAATTTGTCCTGTTATCTGATTTTTTTTCAATTTATTCTCTGCCCAAATCTAAAACAAGGTCTACGTGTACTGCCATTACTGTTTATAGACAAATATAAATCTTTTTCAAATGAATCAGTTCTTTACCATACTTATCAAACCTTTTCGGTAAAATATTATGATTAGACCAAAAGATTCCATTACTGTATTTAAGAATGGGAAATCATATTTATTAAGGAAAAGAAACATCACTAGAAATAACAATGCAGACATTTGTAATGAAATTATCAAAATATTTAATCTCTTACAAATTAAATCTATTGTTTAACAAGGACTACATCCAATTCCTCGTTGCTTTTTTCGAATAACATCACATTAATATCCTTATAATGTGTATTAGAAAATTCATTTTAAAATTATATAGCAAAATGTTGAGAAGCGTTGTATAAATAATGTCTATTTTTCTTCAACACACTCCTCGCTCTAATAACGAAAATAGCAAGAGCTGTAAACTAAAATTTAAGTGACGTTAAGTGAGTTACTCCATCCCTAATTTTCCTTCAAAGTCAATTTCTGTGCCATCTATCAAAAGAAATTTATACCGATTTATAAATTTCCAGATTACTTCTGATTAAAGCCAACCAGTTTTGGGATTTCCGGCATTTTTTTAATTCACAGCTGCAGTGAATTTTGTGCCATGTACTCAATGCTTAGAAACGATTATATTTTTTTCAATATTTTATGTACAGATTAATATAGTAGTAGTAAAATATAAAAATTATCAGTCTTAATTTAATTAGATAAGATTATCAGTTAAATGATAATGATGTCTTATTAATATAAAAGTGTGAGTGCTTTTTAGTATGTCACAAGTAGGATATTTTTTGTTAGAATTACACAAAAGAATAATGCGTGTACTTATTGTGGCACTGGGACTTATTTGCGCCACATGCGGTAAGTAAAGGAAGATATATTTGTAATTTAAATCCTATCATATCACTTTTTAGCCAAATAATGCTTTAATTTTACATTAGGTAGACTTGACTCTTACAACTGAAGAATAAAAACACTGAATTGTATATTTTATTATTTGTGCTTATTTGCTATCGTTTCAGCTTTGCCGCGGCAATCGCGTATAGTGGGCGGTGAAATAACCACTATTGAAAACTACCCCTTTATGGCCGCCTTGTTAAGTAGAATGTGGTTGGGAGATTTTATACAAACATGTGGTGCTACTTTAATTACACCCACAGCTGCAGTCACGGCAGCTCATTGCGTTTCGTAAGTAAAAAATATTAAAAGATTTATTTTATAAATATCAAAATCTTGATGGGTTTAAAATGACGGTAGTCTTTCACTAAACAGTTAATTGTCACTTTTTCTCATTACCGTGTTTTAAAAAATGTGACTATATAATTAAAGATTTATTGCAGTCTCACTGGAGTTCCCTCAACGAGAGTGCAACTGGGGTCTGTCTATGCTGCTTCTGGAGGAACTCAGCACCTTGTTTCTAGAATTTTTAGGCATGAACAGTACGATGCATCTTTACTAATAAATGATATTGGTTTACTCAGACTAACCGACCCTGCAGTGTATTCGGACCAAATTAATAGAGCTCGAATTGCTGGACCTAATTACATCTTACCATCGAATACCATCGTGAATGTTGCTGGTTGGGGCCATACTGAGGTCAGTACATGTATTTGAAATATTCACTCCAAAGATATAGTATAAATCAGGGCTTCTTAAACTTTTTTATATAGCGACCCCCTTCAAGCTTAGGAAATTTTAAACGACCCCCTTCTCCATATAATGATCATAGTATCTTTGCGACGCCCCTTTCAGTAGTCCCGCGACCCCCTGGGGGTCGCGACCCACAGTTTAAGAAGCCCTGGTATAAATGACACTTGAATCATAATGTTGTATATTTTAATTCTGATCTGAATTATAAAATATAATTAATGGACCTGAGTGATACCAACGCGGCTGCCTTAAATAAACACTAAATTAAATATTTAACATATTTTAATATATACAAAATGATAAGTGCTTATGCAGCCATTGTCCTATTGTACGGTGCCATCCATTCATTTGATATATATTTTTAGGTTGCAATAAAAACTTTTATATATTTTAAAGCACTTAAAGATTTAAATACATTATTAGTTTTTGCATTAAATGTTTTCAGTATGAAGGACAGCCCTCCGAAATACTTCGACACGTTGCAGTTAACGTGATCGATCACCAAATTTGTACTGAGCGTTACGCATATCTTAAAACGCTACCCGATATGTCTTACATCCCTCAAATTACTCCTGAGATGTTGTGTACGGGTATTCTCGATGTCGGGGGTAAGGACGCCTGCCAACTAGACTCCGGTGGACCAGTAATCCACAACAAAGACGTATTGGTTGGAATTGTTTCTTGGGGATTCGAATGCGCTCACCCAACCTACCCAGGTGTTAATGTCCGCGTTTCTTCTTACACTGACTGGATCAATTCAACTATTTTCAATTCAGTCAATTGATTTAAAAAAATATAAGAGAATTTTTAATTTTCGTTTTATTACTTTTATTGCCTATAAATGAGTTTCACTGAAGACACGTATCCTTTAATGCTATTTTGACAAAGATGTTACAATTGTTGAATAAAAGTTGGTGATAAAAATAATAGAAGTCGCCGATGCGCACTTTTGTACCTCAGTCTGCTACAATTTTACAGAATCTAGTTGCGTAATGATGCTAAATGTATGTCATAATGTTCATGTTCATGTTCATAATGATCAATTAATTAATGTTAATAAATATTTAAAGTTAGTTACATGTTTTATTACGTTATGACAATTTTCTATTTATAAAAAATTGTCGCAAGCAAACAAGTTTGACTATTTTACAAAAATATAATAACATATCACTGGCATTGCAATTTTGTGGCAGACCTAACAACATTTTAAAAGCATCATTTTGTTGTACTCTTACTATATTAATAGATTTTTGGAAATATGTCATCAATATTCGATTAACAAGACGTATAAAATGCTTCAGTGCGGCTGCTAACCCTGATTTTGACATTGACTGAATCTGCGGGTGATCATATTTCAGATCACCTATTATATAATCATCCTGAGAGAACATGAGGGGGTTTTCGATTATCCTTCAACAAAACAACATGTACTTTTATAGATTTCACTAAAAATGGACAACCACCAGTGGTCATATTAAGATATTTTAATAATATTATCATAATAGTTACAATAAAAAAAATCTACAAGGTAAACAAAAAGTGACGGACAGTTTTTTATGGCGGTATCATTAAAAATACCGGCTGGCAAAAGTTTGCCAGAGTGGCCTTGGAAGGGGTCCAGAATTTGTGCGTTCCGGACGGGTATCTTACCAACCGATCACCAACTTTGACGATATGCTAGAACTTTGCTTTAGCAATTTGCCGGTAGAAGAAACTAAAGGCACGGTTTGTGTTAATTTTATTGATAGATGACACAAAATGTGACTTTGAAGGAGAGTGAGAGGAACAGTTACTAATTTTATTTTTAATAAAATCGGTTGATGTCACCCAAATTTTACTTTACAGCTTTTGCTATTTTTGTTGTTAGAGCAAGGTTTGAGTAAAAGAAAAATCTACATAGTTTATAAAACGCTTCTCAAAATTTACTACATATTTTGGAAATGATTCTTCTAATACAAATAATGAGGATATTAATGTGATGTTATATAGATTACAAATAAATACACATTTTAGTCAAACTGTAGCGTTATCAAATTCAAATAAATGCATGTATAGCGAGGAATTGGACTTAGTACCTATTTACACAATAGATTTGATTAGTCAGAGATTAAATAATTTGATAATTCTAAATCGTCTGGTTCTCACCTAAAGATGGGTGTTCTACAAGGATCTATTCTGGGCCCCTTTTTATTTTTACTTTATATTAATGACTTGCCTTGTCTTGTCTGTGTGACATTGTACTTTTTGCTGATGACATCTCGCTTATTTTTAAAGTGTGATAGGGTTAACTACGACGAAGTAAACACTGCTTTGTCACCAGTCCTTGATTGGTTCAAAATTAATAATTTAGTCTTAAATGCTAAGAAAACTAAATGCATAGAGTTTACACTTCCTAATGAAAAAATTAAAAATTTTAACTTGGTCCTTAAGAATGAAGTGTTAGAACTGATTGACTCAACTGACTTAGGTGTTAGTTTAGACAATAAGCTCCAGTGGAACCTCCATCTCGCAACCAACACTCGCAGTCAAACTCAGCTCCGTCGTCTTTGCAGTTAGAAAAATTAGACAATTAACGGCCTGACTTGTTTATTTTAGTTATTTTCATAGTATTTTATCTTACGGTATTTTATTATGGGGCAGTGCTGCCAAAATTAATTAATTCTATATTTATTTTACAAAACAGAACTTTGCGGGCTATTTATAACTTAAAAGCTAGAGATTTTCTAAGAGATATTTTTAAAGAAACAGGTATTCTTACAGTCGCTTCGCAAAACATATTGAATAACATATTGTACATACGTCAAAATTAAAATAATTATATAAAGAACAGTGACAGACACGCGATAAATACAAGAAATAAAAACAAGCCCGTAACGCCAAAATATCGTTTTCAAAAAGTTAATAAATCCTTCATGGGTTTGAGAATACGCATATATAATAAAGTTCCACAAGATATCTTAGACCTTCTTTTCCTTGGTTTTAAATCTAAAATCAAAATTTGTTATTAAATAAATCTTATTATAACGTTCAAGAATTTTTAGTGGATCGAAATATGTGAAACTTAAGTTGTTGAATCATTTGCGGTATTTATATTATAATGTACATCACCTATTGTTATATTTCTTTTAAAAAGAGCAACTCTTGAGTATCTACTAGTATCTAAGTGTTGAGATCCTCTATTATGTCTTATGCACCATTAGACAGCTACTACTGTAAGCAAGGATCTGGATGTGGAGAGATAATTATGATAAAAGTCATCAATCGTATATGGAACGATGGGCTTCTTTCAAAGTTACCTGCTTATGAGCTTCCCAAGAGTTTATGCAGGTGGATCATCAGTTTTCTGACTGAACGGTGTATACAAGTCGTTTTCAATGGTTTTTCTCAGACTACAATCTCGTAGATGCTGTTATACCCTAATTAAAATTCCAATTCAAAATATCTTTATTCAAGTAGGCATTTACACGGACTTTTAAATCGTCAATTATTAAAATACAAAAAAAAAGTCAGTGTAGTCAGTCCGTAAGTAAGCTACCACCGTCTCGGAATGCTGCTCTGTTGAGAAGAGCCGGCCAGAAATTCAACAGTTGCTCTTTTTAAAAGAAATATAACAATCTTAGATGATGTACATTATAATATAAATCCTGAAAATGATTCAAAAACTTAAACCAATTCACTCTATTCGTGCATCTGAAATACCAAAATATAATCTCGGTAGAAAAGGTTTGCTCAAATTGTCTTCTAATTATGATAATAAGTTGGTCTTATAACCATTAAATAAGCTAAAAATACGATACATTTTATCTATGTTTTTGAAAAGATTTTGTTGTGTTATTTTCAGATAATTCATCTTTTATTTCATCCTAGTGAAATCATTATAAAACGCTTTTTTATACATATATTATATTATATATTTGTTGTGCTTTTTAAAAGTCGATGAATATTGAATTGTCGTTTGTAGTTTATTCAAACGCATACTACATACGTTCCTAATTACCAAGATTAATATTGAATCTGTCAAACACCATAGAAAAATAATTATCTCTTACTATTTATATTATAATAATACATTATATTATAATAAGACATTCTCTGTCGACTCATCAGAGCGAATACAGTACTGATTCTAAAAATATATATTTAGAAAACATAAAAAAAAAGTTTGTTGGATAGATAGAGATTACTAAAACAAAATAGCATACTATAAGAAGACTACTTCCCGCGGTATAATTTATTAACCACTATAGTCGCTATTCACTAATCACTAGCGACTTCACTTCTTGATGCTAGCAGTTCCACGATACGAATGAGCCCTACTGACCGGCGAATGACTTATATACCGTCTTGAGGCAAGTTTCGTAATAGCGGTGCTACCCTCTTTAACAATTAATCATGGCAAACTTCACGCACCAAGTATTGAGAATGTTAAAAATACCCTCCGAAAGTACTGGCGATTACAATACTAACAAGAATATCAGCACTGCAGTCTTGCCCGTCACATATTATAAACTCAACTGAAACATTTTCTTCCCTAACAAGGGGAAAAACGTCTTAACATTTAGAATATCTAGAAATATACCTTAGTTGCAAGGTACTCATACTACACAAAAGCTTATTTTGTAAAAATACTAAAATCCTTGCTGCACCCAAACTGAGAAAGAATGAGGATTGGTACTGTAAGTGAAAAGTGGTCAATAAAATAATAGGACAAGCAAAATAATTCAAATATAAATTTCGAATTCTTTATTATATTTTAATTAATCACTAAAAGTGTTGTTCATTAAACTATTTGTATAGATCCAATCGGCGAAGGAGGTAACACGTGCATTACACCAGGGAAAATTGGGTGTGCGCAATCGTATCCCCAAGAAGTAATTCCCACTAATACGTCTTTGTTGTGGATAACAGGTCCGCCGGAGTCTCCATGGCAAGCATCCTTTCCGCCGACATTGAGAATACCGGTACACAACCTATTAGGGGTTACAAATTATCCCATTAATGCATACCGCCTGGTATAAGCTTGGTGGTTGATTACATTAACCGTAACTGCGTGAAGTACATCAGGAGACTCTCCTTTGTACTGAAAACAATAAGTGCAGAGTGTAAAATATTTTTTCAACTGTATTTATATTTTGGTTACCTATAGTCAACTCAACGTATAATAGAAAGAGTCAAAATACTGCGTTGTCTGAAGCCTTCACTCACAGAGGTAAATCTATATTAATAATTTCGATTAAAACTTCGCCTCAATAATAAAACATAAAAAAATAAAAATTTCGAATCGCCAACATGTATCCGCAAAACACGGATTGTCGAGTATTTTGTTAAATTCTTATGACAATAACAAACGGATCACAGTCGCCATTTTGGACGCTAGCGAAACGTCACTGACTACGGAGGCCATCTTGATTTCGTTAATCAAAGCTATAACTACAATAATCTATCAAAATTATATAAAATAAAAATGATAAGAGTCACATTTAACCCGAGCGAAGCAGATTTACTATCTATAATTAGAATATAATTTAATAGTTTAGTTTAGTTTAGTTTCAAATCGTCCTCTGCTCTAAATGCTCTTCTTCCAGGTGGGCGAAGCCACGGGCATAAGTTAATTACAACTACTAGATGGATAACGAAAAAAAGAATTTGTGTGAGTAAATACAAAATTATAAAATAGAAAAAGCTGTTACTGACCTCAAGAGCACCCCAACAGATTGGTAACAGGTTCAAGTATCGAAGGGTATAACTGCCCGTAGAACTTCTGACCTCTCTCGTCACCTCGGGTTTAGACAATACAATACTGCCGTCATCGATCTCCAGTTTCTTCAGCTGCAACCATCTTACTTTTTAATCTTATTATCACCGGATGATTACAGAACCATATCGCTCCTCTCCTACATTTGCTTGAGAGTCGGTTCAGAGATTATTTGTTCTATCGCTAATTCGAAATTTATATTTGAATTATTTTGCTTGTCCTATTATTTTATTGACCACTTTTCACTTACAGTACCAATCCTCATCCTTTCTCAGTTTGGGTTCAGCAAGGATTTTAGTATTTTTACAATATAAGCATTTGCTTAGTATGAGTACCTTGCAACTAAGGTATATTTCTAGATATTCTTAATGTTAAGATGTTTTTCCCCTTGTTAGGGAAGAAAATGTTTCAGCTGAGTTTAAAATATGTGACGGGCAAGACTGCAGTGCTAATATTCTTGTTAGTATGCTATTTTGTTTTAGTAATCTCTGTCTATCCAACAATTTTTTTTTAATGTTTTATAAATATATATTGTTTAGAATCAGTACTGTATTCGATCTGATGAGTCGACAGAGAATGTGTTATTATAATATAATGTATTATTATAATATATATATAATAGTAAGAGATAATTATTTTTCTATGGTGTTTGACAGATTCAATATTAATCTTGGTAATTAGGAACGTATGTAGTATGCGTTTGAATAAACTACAAACGACAATTCAATATTCATCGACTTTAAAAAATCACAACAAATATATAATATAATATATGTATAAAAAAGCGTTTTATAATGATTTCACTAGGATGAAATAAAAAATGAGTTATCTGAGTTAGCAACAACAAAATCTTTTCAAAAACATAAATAAAATGTATCGTATTTTTAGCTCATTTATTGGTTATAAGACCAACTTATTATCATAATTAGAAGACAATTTGAGCAAACCTTTTCTACCGAGATTATATTTTGGTGTTTCAGATGCACGAATAGAGTGAATCGGTTAAAGTTTTTAAATTATTTGCAGGATTTATATTGTAATGTACATCATCTAAGATTGTTATATTTCTTTTAAAAAGAGCAACTGCGAATTTCTGGCCGGCTCTTCCCAACAGAGCAGCATTCCGAGACGGTGGTAGCTTACTTACGGACTAGTCAGTCCGTTAATAAGCTACCTACAATGACCTTTTTTGTATTTTAATAATTAACGATTCAAAAGTGCGTGTAAATGCCTACTTGAATAAAGATATTTTGAATTGGAATTTGAATTAAGGTATAACAGCGTCTACAAGCTTGTAGTCTGAGAAAAACCATTGAAAACGACCTGTATACACCGTCCAGTCAGAAAACTGATGATCCACCTGCATAAACTCTCGGGAACCTCATAAGCAGGTAACTTTGAAAGAAGCCCCTCGTTCCATATACGATTGATGACTTTTACCATAATTATATCTCCACATCCAGATCCTTGCTTACAGTAGTAGCTGTCTAATGGTGCATAAGATATAATAGAGGATCTCAACACTTAGATTCTAGTAGATACTCAACAGTTGCTCTTTTCAAAAGAAATATAACAATCTTAGATAATGTACTTTATAATATAAATACCGCAAATGATTCAACAACTTAAGTTCCACATATTTCGATCCACTAAAAACTCTTGAACGTTATAATAAGATTTATTTAATAACAAATTTTGATTTTAGATTTAAAACCAAGAAAAGGAAGGTCTAAGATATCTTGTGGAACTTTATTATATATGCGTATACTCAAACCCATGAAGGATTTATTAACTTTTTTATTAATTTGTTTGTTTTTATTTCTTGTATTTATCGCGTGTCTGTCACTGTTCTTTATATAATTATTTAGATTTTGACGTATATACAATATGTTATTCAATATGTATTGCGAAGCGACTGTAAGAATACCTGTTTCTTTAAAAATATCACTGAGAGAATCTCTAGCTTTTAAGTTATAAATAGCCCGCACAGTTCTGTTTTGTAAAATAAATATAGAATTAATTAATTTTGTCAGCACTGGCCCATAATAAAATACCATAAGATAAAATACTATGAAAATAACTAAAATAAACAAGTCGGGCCGTTAATTGTCTAATTTTTCTAACTGCAAAGACGGCGAAGCTGAGTTTGACTGCGAGTGTTGGTTGCGAGATGGAGGTTCCACTGGAGCTTTTTGTCTAAAGTAACAACTAAGAAATTTGTTGAGTCAATGAGTTCTAACACTTCATTCTTAAGGAACAAGTTAAAATTTTTACTTTTTACATTAGGAAGTGTAAACTCTATGCATTTAGTTTTCTTAGCATTTAAGACTAAATTATTAATTTTGAACCAATCAAGGACTGGTGACAAAGCAGTGTTTACTTCGTCGTAGTTAACCCTATCACACTTTAAAAATAAGCGAGATGTCATCAGCAAAAAGTACAATGTCACACAGACAAGACAAGGCAAGTCATTAATATAAAGTAAAAATAAAAAGGGGCCCAGAATAGATCCTTGTAGAACACCCATCTTTAGGTGAGAACCAGACGATTTAGAATTATCAAATTATTTAATCTCTGACTAATCAAATCTATTGTGTAAATAGGTACTAAGTCCAATTCCTCGCTATACATGCATTTATTTGAATTTGATAACGCTACAGTTTGACAAAAATATGTATTTATTTGTAATCTATATAACACATCACATTAATATCCTCATTATTTTTATTAGAAGAATCATTTTCAAAATATGTAGTAAATTTTGAGAAGCGTTGTATAAACTATGTAGATTTTTCTTTTACTCAAACCTTGCTCTAACAACAAAAATAACAAAAGCTGTAAAGTAAAATTTAGGTGACATCAACCGATTTTATTAAAAATAAAATTAGTAACTGTTCCTCTGACTCTCCTTCAAAGTCACATTTTGTGTCATCTATCAATAAAATTAACACACACCGTGCCTTTAGTTTCTTCTAACGGCAAATTGCTAAAGCAAAGTTCTAGCATATCATAAAAGTTGGTGATCGGCTAGCAAGATACCCGTGCGGAACGCACAAATTCTGGACCCCTTCCAAGACCACTCTGGCAAACTTTTGCCAGCCGGTATTTTTAATGATAAAAAACCGCCATAAAAAACTGTCCGTCACTTTCTGTTTACCTCGTAGATTTTTTTTATTGTAACTATTATGATAATATTATTAAAATATCTTAATGTGACCACTAGGTGGTTGTCCATTTTTAGTGAAATCTATAAAAGTACGTGTTGTTTTGTTGAAGGATAATCGAAAACCCCCTCATGTTCTCTCAGGAGGAAGTAAGGTTCAAAAAACATCATGTGATTAATAGGTGATCTGAAATATGATCACCCGCAGATTCAGTCAATGTGCGGAGACTCAAAATCAGGGTTAGCAGCCGCACTAAAGCATTTTATACGTCTTGTTAATCGAATATTCATGACATATTTCCAAAAATCTATTAATATAGTAAGAGTACAACAAAATAATGCTTTTAAAATGTTGTTAGGGCTGCCACAAAATTGCAATGCCAGTGGTATGTTATTATATTTTTGTAAAATAGTCAAACTCGTTTGCTTGCGACAAATTTTTGTAAATAGAAAATTGTCATAACGTAATAAAACATGTAACTAACTTTGAATATTTATTAACATTAATTAATTGATCATTATGAAAATGCCTATTCTATTTCTAATATGACGTACATTTAGCATCATTACGCAACTAGATTCTATACAATTGTAGCAGACTGAGGTACAAAAGTGCACATAGACGACTTCTATTAGTTAAAGAATTTTTTGTCGCCCACTTTTATTCAACAATTGTAACATCTTTGTCAAAATTGCATTAAGGGATACGTGTCTTCGGTGAAACTCATTTATAGGCAATAAAAGTAATAAAACGAAAATTTATAATTCTCTTATATTTTTTTAAATCAATTGACTGAATTGAAAATAGTTGAATTGATCCAGTCAGTGTAAGAAGAAACGCGGACATTAACACCTGGATAGGTTGGGTGAGCGCATTCGAATCCCCAAGAAATAATTCCAACCAATACGTCTTTGTTGTGGATTACTGGTCCACCGGAGTCTTGCTGGCAGGCGTCCTTACCACCGACATCGAGAATACCCGTACACAACATCTCAGGAGTAATTTGAGGGGCGTTATGCATATCGGGCAGCGTTTTAAGATATGCGTAACGCTCAGTACAAATTTGATGATCGATCACGTTAACTGCAACGTGTCGAAGTATTTCGGAAGGCTGTCCTTTGTACTGAAAACATTAAATGCAAAAGCTAATAATGTATTTAAATCTTTAAGTGCTTTAAAATATATAAAAGTTTTTATTGCAACCCAAAAATATATATCAAATGAATGGATGGCACCGTACAATAGTACAATGGTTGCATAAGCACTTATCATTTTGTATATGTAACTATAAGTTAAAGATTTAATTGAGCGAAGCGATCGTAGTGAGCGGAGCGTTCTACTGGAGACTTTTTCTTTGTCACGACATTCTTTGTCACGAATAGCCTCGAAAACTACTTGACGGAAAATTATGAAATTTTGCAATCGAAAAGACACACATTAGGTGATGGTTTAAAAAAATGTTTTTGAAAAATGTCATGTCATTGAGGAATAATCCTCAAAAAACTGATATGCCATTGAATTCAATGGGAAACGATGAGTTATTATACTGGGCACGCTTCGCTCAATATGCAAACGGCAACCGAGATTTCGGGGGTGCAGCGAGTCAAAATTGAGGGTCTGTTGGCGCCCCTAGTTTAATGTTTACTTAAGGTAGTCGCGTTGGTATCACTCACGTCCATTAATTATATTGTATAATTCAGATAAGAATTAAAATATACAATATTATCATTCAAGTGTCATTTATACTATATCTTTGGAGTGAATATTTCAAATACATGTACTGACCTCAGTATGGCCCCAACCAGCAACATTCACAATAGTATTCGATGGTAAGATGTAATTAGGTCCCGCGATGCGAGCTCTATTAATTTGGTCCGAATACACTGCAGGGTCGGTTAGTGTGAGTAAACCAATGTCATTTATTATTAAATATCCATCGTACTGTTCATGCCTGAAAATTCTAGAAACAAGGTGCTGAGTTCCTCCAGAAGCAGCGTAAACAGACCCCAGTTGCACTCTCATTAAGGGAACATCAGTGACACTGCAATAAATCTTTAATTATATAATCACATTTTTTAAAACACGGTAATGAGAAAAAGTGACAATATATATATATATTTTTGTCATATTTTTAACGGTTTGGTGAAAGACTACTGTCATTTTAAATCCACCAAGATAGTGATATTTATAAAATAAATATTTTAATATTTTTTTACTTACGAAACGCAATGAGCTGCCGTGACTACAGCTGTGGGTGTAATTAAAGTAGCACCACATCCTTTTATAAAATTTCTCGACGACATTATTCTTAACAAGGCGGCCATAAAAGGGTAGTTTTCAATAGTGGTTATTTCACCGCCCACTATACGCGATTGCCGCGGCAAAGCTGGAACGATAGCAAATAAGCACAAATAATAAAATATACAATTCCGTGTTTTTATTGTTCAGTTGTAAGAGTCAAGACTACCTAATGTAAAATTAAAGCATTATTTGGTTAAAAAGTGATGTCATAGGATTCAAATTACAAATATATCTTCCTTTACTTACCGCATGTGGCGCAAATAAGTCCCAGTGCCACAATAAGTACACGCATTATTCTTTTGTGTAATTCTAACAAAAAATATCCTGCTTGTGACATACTAAAAAGCACTCACACTTTTATATTAATAAGACATCATTATCATTTAACTGATAATCTTATCTAATTACATTAAGACTGATAATTTTTATATTTTACTACTACTTTATCATATTATTGTCGAAAAATACAAAATCTCTACATAAAATATTGATAAAAATATAATCGTTTCTAGGCATTGAGTACATGGCACAAAATCCACTGTAGCTGTGAATTAAATGACGGATATCCCAAAACTGGTTGGCTTTAATCACAAGTAAACTGGAAATTTATTAATTTGTATAAATTTCTTTTGATAGATGACACTAAAATTAGGGATGGAGTAACTCACTTAACGCCACTTAAAGTTTAGTTTACAGCTCTTGGTATTTTCGTTGTTAGAGCAAGGAGTGTTTTATAGAAAAATAGATATTATTTATACAACGCTTCTCAACATTTGCTACATAATTTTTAAATAAATCTTCTAATACAAATTATGAGGATATTAATGTGACGTTATATACATAACAAATAAATATATATTTTTCTGAAACTTTGGTTAACAAATTCGAAAAACTGCATGTGTGCGAGGAATTAAACTTAGTACTTATTTACACAATAGATTCAATTTGTCAGAGGTTAAATAATTTGATAACTTCATTAGCAATGTCTGCATTGTTATTTTTGGTGATGTTTCTTAATCTGAATAATTCAGTCAGAAGTATAGAGTAGAAAAGCATACTATACGTATGTCGTGTCTACACTGATTAATTTGTGGCGTATTGCCACTATTATTATTATTATTATTACTATTAGAATAATTAATATTTATTACAGGATTTCATTTTACTTTATTTCTTTGTATATTTAAATAGTTTTTGGTTAAGTTGAAATTTTATTGTTATTCACATTTTTATTACTTTACAACTATAACTTCTAACGACCGGCTGACCGTCTATTGTTTCAGCTGGACGCGGGCGCACATCAGTTGACCGGCTGGCTGTCTATTAACTCATCGGTCTCCCCACCAGCTACGGTTCTCCTGCAAGTTCGTTGGTTCGTAAAGTTCACCAATCAGGATCGAAGTGCCCAACTCTCTTCCCATTTATTCGAGCGTCTCCGTTTTTCATTTATACACCACATTGGCTATACATTCAAATTGGTAACCCCTGATTCTATTGTTTTTCCGCTCACACCTTCTACATTTTATTTCTAGTAATTGTGTGTTTTATGTGTTTGTGCAATAATAAACAATATCCGTGAAAGTAACTGTGTTTCGCTGGACTATCAATTATCACCCACAACCTAAGGCACAATAATAACCACAACGATCAACCACATTGGTGGCCTACACACTTTTACAAATGTAATAATTGTCGATTCAAAAGTACGTGTTAATGCCTACTTGAATAAAGATATTTAGAATTTTGAAGTTTTTAAGTATTTGTTATTAGTGGTAAAACTCTTAATAGAAGAATTGGTGAAGATTTCCCATTTAAATACTGTAATGGAATCTTTCGGTCTAATCATAGTATTTTACCGAAAAGGTTTGATAGGTTTGGTAAAGAACTGAGTCATTTGAAAAAGATATGTCATATTTGTCTTTAAATACTAATGGCAGTTCTCAGAGAACTTGTTGTTGTGAGAAAAAAATTTAGATTCATAAAATAAATTACATTCTTTCGGAAAAAACGACGCAAACAACAACATATTATTTCGAACAAATCATATGCTGGCAGGTAGGTAATAAATTAAATTAAACAAAATTTAATAATTCATTTTTGTTTTCTTATATTATATTTAAGTCAATCAACTTGAGGCATTGTTATTTAAACTATTAGCATAGATCCAATCAGCGTACAAAGAAACACGTACATTTACACCAGGATAAGTCGGGTGTGCGCATTCGTACCCCCAAGAAGTAACTCCGACTAATATGTCTCTGTTGTGGATGACTGGTCCGCCGGAATCTCCGTTGCAGGCGTCCTTACCCCCGACATCGAGAATACCCGTACACAACATTTCAGGAGTAATTACATATGCAAGATTTGCGTACCGCTCAGTACAAATTTGTTGATTAATGACATTAACCGCAACTTCTTGAAGTATATTAGGGGATGGGCCTTCGTACTGAAATCATTAAAAGCAAAGTATACAATATTCTTTATAAAGCTATTAAAATACATGTTTATGTATATTTTAATCACCTACAATTCAAAACTAACAGATGGAGATAAAAAAATTATAAGTAACATGAATGAATACAAAACACTAGAACAGTGAAACCCATTACCCTAAGAGCACCCCAACCAACAGCGTTCACAATAGAATTATCTGGTAAGGGATATCGAGGTCCTGCGATTCGAGCAATTTGAATTTTCTCCGATAATACTGCATGTCTTCTTAGTCTTACTACAGCAATATCACTTATTACTAAAATATCAGTGAACTCCGGATGCATGATGATTTTAGAGAGAGTATGCTCAGTGCCCCCAGAAGTAACATCATTAGTTCCCAGTAGTACCCTCCAATATTGTACTTCAAGAAGTCTGTAATGATTCATATAAGTACATACTTGTTTTTTATTTCACTTTCGTAAGCTAGATAGTTAGGTAGCTTTATAACAAAATACCCTCACCCCTCATAACAGTGAGCCGCTGATACTACGGATGAACTTGACACTAAGGTACCACCACAATATTGAAAGAAATCTCCGTCCCCCGATTGTACTAAGATGGCGGCCATAAAAGGATACTTTTCAATAGTGGTTGGATTGCCGCCCACTATACGCGATTGCAGCGGAACCGCTGAAATGATAACAAGTTACTTTATTAATTGTGGACGCCACCCCGGGGATAATATTAATTAAGAGTTAGAGTCAGAGTGTAGCGCAACATATGTTCTTGAAATGGTAACAAGGAATTTTGATATGATTTGGTGTAATTATGTCTCGTACTGAGTCTTGGTTAAATTCCTGCCTTTCCTCTTCCACACACATATCTTGACCGCAGTGATAGCGAGCGCAGGAGTGAGTGAGGTGATGGACTGCGTATATGTGTCCGTAATTCAGAATACATATCTTTTTTTAACTCGGGACTCTTAGTTACTAAAATTATCCCTAAATATATTTTTTGTTTTACATAAACAATTTTTTTATTCACTTTCTTCTACATATGATGGATGATCTTAGCAAATAAACGGGGTCTCAGAGACTTTCGTCTTTAATTAGGTCCTTTGATTTAATATACAGAAATTCACTATTCTTAAAATGCTGTCCCTTGTTTATGATCTTTTATTTGTTTCTACCCTGTTAAGATTAAAATTAACTGCAATCTTTTTAAACTAAATGCGAAGAAATCTAGAATGTATAAACTGAAATTATTTTAAAATTGAAGCATCATTGACTGGTCATGTCTCTACTTGAAGATAACAATTGATGGAAAGTAGAGAACTTTTCGTAAAATCAAGACGAAATTATAAGATTCTCATGCCCACTCAGACCTGTTCGCGTTAACAATTCCCTGCACCCTAATTAACTCCAAAAATAAAAAAACTTTTTAATTAATCAATAATAGTACACGACTTAAGTTATAAAAAACTAGGATCCGCCGTCGGGCGCTTTGGGAGTTGAGCGGAGCGCCCTCCCCTTCTTTAATGCTAACAAACTTAGCATATAATATTGCTCTATAAGCTGCTCAGCAACTATCGGTTTAGAATCGCAATTGAAAAGAAAATCAGTTCATCATCAATAAGATTATAGCCGTATATCTGTTTTTTAAATAAATCTCAACTTTTTAAACTTTTTTCTAGACTGTAATTTTTTGTTCTGTTTTTTGCAGAACCATCTTTTGTAAAAGATCTAGCCATGTGCCAAATTCTAAAAAAATACATCTATAGGGTTTAAAATTACCGATGTCGTAAAACAGCAAAATGAACGGTAAAAGAGCTTCGCTTACGCTCAGCTCAAATATTTAATCTATTTTGCTGAAATAGTTAATTATTCCCAAGCAAATAATTTTGAAGGCTTGTTTACCTTTATAGGACATATGCTATGCTTTTACGCAGCATATCCTAAAACACAATTAAAATTATATATAACTTACCGCAAACCGTACCGAAGAGTACTAACACTATAATAAGTAACCGCATATTTGTCTGTTTAAATTTAAGAAAGAATAAACGAATGTATGGAAAATTTACTCTTATATATATGAGAATATTATCATTGAATTAATAATGTTATCTAAATCGATAGGAATGTTATGTAACTTTATAAAACTGATTTATATTTTTTGAGATTATCCATTTCAAAGAAACCATTTTTATCTCCTATAATCACAGATTAATTGGAATTATGAATTAATTTTATAACAACCTTTACATAATCCATGTCATATACAACCACTATATCATCTTATTGTGAAAGTGAAAATACTATCAAATTAATTTATTTTATATAAATATAAATACGAGATGACCATTTTATATTATATTTTAAAAGTTTTAGAATTGAGACTAAGCATAATTCTCCACAGATACTATGAGATACGCAAGTTGCCTCAATTTTTTTTAATATATGCCATATGAGGGTACCTCGAGTAACTTGTAACAGTGTAAGCTTATAGCCTATAACAAGGATCATCCTCTCTTCCCACCAAAGGTCGACAGCTAGAGAAGGAAGCGGGGTCCATACTTCCGCTTTAGTCTCCCGAGCTTACCCCTTGTGAGCGGGAAAGCAGTCTACTGCTAGGGCGCTAGCCTCTAGGCTAGCTTCCTGAACCACTAACAGGGCTCGCGGAGCTGGAGCATTGACTCGGTAACAAAAAGGGTTTGCATAAGGAATATAGATTTTTAATGGCAATAATAATTATAAACTGTCGAACTTCAAACTCTTACAGGCCTTTTGGACACCTTTACAAAATTTTGAATTGGTTCTAAAAACAATAGCTATCCTTAGGTGCAATTTTCTGCAATATTAAAATTATTACACTTTTCGATCGATTTAAAAATTATCAATTACAAGGCAAGAAAAATTATAAATTACAATGAAAACATAATATAATATCTTTAATTCTCCTAATCCTAGTGATATCAGACTTACCTATCACTAAAAACTATAAGCTACAATGCACATAATTTTGGACTAATTAAATAAACTATTATATTCCCATTTTATTTGAATGTTAAATACTGAATCACAGTATATTTTACACGGAAGTCAAAACAATCCTTATATTTCACTATATGTCTTATGAATGTATATATATATATATATAGGTGCCACGCTTCTCATTTACGACGCATGGAAGAAGTCGCAGAATATTATCGGGGTATTTTGTTCGATTTAGTCAGTCTTTGATTATCTAGACCATCAAAAATGATTATATAAATATAATTTACATAATCATTTTAATAACCTTATATTGTAGGAGTAGCGATAGAACAAAAAATCTCTGAACCGACTCTCAAGCTAATGTAGGAGAGGAGCGATATGGTTCTGTAATCATCCGGTGATAATAAGATAATAAGGTAAGATGGTTGCAGCTGAAGAAACTGGAGATCGATGACGGCAGGATTGTATTGTCTAAACCCGAGGTGACGAGAGAGGTCGGAAGTTCTACGGGCAGTTATACCCTTCGATACATGAACCTGTTACCAATCTGTTGGGGTGCTCTTGAGGTCAGTAACGGCTTTTTAGAATTTTGTATTTACTCACACAAATTCTTTTTTTCGTTATCCATCTATTAGTTATAATTAGCTTATGCCCGTGGCTTCGCACACCTGGAAGTAGAGCATTTAGAGCAGATGATGATTTGAAACTAAACTAAACTAAACTAAGCTATTAAATTATATTCTAATTCTAGATAGTAACCCGACGTCACTCGGGTTAAATGTGACTCTTCTCATCATTATTTTACATAATTTTGGTAGATTATTGTAGTTATAGCTTTGATTAATGAAATCAAGATGGCCTCCGGTGTCAGTGACGTTTCGCTAGCGTCCAAAATGGCGACTGCGATTCGTCTGTCATCGTCATTAGAATTTATCAAAATACTCGACAATTCGTGTTTTGCGGATACATGTTGGCGATTCGAAATTTTTATTTTTTATGTTTTATTATTGAGGCGAAGTTTTAATCGAAATTATTAATATAAATTTACCTCTGTGAGTGAAGGCTTCAGACAACGCAGTATTTTGACTCTTTCTATTATACGTTGAGTTGACTATAGGTAACCAAAATATAAATACAGTTGAAAAAATATTTTACACTCTGCATTTATTGTTTTCAGTACAAAGGAGAGTCTCCTGATGCACTTCACGCAGTTACGGTTAATGTAATCAACCACCAAGCTTATACCAGGCGGTATGCATTAATGGATTACTTGTGACCCCTAATAGGTTGTGTACCGGTATTCTCAATGTCGGCGGCAAGGATGCTTGTCATGGAGACTCCGGCGGACCTGTTATCCACAACAAAGACGTATTAGTGGGAATTACTTCTTGGGGATACGATTGCGCACACCAAATTTCCCCTGGTGTAATGCACGTGTTACCTCCTTCGCCGATTGGATCTATACAAATAGTTTAATGAACAACACTTTTAGTGATTAATTAAAATATAATAAAGAATTCGAAATTTATATTTGAATTATTTTGCTTGTCCTAATATTTTATTGACCACCTTTCACTTACAGTACGAATTTTCATCCTTTCTCAGTTTGGGTTCAGCAAGGATTTTAGTATTTTTACAATATAAGCATTTGCTTAGTATGAGTACCTTGCAACTAAGGTATATTTCTAGATATTCTTAATGTTAAGATGTTTTTCCCCTTGTTAGGGAAGAAAATGTTTTAGCTGAGTTTAAAATATGTGACGGGCAAGACTGCAGTGCTGATATTCTTGTTAGTATGCTATTTTGTTTTAGTAATCTCTGTCTATCCAACAATTTTTTTTTAATGTTTTATAAATAAATATTTTTTTAGAATCAGATCTGTATTAGCTGTGATGAGTCGACAGAGAACGTCGTACTAAAGTATATTAATATTATTATAATATAAATAGTAAGAGATAATGATTTTTCTACGGTGTTTGACAGATTCAATATTAATCTTGGTAATTAGGAACGTATGTAGTATGCGTTTGAACAAACTACAAACGACAATTCAATATTCATCGACTTTAAAAAATCACAACAAATATATAATATAATATACGTATAAAAAAGCATTTTATAATGATTTCACTAGGATGAAATAAAAGATGAGTTATCTGAAAATAACAACAACAAAATCTTTTCAAAAACATAGATAAAATGTATCGTATTTTTAGCTTATTTAATGGTTATAAGACCAACTTATTATCATAATTAGAAGGCAATCGGAGCAAACCTTTTCTACCGAGATAATATTTTGGTATTTCAGATGCACGAATAGAGTGAATCGGTTAAAGTTTTTGAATCATTTGCAGGATTTATATTATAATGTACATCATCTAAGATTGTTATATTTCTTTTAAAAAGAGCAACTGTTGAATTTCTGGCCGGCTCTTCCCAACAGAGCAGCATTCCGAGACGGTGGTAGCTTACTTACGGACTGAGTACACTGACCTTTTTTGTATTTTAATAATTGACGATTCAAAAGTGCGTGTAAATGCCTACTTGAATAAAGATATTTTGAATTGGAATTTGAATTAGGGTCTACGAGGTTGTAGTCTGAGAAAAACCATTGAAAACGACCAGTATACACGGTCCAGTCAGAAAACTGATGATCCACCTGCATAAACTCTTGGGAAGCTCATAAGCAGGTAACTTTGAAAGAAGCCCATCGTTCCATATACGATTGATGACTTTTATCATAATTATCTCTCCACATCCAGATCCTTGCTTACAGTAGTAGCTGTCTAATGGTGCATAAGATATAATAGAGGATCTCAACACTTAGATACTAGTAGATACTCAACAGTTGCTGTTTTCAAAAGAAATATAACAATCTTAGATGATGTACATTGTAATATAAATACCGCAAAATGATTCAACAACTTAAGTTTCACATATTTCGATCCACTAAAAACTCTTGAACGTTATATAAGATTTATTTAATAACAAATTTGGATTTTAGATTTAAAACCAAGAAAAGGAAGGTCTAAGATATCTTGTGGAACTTTATTATATATGCGTATTCTCAAACCCATGAAGGATTTATTAACTTTTTGAAGACGAAATTTTGGCGTTACGGGTTTGTTTTTATTTCTTGTATTTATCGCGTATCTGTCATTGTTAAAATATTTAAATTTTGACATATATACAATATGTTATTAAATATGTATTGCAAAGCGACTTTAAGAATACCTGTTTTTTTTAAATATCTCTTAGAGAATCTCTAGCTTTTAAGTTATAAATAGCCCACACAATTCTTTTTTGTAAAATAAATATAGAAATAATTAATTTTGGCAGCACTGCCCCATAATAAAATACCGTAAAATAAAATAATATGAAAATAACTAAAATAAACAAGTCGAGCCGTTAATTGTCTAACTTTTTTAATTGCAAAGACGACGGAGCTGAGTTTGGCTGCAAGTGTTGAGAGATGGAGGTTCCACTGGAACTTTTTGTTTAAAGTAGCACCTAAGAAATTTGTTGACTCAATCAGTTCTAACACTTCATTCTTAAGGACCAAGTTAAAATTTTTACTTTTTACGTTAGGAAGTGTAAACTCTATGCATTTAGTTTTCTTAGCATTTAAGACTAAATTATTAATTTCGAACCAATCAAGGACTCGTGACAAAGCACTGTTTACTTCGTCGTAATTAATCCTATCACACTTTAAAAATAAGCGAGGTGTCATCAGCAAAAAGTACAATGTCACACAGACAAGACAAGGCAAGTCATTAATATAAAGTAAAAACAAAAAGGGGTCCAGAATAGATCCTTGTGGAACACCCATCTTTAGGTGAGAACCGTATGATTTAGAATTATCAAATTATTTAATCTCTGACAAATCAAATCTATTGTGTAAATAAGTACTAAGTCCAATTCCTCGCTGCACATGCATTTATTTGAGTTTGATAACGCTACAGTTTGACAAAAATATGTATTTATTTGTAATCTATATAACATCACATTAATATCCTCATTATTTGTATTAGAAGAAGAATATGTAGTAAATTTTGAGAAGCGTTGTATAAACTATGTAGATTTTTCTTTTACTCAAACCTTGCTCTAACAACAAAAATAGCAAAAGCTGTAAAGTAAAATTTAGGTGACATCAACCGATTTTATTAAAAATAAAATTAGTAACTATTCCTCTCACTCTCCTTCAAAGTCACATTTTGTGTTATTCATCAATAAAATTAACACAAACCGTGCCTTTAGTTTCTTCTAACGGCAAATTGCTAAAGCAAAGTTCTAGCATATCGTAAAACTTGGTGATTGGCTAGTAAGATACCCGTCCGGAACGCACAAATTCTGGACCCCTTCCAAGGCCACTCTGGCAAACTTTTGCCAGCCGGTATTTTTAATGACAAAAAACTTATAAAAAAACCGCCATAAAAAACTGTCCGTCACTTTCTGTTTACCTTGTAGATTTTTTTTATTGTAACTATTATGATAATATTATTAAAATATCTTAATATGACCACTAGGTGTTTGTCCATTTTTAGTGAAATCTATAAAAGTACATGTTGTTTTGGTGAAGGATAATCGAAAACCCCCTCATGTTCTCTCAGGAGGAAGTAGGGTTCAAAAAACATCATGTGATTAATAGGTGATCTGAAATATGATCACCCGCAGATTCAGTCAATGTCAAAATCAGGGTTAGCAGCCGCACTAAAGCATTTTATACGTCTTGTTAATCGAATATTGATGCCTTTTTTCCAAAAATCTATTAATATAGTAAGAGTACAACAAAATAATGCTTTTAAAATGTTGTTAGGTCTGCCACAAAATTGCAATGCCAGTGGTATGTTATTATATTTTTGTAAAATAGTCAAACTTGTTTGCTTGCGACAATTTTTTATAAATAGAAAATTGTCATAACGTAATGAAACATGTAACTAATTTTGAATATTTATTAACATTAATTAATTGATCATTATCAAAATGAACATGAACGTTATGACATACATTTAGCATCATTAAGCAACTATATTCTGTATAATTGTAGCGAAGGTACAAAAGTGCGCGTAAGCTAATTTTTATCGCCAACTTTTATTTAACAATTGTAGCATCTATGTCAAAATAGCATTAAAGGATATGTATCTTCAGTGAAACTCATTTATAGGCAATAAAAGTAATAAAACGAAAATTAAAAATTCATTTATATTTTTTAAATCAATTTACTGAATTGAAAATAGTTGAATTGATCCAGTCAGTGTAAGAAGAAACGCGTACATTAACACCTGGATAGGTTGGGTGAGCGCATTCGAATCCCCAAGAAACAATTCCAACCAATACGTCCTTATTGTGGATTACTGGTCCGCCGGAGTCTTTCTGGCAGGCGTCCTTACCCCCGACATCGAGAATACCCGTACACAACATCTCAGGAGTAATTTGAGGGACGTCATGCATATCGGGCAGCGTTTTAAGATATGCGTAACGCTCAGTACAAATTTGATGATCGATCACGTTAACTGCAACGAAGTATTTCGGAAGGTTGTCCTTTGTACTGAAAACATTAAATGCAAAAGCTAATAATGTATTTAAATCTTTAAGTGCTTTAAAATATACAAAAGTTTTTATTGCAACCTAAAAATATATATCAAATGAATGGATGGCACCGTACAATAGGACAAGCATTTGAGACTAAAATTACATGAAAACATCCGGTCTAAAATGGATTTTAGAAATGTTATTTAAGTGATTAGGTACAATTTCGGTTAAAAAGAAAAATTTACAAAAAAAATCTTTTAAAAAAAATAGGTTAGGGATTTTTTTTTGGCCAATTTATATTCTCTAAATAGGTACCTGAACACGCTCACTTCGTTTGTCGGACCCTCTACAAAACACCCTGTATATATATACATATATATATAAATGTAATGTAATCTTTGTTTTAACTTCCGTATAGAGTATATTGTGATTCAGTATCTAACATTCAAATAAAATGGGCACTAGGGTCATTTAATATTTTATTAAATTAGTCCAAAACTATGTGCATTGTAGCCTATAATATTTATCTTATATTTTTGGAAATTACCACATTTTTATAAGTGATATAAGTAAGTCTTATATCATGAGGATTAGGAGAATTAAAGATATTATATTATGTTTTCATAATAATCAATAATGTAATTCAAAATATAAAAATATATAATTGTTTCAAAATATAGCGAAAAGTGTAAAATCTGAACATATTAAAAGATTGCACCTAGGTGTAGCTTATTGTTTTGCTAATAAGGTTATAAGGAAGGTAATATATTATAAGAGCGTTGTATAAGAATGTGACAAATGCGAACAACGGTGTTTTCTTCCAGGCTCTATTGATGGTTTTGAACTAATTTTCCAAATTTGATACGACATTCTTTAATGCAGAAGGAAGGAGTTGCGGGCATCAGCGAATTCATAGACATCGAAAATTATTGCATTCTTGATGTACTTCAACCTAATAAAGGAATATTTAAAAATGATGTTCGTTATGATTGTTTTAATATACTGATATTTCGATTTCGATGAAAATAGTTTAACAATGTTTAAAATTGCAAAATATATTAACAATGTTTATTATATTATCATTGATTATAATAGGATTTAAAAAATCAAATGTCTAAGATAAGATAAGATAATTTATTTAAAGATAAGAAATATATTGTGTCATATATATAAATAAATATTACCTAAATTTATATATTCATTATAAAACTGTGTACTTACTATAGTGCTAGGACTCATTTTTGCCGCTTTTTTTGAATAACATCACATTAATATCCTTATAATGTGTATTAGAAAATTCATTTTAAAATTATGTAGCAAATGTTGAGAAGCGTTGTATAAATAATGGCTATTTTTCTTCTACACACTCCTTGCTCTAACAACGAAAATAGTAAGAGCTGTAAATTAAAATTTAAGTGACGTTAAGTGAGTTACTCCTTCCCTAATTTTCCTTCAAAGTCAGTTTCTGTGCCATCTATTAAAAGAAATTTATACAAATTTATAAATTTCCAGTTTACTTCTGATTAAAGTCAACCAGTTTTGAGCTTTCCGGCATTTTTTTAATTCACAGCTACAGTGAATTTTGTGCCATGTACTCAATGCCTAGAAACGATTATATTTTTATTAATATTTTATGTAGAGATTTTATATTTTTTGACAATAATATGATATAGTAGTAGTAAAATATAAAAATTATCAGTCTTAATGTAATTAGATACGATTATCAGTTAAATGATAATGATGTCTTATTAATATAAAAGTGTGAGTGCTTTTTAGTATGTCACAAGTAGGATATTTTTTGTTAGAATTACACAAAAGAATAATGCGTGTACTTATTGTGGCACTGGGACTTATTTGCGCCACATGCGGTAAGTAAAGGAAGATATAATTGTAATTTGAATCCTATGACATCACTTTTTAGCCAAATAATGCTTTAATTTTACATTAGGTAGTCTTGACTCTTACAACTGAACAATAAAAACACGGAATTGTATATTTTATTATTTGTGCTTATTTGCTATCGTTCCAGCTTTGCCGCGGCAATCGCGTATAGTGGGCGGTGAAATAACCACTATTGAAAACTACCCTTTTATGGCCGCCTTGTTAAGAAAAATGCCGTCGGAAAATTTTATGAAAGGATGTGGTGCTACTTTAATTACACCCACAGCTGTAGTCACGGCAGCTCATTGCGTTTCGTAAGTGAAAAAATATTAAAAGATTTATTTTATAAATATCACAATCTTGATGGGTTTAAAATGACGGTAGTGTTTCACCAAACAGTTGAAAATATGACAAATATATAATATATTGTTATACCGTGTTTTAAAAAATGTGAGTATATAATTAAAGATTTATTGCAGTCCCACTGATGTTCCCTTAACGAGAGTGAAACTGGGGTCTGTCTATGCTGCTTCTGGAGGAACTCAGCACCTTGTTTCTAGAATTTTCAGGCATGAACAGTACGATGCATCTTTACTAATAAATGATATTGGTTTACTCACACTAACCGACCCTGCAGTGTATTCGGACCAAATTAATAGAGCACGCATCGCGGGACCTAATTATATCTTACCATCGAATACTATTGTGAATGTTGCTGGTTGGGGCCATACTGAGGTCAGTACATGTATTTGAAATATTCACTCCAAAGATATAGTATAAATGACACTTGAATCATATTATTGTATATTTTAATTCTGATCTGAATTTTAAAATATAATTAATGGACCTGAGTGATACCAACGCGACTGCCTTAAATAAACATTAAACTAGGGGCGCCAACAGACCCTCAATTTCGACTCGCTGCGCACGTGAAATCTCGGTTGCCGTTTGCATATTGAGCGAAGCGTGCCCAGTGTAATAACTCATCGTTTCCCATTGAATTCAATGGGATATCAGTTTTTTGAGGATTATTCCTCAACGACATGACATTTTTCAAAAACTTTTTTTTTAAACTATCACCTAATGTGTGTCTTTTCGATTGCAAAATTTCATAGTTTTCCGTCAAGTAGTTTTCGAGCCTATTCGTGACAAAGAAAAAGTCTCCAGTAGAACGCTCCGCTCACTACGTTCGCTTCGCTCAATTAAATCTTATATTAATATAATTAACTTATAGTTATATATACAAAATGATAAGTGCTTATGCAGCCATTGCCCTATTGTACGGTGCCATCCATTCATTTGATATATATTTTTAGGTTGCAATAAAAACTTTTCTACATTTTAAAGCACTTAAAGATTTAAATACATTTTTAGCTTTTGCATTTAATGTTTTCAGCACAAAGGACAGCCTTCCGAAATACTTCGACACGTTGCAGTTAACGTGATCGATCATCAAATTTGTACTGAGCGTTACGCATATCTTAAAACGCTGCCCGATATGCATGACGCCCCTCAAGTTACTCCTGAGATGTTGTGTACGGGTATTCTCG
The DNA here is from genome assembly GCA_918358865.1 of Melinaea marsaeus rileyi. Lineage (NCBI taxonomy): Eukaryota > Metazoa > Arthropoda > Insecta > Lepidoptera > Nymphalidae > Melinaea > Melinaea marsaeus. The sequence continues at coordinate 9,103,632 of OU911090.1, read as the reverse complement.
ATGTCGGGGGTAAGGACGCCTGCCAGTACGACTCCGGTGGACCAGTAATCCACAATAAAGACGTATTAGTTGGAATTATTTCTTGGGGATTCGAATGCGCTCACCCAACCTATCCAGGTGTTAATGTCCGCGTTTCTTCTTACACTGACTGGATCAATTCAACTATTTTCAATTCAGTCAATTGATTTAAAAAAATATAAGAGAATTTTTAATTTTCGTTTTATTACTTTTATTGTCTATAATGAGTTTCACTGAAGACACGTTTCCCTTAATGCAATTTTGACAAAGATGTTACAATGGTTGAATAAAAGTGGGCGACAAAAAATTCTTTAACTAATAGAAGTCGTCTATGTGCAGTTTTGTACCTCAGTCTGCTACAATTGTATAGAATATAGTTGCGTAATGATGCTAAATGTACGTCGTACAGGTTATTAGAAATAGAATAGGCATTTTCATAATGATCAATTAATTAATGTTTATAAATATTTAAAGTTAGTCACATGTTTTGTTACGTTATGACAATTTTATATATTTAAAAATCCGGTAAAAGAAAATGGCGAATAGTTCTTGATTTTCGCAAATTAAACGAAAAAAACAATAGATAACATTTATCCAATTCCCAACATTAATGATGTATTAGATAAATTAGGAAAGTGTCAGTATTTTACTACTTCAGACTTAGCCAGTAGATTTTAACAGGTACAAACAGATCCTCAGGACATACATGAAACAGCATTTAACGTAGAACATGGACATTACGAATTCCTTCGTATGTCATGGGACTAAAAAATTTTCCGGCGACCTTTCAGCGAGTGATGGGCGATGTACTGAAAGCTACAAAACTACAAAACTCTATTTGTCTTTTCTACATGGATGATATTATTGTTTATAGTACATCTTTACACAAGGATGCACACAGGATAAATTTAAGAAAAGTTTTTCAGAGACTTCGAGAATCCAACTTTAAAATCCAAATGGATAAGTCGGAATTCTTAAAACAAGAGACTGCTTTTCTAGGCCATATTATAAGTGCGGACGGAGTAAAACCTAACCCCGAAAAAATAGCTGCAATAAAAAATACCTCATACCAAAAACATCAAAAGAAATAAAACAATTCCTAGGTTTAGTTGGATATTATCGTAAATTTATTTCGGACTTCGTAAAATTAACAAAACCGCTTACACAATGTCTAAAAAAAGGTAGGAAAATTATTTAAATGACGAATATATATCTAGCTTTGAAAAGTATAAAACAGTCTTAACGAATGAATGAAAACAGGGATCTGTCGGAAAGTGTTTCTGCCGTGGTTGGTGAAATCAGTTTAGGTATGGAGTATTATATTCCGTACACTGAGGTCACTAAACCGAGCAAAGCTCGTCCCTGGTTCAATCGTGAATGTGCTAATCTGATTGTAAAAAAACAGTTAGCGTACCGCGCTTGGATCAAGGCACGGGCTATTCACGATCCAGATATTGATCGCCTAAAAGCAGCGTTCACCAAAGTCACTAAGGAATGCAAGAGGGCTTACATCAGAGCGGATGCCCAGCGTATTGCACGCTTTGGACAAGAACTTTTATCGCACCCTACGGGCAGCCGTAGCTACTGGCGACTTTCCAAAGCCGTGCAATCTAACTTCTGCCAGCCTTCGTTGCCCCCGCTGAAATATTCGGATGGATCGCTTGCTCATGAGCCGCAAGAGAAGGCAAATTTGCTGGTAAATCTCTTTGCGGCTAATTCCCTCATTGATGACCATGGTAGACAGCCACCCAATATCTCAACCTGTGACGTCACCATGCCGGATATTCGTATCAGGCAATGTGATGTCCGAGCAGAACTACGGTCACTCGATGCGCGGAAAGCCAGCGGACCGGATGGTATTCCCGCGGTGGTACTCAAAAAATGTGCAGCGGAGTTGTCCCCGGCACTAACGCGCCTCTACCGCCAATCCTACTCCACAGGAACAGTGCCGGGGGTTTGAAGACAGGCAAATATCCAACCGATCCCTAAAAAAGGGGATCGGTCTGATCCAGCAAATTATCGTCCAATAGCCATCACCTCAATTCTCTCTAAGGTGCTCGAGCGAATCATCAATAAACAACTGATCCAATACCTAGAAGATCACTCTCTAATCAATAATCGTCAATACGGCTTTAGACCAAATCGATCCACGGGTGATCTTCTTACGTATATTACGCATCTCTGGGGTGAGGCTATGGATCGGCATGGCGAATCTTTGGCTATTAGCCTCGATATTTCCAAAGCCTTCGATCGAGTCTGGCATCGTTCGCTTCTGTCGAAGCTTCCTGCTTACGGTCTGCCACCCCGTTTGTGCAATTGGGTTGCCACTTTCCTGCATGGACGTCAAATCCGAGTCCTTTGCGATGGATCGGCCTCCAGTTTTCGGCAGATAAATGCGGGTGTGCCTCAGGGCTCCGTTCTATCGCCCACCTTGTTTCTTTTGCATATCAATGATATGTTGAACCTAGGCAACATTCATTGCTATGCGGATGATTCTACGGTACACGGGAGATATTTCGGACACCCTGCGGCAAAGCAGACTGACATTGAGGGGAAACGAAAGGATCTTGTTGTTGAAATGAACCGGGTCCTCAACCTTGTCTCACGATGGGGTCATGAGAATCTGGTTGAGTTCAATGATAAGAAAACACAGGTATGCGCGTTTTCCGCCAAAAAGTCTCCGTTCCCTTCTCTTCCTTCGTTTCGGGGCACGCAGTTAGCGCTCCAGGACAGCCTCAACATCTTGGGCGTAGACCTCAGCCGGGACCTCAACCAAAAGGTCTACATCGAGAGTGTCATTAAAACAGCCTCACGTAAGCTCGGAGTGTTGAACAAGGTGCGACGGTTCTTCACGCCGGAGCAGCTGTGTCTTTTATATAGGACGCAGGTTCGCTCCTGCGTGGAGTACTGTTCTCATCTTTGGGATGGCTCAGCTCAGTACTTGCTTGACACTCTCGACCGGTTGCAGCGGCGAGCAGTTCGCATTATTGGAAGCCCAGAGGCCGTAAAGATCCTGGAGCCTCTCCAATTACGTAGAGACGTTGCTACTATGGCAGTCTTTTATCGCTTACACCACGGCGAGTGCTCCGACGAACTTTTCCAACTTATCCCATCCTCTCCTTTCCGATCCAGAACAACACGTGCGGGACAGAAGTGCCATCCCTTCACGGTGGATTCGGTATCTTCACGAACCAAAAGGTTCAGCAGATCTTATTTATGTCGTATTAATTGTATATCAAAAATATTGTGTTCAATAATTATAAGTCGTACTAGTAGCGACATCTAGTTTAAGATATGTCAAGTTATGTTTATTGTGTCATCTTATTTTAAAAATAAAAGTCAGTAGTTGTCTGCTATTGGAACGCAAGCGTGTCGTATTATTTTAACAGGTTATGGACCCAGAATTTACCAGAATTTAACAAATAATTGTGAAAGTAATTGTGTTTTGTGTAAAACAATTACATTTCGGTAGACAATATCAGTATTACGCGCAAAAGTGAACTTAAAAATACGCACGTGTTGTAAAAAGCCGGTGTCGATTCAGTGTAATGGCTGCTAACTATATAGTAAACGTTCCAAAGTTGCGTGGTCGTGAGAACTATGATGAGTGGGTGTTCGCGGCAGAAAACTTTCTGATACTGGAAGGCATGATGAAGTGCATCAAGACCGAACAAGATGAAAGTGGTACAAAAGTAATTGTATCGGCTGCAGATGACGCGAAGACGAAAGCTAAGCTTATACTCACTATAGATTCATCATTATATGTCCATATAAAAACAGTCAAAACTACAAAGGAGCTATGGGAAAAACTCAAGTCGCTCTTTGATGATTCAGGGTTTACCAGAAGGATAAGTCTTTTAAGGAATCTGATATCCATTCGTTTGGAAAACTGCAGTTCCATGACCTCGTATGTCACTCAAATAATTGAGACGGGTCAGAAACTATGTGGAACAGGGTTTGCAATAAACGACGAATGGATTGGTTCGCTGCTACTAGCTGGATTGCCAGAGAAGTTCTCGCCTATGATTATGGCAATAGAACATTCGGGGATTCAAGTGACAGCGGACGCCATTAAAAGTAAGCTTTTAGACATGGAGACCGGAAACATAGGTAATATAGATGGCGCTCTAGCTGTGTCAAAAAATAGTCATTTCAAGGCGAAACCAAAAGCGTCTACGAGTGGCAGTATTGGCAACAAATATGGCGTCAAATATCAACATAAAAATGACGACGTGAAAACTGTCAGTGTCAGATGCTATAAATGTAAACAAATTGGACATTATGCATCGCAATGCTCGAAAAGTTTCAAATTCAATAGAAATGAAGACTGTAAGCAGACAAATGCATTCTCAGCTGTATTCTTGAGCGGCAGCTTCAATAAAGGAGATTGGTATATAGATTCCGGTGCTAGTGTTCATTTAACGGCGAATTCAAATTGGATCACCAGCAGATATCGGAAAGTTAATCAAGAAATAATAGTAGCAAATCAGGAAACTGTTTCAGTAACATGTGCTGGCGATGTTCAGATTACAACCTCCGCCAATGGCTGTGAATTTGAAATAAACATCAAAGATGTGTACTGTGTACCAAACTTGACAACTAACCTCATATCAGTGAGCAGGTTGATACAAAACGGTAACAAAGTGGATTTTACCGATAATAGTTGTCAGATTTACAATAGAAATCATGAGTTGGTTGCCACTGCAACATTGACTAATGGTGTCTATAAATTAAATGTAAAAGAATGTTTGGTTGCTGCTGTTACAACCTCGGGCTTGACATGGCATCGCAGGTTAGGACACTTGAACAGTGATAGCTTAAGAAAAACTAAAAATGCAGTAAAAGGTATGAATTATGATGAGAATGTCACTATAAATAAATCAACATGTAAGACTTGCTGTGTAGGTAAACAGTGCAAATTACCTTTTCCAAATAGTGTAACAAGGAGTACTGAATTACTGAATATTATCCATAGTGACCTTTGTGGACCCATGGAGGAGCATTCATTAGGAGGAGCATCTTATTTTCTATTATTTGTTGATGATTTTAGCCGAATGACCTTCATTTACTTTCTGAGACATAAAAATGAAGCATTGAAATACTTTAAAGAATTCAAAGCAATTGCAGAAAACCAAACTAATAGAAAAGTGAAAATATTCAGAACAGACAATGGAAAAGAATTTTGTAATGCTGCATTCGATGATTATTTAAAGAAATTTGGGGTTATACACCAAAAATCTAACCCTTACACCCCTCAACAAAACGGGTTATGTGAAAGAATGAATAGAACGATTATTGAAAAGGCTAAGTGCATGCTATATGATGCTGAACTAAACAAGAAGTTCTGGGCCGAGGCTTGCAATACGGCTGTGCATTTACATAATCGAACTGTTTCATCAGTTTTGAATGGAAAAACACCATATGAACTATGGATGGGTGTTAAGCCAGATTTGAGTGATCTAAGGATTTTTGGATCGCCTGCCATGGTCCATGTCAATAAGAAAAAAAGGACCAAATGGGACAGAAAGTCCACTGAATGCATATTACTCGGCTATCCTGATGGAATTAAAGGCTATAAATTGTATGATCCAATCAAGAAGCAGGTTTTCACAAGCAGGGATGTGATCATTATGGAAAAACAGTCAGTCATGATGGATATTACTTCCGAAGAGAATGAAAAAGGATCCGAGATGAATAAAGTGGTGAAAAATACTGAAGTTTTGCAGGATTCAGTGGGGGAAACAAATACAACATTGATGGAAGAGTCATTGGAGGATTCATCTTCAGATCACTTACCAAGTGATTATGAGGATTGTTCAGATACTCAGAATAATAATAAAACAGACAGGCCTGTGCGGCCTGTGCGAGAACGTCGTGCACCAAACTGGTATAGTGGTATATGCTATACAGAAAACAGCATGGATAATGGAATGGATCTCACACTCGAACAAGCGCTGAAAGGGCCTGAAAGAGATCAGTGGCTGCAGGCAGTACAGGAGGAATTAAAGTGCTTCGAGGAAAATGATGCTTGGGAGATAGTAAATGTTCCTAATAATTCTTCAATTGTGCAGTGCAAGTGGGTGCTTAAGAAAAAGATTGAACCTAATGGTAAAGTTCGTTTTCGTGCAAGGTTAGTGGCAAAAGGTTTTTCTCAACAACCAGGTGTGGACTATACTGAGACTTTTTCACCTGTGGTAAGACACAGTACTCTCAGATTATTGTTTGCCATGTCTGTGAAACTTGGACTTGATATTATACATTTAGATATATGTACCGCATTCTTGAATGGAGATCTCAATGAAACCATTTATATGCAAATACCTGAAGGGTTTAATTGTCCAAATTCATCAAAGGTTTTAAAACTAAAAAAGGCTATTTATGGCTTGAAACAATCTTCAAGAATGTGGTATGACAAAGTAGATGTATGTTTATCTAAAAATGGATATTTAAAATCTAAATATGAACCTTGCTTATATACTAAAAATGATGGCAGAAATATGACTATAATTGCTCTGTATGTAGATGATTTTTTTGTTTTTTCCAATAATAATGCAGAGATTGATAAAATAAAGTCTGTATTAGAATCTCAATTCAAAATTAAAGACCTAGGCCAAATAAGGCAGTGTCTTGGTATGTCGGTTTGTTATGATAAAACACATAAGATTTTAACATTAAGTCAGAGTAATTATATTGAACAGTTGTTATTGAAATTTAATTTGGCTGATTGTAAATCAGTGGATACACCAATGGAATGTGGTTTAAAATTAACTAAAGCTATGGGTTCTGATAAAAATCTACCTTATCAACAACTAATTGGATGTTTGATGTATGTTGCCATACTTACCAGGCCTGATATAGCATTCTCTGTTAGCTATTTAAGTCAGTTCAATAACTGTTACAATACGGAGCATTGGGCTCATGCTAAACGTATATTAAGATACCTAAAGGGAACCAAAGATTATTGTATTAAATATAGTGGTGAAGATAACAAAGAGATTGTGGGCTATGTGGATGCAGATTGGGGTAGTGACATAACAGACAGAAAATCCTATACAGGATACTGTTTTTCTCTCTCTGGGGGTTTGATATCTTGGGGAAGTAAAAAACAGAAGAATGTCACCTTATCTAGTACTGAAGCAGAATATGTAGGTATATCAGAGTGCTGTAAGGAGGCAATTTATCTTAGAAATTTACAAAGTGAAATCATAGGTAAAATGCAATGTATTGTCATTCTAAATGATAACCAGAGTGCACACAAATTGTTACATAATCCTATATTTCATAATAGGACGAAACATATAGATATAAGGTTTCATTTTAGTCGAGAATGTGTTAAAAATAATATAGTGAAGGTTGAATATCTACAGACAGATCATATGCCAGCTGATATACTCACAAAATCTTTAAATTCTGTGAAACACTATAAATTGTTAGAAATGTTGGGAGTTCAACAAATGTCATAATTAAATGTTGTTTTGATATAGTGGGGGTATTAATTGTATATCAAAAATATTGTGTTCAATAATTATAAGTAGTACTAGTAGCGACATCTAGTTTAAGATATGTCAAGTTATGTTTATTGTGTCATCTTATTTTAAAAATAAAAGTCAGTAGTTGTCTGCTATTGGAACGCAAGCGTGTCGTATTATTTTAACATGTCGGTCCATCAAAATGTGGAATTCATTACCACGGCACGTGTTTCCTTCCCACTACGATCCTGGGTCTTTTAAGCGGGGCGTGAAAAAGCATCTCATAAGGCCGCCATAGTGGAGGCCACCATTCGTCATTCTGTTTTGTTTGAATGAGATTGGTGGCACCCATTTTTGGACCTCACTGACTGCTTAACATCAGGCAGGGTGGAGTCATTTTGGTAGGCAGATATATAAAAAAAAAAAAAAAAAAAAAAAAAAAAGAATGACATGAAATGAAAGAATTTAACCTCACAACCGATGCATCCAACGTGGCCATAGGCGCTATTTTATCACAAGGCCCCATAGGATCCAATAGACCAATTTGCTATACCTCTAGGACTCTTAACTACAGTGAACGAAACTACAGTACTATAGAGAAGGAATTATTGGCCACAGTCTGGGCCACAAAGTACTTTAGGCCTTACCTATTTGGCAGGAAGTTTAAAATAGTCACAAACCATAAACCACTGCAGTGGATGATATACTTGAAGGAACCGAATTCACGACTTACGAGATGGCGTTTACGCTTAAGCGAATATGACTATGTAGTGATATATAAAAAGGGTAAGTGTAATACTACCCCGGACGCGCTCTCTAGAATAGAAATACATGCGGAAGAAACAAAATGATTTATAGGAGAAATCGATGAATTAAATTCACTATTAGGCAATCCATCCTACACTTTACGCAAAGCCTCAAATTCATCTACGGTATCGGTTCGCGAAAAATCAAACTCTTCAACAATAAAAAACAACCTCTCATCAATCTAACTCCTCTACGTTAACGGCATACAGTACGGATGAACCTCTTAATAAATTTCATAGACAGGTAATTTTTACTATAGTTGAGGGTGTAAAAAGAAAACCTGCAGTATCAAAACCTTTCGAAAAACACATTCGAATTAACATTCAGTTAAGTAAGACTAATTTATAGGAAGATCAAATTAACGCCGTAAAAGAATACATTTTTTCTAAAATCAAGACTCAAGACAAATTTTAGTTAATCCTATTTTGGATATGTATACCATAATTAGAATTTTACAAAGTAAATTTAGATCACCTTCAATGAATTTAGTGTTATCGCCAGTACTTTCGGAGGGTATTTTTAACATTCTCAATACTGATGCGTGAAGTTTGCCATGATTAATTGTTAAAGAGGGTAGCACCGCTATTACGAAATTTGCCTCAAGACGGTATATAAGTCACTCGCCGGTCAGTAGGGCTCATTCGTATCGTGGAACTGCTAGCATCAAGAAGTGAAGTCGCTAGTGATTAGTGATTAGTGAATATAGTGGTTAATAGATTATACCGCGGGAATAAGTCTTCTAATATCAGAAGTGGTTGTGAAACATTGCCCACCGCCATGCCTCAGCGAAAAAGGAAAACCCATAGACAATCTCGAAGAGCATCAACATGAAGTTCAAATACCGATTCAGTACCTCGACAAGTAGCAGCTCTGATGAGTGTCACAATCGAAATAAATACGTCATAAATCACATCACAGGCTGATTGGTTACTTTCCGTACAACTACAAGATCCAAGCATTTGTAGTATTCGAGATATCTTACAATCAGGAGAGGCCGAGGCAAACTTTCGGGGAATAAAATTTACAGACGAACAGAATATGGTAGACGCTGGCTCGTGTCTAGACAATGTATATGATATGCAAGGAGCAGATCAAAGTACCAGGCCATATAATAGCACAACATGTATTGAAAACATGAAACCATGGATACAACTAGGAAATAATGATTTGTAATCCAGATGTTATCAAAGGTTGATTAAAGGACGTCAATATGGTGGTGCAGTAGATATCCGTTGTGAACACTACTGTACCGGTAATGTGGTGATACACGTTTAGAGTGGCCTCAGGCATCTCTATTCTAAACCATGATTTACAAGTGACTTAAGACCTTCCGAAATAATGATTTGTAATCCGGATGTTATCAAAGATTGATTAAAGATTGTCAATATGGTGCTGCAGTAGATATCCGTTGTGAACACTACTGTACCGGTAATGTGGTGATACACGTTTAGAGTGGCCTCAGGCATCTCTATTCTAAACCATGATTTACAAGTGACTTAAGACCTTCCGAAATAATGATTTGTAATCCGGATGTTATCAAAGATTGATTAAAGATTGTCAATATGGTGCTGCAGTAGATATCCGTTGTGAACACTACTGTACCGGTAATGTGGTGATACACGTTTAGAGTGGCCTCAGGCATCTCTATTCTAAACCATGGTTCTGCAGTAGATATCCGTTGTGAACACTACTGTACCGGTAATGTGGTGATAAACGTTTAGAGTGGCCTCAGGCATCTCTATTCTAAACCATGGTTCTGCAGTAGATATCCGTTGTGAACACTACTATATTGGTAATGTGGTGAATGTCTAATGTATTTGCTTCGAACATAGGATGTCAATATGGTGCTGCAGAAGTGACTTAAGACCTTTCAAGGTTTAATGATCTTAATTACCGCACAGACACATAGAGACATCTTATGACACATATTATTTTTATACATTCTCTCTGAATCCAATTTTAACATTCGGAAAAGAATAATTGTTATATAATCGTGAATTATTTACTAAGTGTTATAATTAATTATTACAGTTCTCAGCAATAACATCAGACTAAGACGTAATTCGAGGGCGAATACGTTGCAGGAAGGCCGGATGTTATCGCCAGTACTTTCGGAGGGTATTTTTAACATTCTCAATACTGATGCGTGAAGTTTGCCATGATTAATTGTTAAAGAGGGTAGCACCGCTATTACGAAATTTGCCTCAAGACGGTATATAAGTCACTCGCCGGTCAGTAGGGCTCATTCGTATCGTGGAACTGCTAGCATCAAGAAGTGAAGTCGCTAGTGATTAGTGATTAGTAAATATAGTGGTTAATAGATTATACCGCGGGAATAAGTCTTCTAATATTAGTCTTAGCAAAAACGGAAATAGATAACGTTAAAGAATATTCTGGACAGCAGAAAATTATTCGACATTATCATGAGGGTAAGACAAACCACCGAGGAATCAATGAAACTTTTTTTTCATTATCGAGAAATTTTAGCCAGTTGGAAAAATCATTTTGACCAAAAAAGAAGGATCAAATAACTAAATTTATCACAGAATGTACACTATGCGGACAAGCCAAATACGATCGCAACCCAGTCCGAGTTCAATTTCACGTTGTACCCCCAGCGACGAAACCGTTTGAAATTATTCACATAGACTTACTGACAATACAGAGTATCAAATACGTGACTTTCATAGACGTTATTACCAAATACGGACAAGCATATTACTAACGTGACGGAACAACTGTTAGTGAATTATAAGGCCTTTTACAATATTGTATCCACCATGGCGTCCTTATGACTTTTATTACTGACAATAGAACAGAATTTGCCAATCAATTATTTAATGAATTCACTAGACTTCACAAAATTAACCAACACAAGACCTTAGCTCATTCTCCTAATGACAATGGAAATATTGAAAATTTTTTACAATTACAACATAAAGACGAACCCATTGTCAATCTTATGCCCTACGGTTTAATAGCCTACACTAGTTCCATACACAGTTTCACTGAAAAATAAAAACAGCCCCAAGATATACACACTGACACTGTTCTTGCCAATTTACCTATACATATTTATACTAAAAAGAAACGTGGTCCTATAGCAAAATCGCGATTAAAACAAATCCCTAAAGCAGCGAATTTGTTACAGGATCCTGGTGTTCACAGTCCTACCCTTGGTACATCTTCAGGATATTCAATTCGAGAGTCTTGATGACAACAGCGTCACATTACCATACATTCTTATAATACGTAAAACTTGACGACATAGAGGATAAAACACACAGTCTACAGAATCATTTACACAATTATCAGAATCAATTACCTAATGACACATATTCAGCGTATGAAATAAGATAAGTTACTTGCTTAACAAATTAGAGATATTATATCAAATTAAATCCTTATAACCTACTAGATCCAAAAGGAGAATCATTGATGGACTCGGAACAGTTATAAAAAGCATTTTAGGCAACTTAGATTATACTGATGCTTTAAGGTATAACGAGGCTATAAAATTATTAGAAAGTAATACGAGTACAACTAATACAAATTAATTTAAAAGTAATACTAAGTGAGAACATAGATGATTTAATGAACGAATTACTAAGAATAGTTCAGCTTTTATACGTGCATCAAGCATGCACCATTCTATGATTAGTATAGATGTTTTAAGTTCAATGACAGACAAGCTAAGACTATCTACGGGAAAGATTGTATTTTAAATTTAGAATTAAGAGAATATTGTAATAGAATTCAACGAGCTTGTTACTATACTGATAAGCAAGTAGTTTTTATATTCCGATTTCCTATTATTTGTAAAGATATTTTTTTATTATAAAGGTTAGCAGTAGTACCTAATAAAAAATCACAGGTTGTCATCCCATCTTCTCCTTTCATTGAAACTAACAGGAATTCATTCTTGTACATAGAGGCCGAGTGCCCGAAACGTAGCATCTGGTATCTTTACCAAATAGAGCTCAATCATCAGATTCGTACAAATTTCGATTGTATCCACGAGCTAATTATTAACCAAATTTTGAAAGAATCTTGTCACTTAACTACAGTTAATCTTCTACGAGGATCAATGGATCAGCCTGTCCGTCGTATCTGGGGCGGGCAAAGTGTCGCATTTTGTGTTTTCTAAAAGCAAAAGACGGCAAAAAGCGGGGTAGCGCTTCACTCTAAATGTGGACTCTTGCAACATCTGGGGACTTTGTTCCAACTTAAAAGCCATCCACTATCTACCATCTAGAGATCAAATGATCTTTCCCACCCTGTGAAGTCGCATATTCGTCTACCGGACGGTGACGCCCATTTGCATTTTTTGATGGATCTTCTGCTGAATACACATCCGGGAAAGGATTAGGTCACTATCGAGGATCCAGTGGGGTCCTCTGATCACTGCTTGTTACGGATTGTATTCCCTTCCCGGTAACTGCGCTGTGGCTATAGCTGATGTAATATTACAATTATTAATATTATATGCGATTCTTTAAACGAAATATTGTTATGAAACACCGGGTAGTTCCACTTTCAACTAAGAACTTTTGAATGTTATAATAAAAGTTATTTAATACTTATACTTCTATATACTTTCAATTTTAGACTTAAAACTGCGATAAGCAACGCTTAAAATATCTTGTGGAATTTTATTATATCTATGTACACTCAAGCCCATGAAGAATTTGTTAACTTTTTAAAAACGAAGCCATATAAACATATGGCTTCGTTTTTAAAAAGTTAACAAATAGACGTAGTTAACAAATAGACGTTTGTCTATTGTCTTACTTTTTTATTGCAAAGACGGTCGGTTCTATTATGCTCAACTTAGAAAATAAGCGGGAGGTTATCAGCACAAAATATAATGTCACAAAGACCTTTTACGAAAAGGGGCAAGTCATTAATGTAAAGAAAGAAATAAAAGGGGCCAAGAATAGATCCTTGTAGAACACCCATCTTCTGGTGAGACCAGCTATTTTAGGATTATTTATGTCTGGACTCTTTGATTCAAGTAAGAGGTAATTAGATCAAGGACAGACCTACGCAAACCATAGTAGTTAAGTTTGAATAGTAACGTTTGATGGTTTATGCAATCAAAGAAAGGCTTTGAATAAATCGCAAAATATCCCAAATGCATTCTGCAAATTTTCAGTTGTAAATGTGCTTGAACAGACATACGCCAAACATCACATTTCTTAACTTTAAGGTTCTAAATATTGGAACAATTTTATCTGATGTAAAATGTAGATTTAAAAGAAAAACATTTATTATTAACTCTAACATTATTAGGCAATTGCATCAGATCATATGTTCATTGTCTAATATGCAATTAAATTATGCGTTATTGGATTTTCAGTCAAAAAAACTCAAAAATAGCCATCATATTTATAATTGTATATATTTATATATTATATTTTTTTACTTGATAAATCCATTAGTAGCTCTAGTTATCTCAATAACACTAGATAAAACATCACAAGCGGCCTTTATTTTATCTTCTGAATTTAAAATTTTATTTTTTATATATATGGACTTTCATTGAATTTCCATAATTTTTCAGTTCTATTTTTTCAGTTTTTCCATAATTTTTCAGTTCTCTTGATGATTATCTAGCATTTTTTTATGTTTCTCAATGAAAGCAACGTATTTACGAAGCTAACACGAAAAATTAACATTATACTTTAAAATTTTTACTGTACAGATTTTATCTTGTTATTTATTTTATTACATTTATAGACGATAAACTTATCTATATATCCATACAAAATCAATCAATCTTATAATAATTAGGTAAGATTAGTAATTAAATGATTGAGACATCTCTTTACATATAAAATTTTATTTTTAATGTATAATATGTTAGAGTTTCACAAAAGAATAATGCGTGTACTTATTGTAGTGCTTGGGCTCATCTGCGCCTCGGGCGGTAAGTAAATGAAGATGTATATCATTTATTTTATTATATATTAAATTTAATTATTATTATTATAGTACAAATTATTTTAGACTTTTTAAAGCATTTCGTTGCATATCAATTCGCCTCAATAACGCTTCACAGCGCGCCTGCATTGAATCAACAAATTTTTGCAAACGATCGATGGGAATTAGGCTCCATTCTTTAATTAATACTTCTAAAAGTGCGTCGTAAATAATAACATAGAAATATTGGCATCTATTGAGATGAAAATAGAAACAAGATAATAACAAAATGAGCCTTGTTAAATTACTTTTGACCGCTACTGTATATGTTTGTAATTTGTGTCCCGTGATACCGCATTTTCGCCAAATAATGCTTGAACATGTCTATGTAATAACACTCAGGATTTAATTTAACTTTAAGGTAGATCTTACTACTAAACAGTATAAACACACTTTTATATTTTTTATTTGTGCTTATTTTCTATCGCTTCAGCTTTTTGCCGCGGCAACAGCGTATAGTGGGCGGTGAAATAAAAACTATTGAAAGTTATCAATTCATGGCCGCCATGTTAGGTAGATTGCCGACGGGAGATTATATTCATGGTTGTGGTGGTACTTTGGTTACACCCACAGCTGTAATCTCGGCAGCTCATTGCAGTGAGTAAGTAAAGAAAAATTATTAAGAGCAATGCTTTTATCAAGTATTCTGTCTTGTCGATTTAAAACGATATTGTACTGTCACCAAAAAGTTAAATATATTATAAATATTTTAAAAAGGGTGAATGTATAATTAATGTCAGGACTCTAAAACGGCACGAACGACTCTGAATTATCTCCGTGGATCAGGTAAGTGGTTATTGTGTTACGAAGGTATGTTACAATAGTAATATGTGTTTGTATTGTATTAAGCTTATTTTGCTGGAATAACTGTATTATTTATGTATGTAATTTTAATGTGTTATTATTTACTTGGAATTATTACGTGATTTATACCTTAAATTAAATAAATACACAGAATCCATACTAGCATTCGCAGACGATCTCGCGATACTGACACGTAATCCAAAACAATGTCAGCTACTTTTAAATGTTGTGGAGGATTTCTGTGCTTGGACGGACGGATTGAGGACAAAACCCAATAAATGCTACAGTCTGTGTCTGGGTAGGCGGAACACCAGATATACCTCTTACGATCCGGGTCTTATAATAGGCGGTAAGTGCGTTACTACTATTACCGACGCAGCTCCGTTCAAATTCTTAGGCAAAAAAATCGATTACCAAGGGCGTACTCCATCTTTAGATATAATAGTCGACAGCTTTTTGAATGATCTTAAAAAGGTAGACAATCAGCCAATAAGTAACATCAAAAAGGCTTGGATATATGATAATTATTTAACATCACGTTTAAATTGGCCTTTCCTCGTTTACGATATTAATAAGACCCTTTTGTTAAAGTTAGATGCAGGCGTCATAAGGACATTGAAGTCATGGCTCGGGTTAGCGCATCCAGCGGACTCTTCTACCTTATTTAGAGACCGACACAATTTTGGGTTAAAATTAAAGAAACCATCGGAACTCTATAAACACCTAAGAGTGACCAAGAGACATATCATCTCAAAGTCGAATGATGATACTGTAACATCTCTCCCAAAAGATAAAATTGCCGCAGATCTGGAGTCACGACTTCAATTCCATAAAAAATTTATGATAGGTGCTCAAACAAATAAAGCAGGGCTAGGATCAAGTAGGAAAGAACCAGAAATAGAAATAATAAAATCCTTTATTCGGCACGATGAAAATGATAATTACCGATTGCACGCGATGAGCCTAGAATTGCAAAACGAATGGGTGACCATAGGAGATTTTTGTATTCCATTAGCTTTACGATGGCGCACCCTGCTTCATGATTGGTCCCCAGCATTATTAAAATTTTATCTTAATGCATTCCAAATGACTCTCTCAGATCAAAGTAACTTAGTGAGATGGGGCAAAGCCACCGAAAAATCTTGCAACATCTGTGGGGAGGCAGTAGGAACCGCGAAACACTTACTAGTAGGGTGTAGAGTACTTCTAAATAGAGGTAAATACTCGCGTCGCCACAATAAAGTATTAGAAATCGTACGAGAAGCGGTTAGTCTCTCTGTAGCAAGAGCGCAGAAGGGTATAACAACCACCAAAATATCAGTAGAGTTTGTAAAGGCAGGTTCGTCCAAAAAACGAAAACTAAAACCTTATTCCATCTTGGACGCGTCTCCTGATTGGACTCTCATGATGGACACGTATGAAAGGCAATACAAAATCACCGGGGATGTTTGTGTTTCGTCATCTAGGCCGGACTTATTCCTGTACTCAAAACAACTAAGGCGCGTTATACTTGTGGAGCTTACTGTACCCTGGGAAACAAACATACCCAAAGATCATACATTTAAGCTTAACAAGTATTACGAACTATGTAACGAACTGATCAGGAATAAATTTATAGTTAATTTGTACGCTGTAGAAGTAGGAGCGAGAGGTATAACAGCAAAATCTCTCTACAACTTATTTAAGGATCTCGGCCTTTCTAGAACGATCATCAGTTCATTTCTGGAACGTATTTCAAAGGCGGCTTTAGTGTAGGTTCTTACGATATTTGGTTAGGTAGGGAGAGGAGCGTAAACAGTGAAGGTGAGCGTGTATGCGCATAGTAAAGGGGCCCCTTAAACCTACATCTGGGTCGCAAGTCCCAGGCATTGTTTGCGCTCCTCTTCTTGCAACGCGATGGGCCCGGCACCCGCACGGTGAATCCATGGAATGCTAAGAAGCTTCGTCTCTTGTATTGTTGCTAAATAAATTATATCATTATTGTTTGTTTGTTTGATATTTTAATATTTTCTTAACCCTTCTGTCACATATATATTATAAAATTATATTACATTTCTAGTAGTTAAAGATATTTTTATTTTAATCAACAATTGTAACATCTTTTTCAAAATAGCATTAAAGGATACTTGTCTTCAGTGAAACTCAGTTATAGGCAATAAAACTTATAAAACGAAAATTAAAAATTCATTTATATTTTTTAAATCAATTTACTGAATTGAAAATAGTTGAATTGATCCAGTCAGTGTAAGAAGAAACGCGGACATTAACACCTGGGTAGGTTGGGTGAGCGCATTCGAATCCCCAAGAAATAACTCCGACTAATACGTCCTTGTTGTGGACTACAGGTCCACCGGAGTCTAGTTGACAGGCGTCCTTACCGCCGACATCGAGAATACCCGTACACAACATCTCAGGAGTAACTTGAGGGGCGTCATGCATATCGGGTAGTGTTTTAAGATATGCGTAACGCTCAGTACAAATTTGGTGATCTATCACGTTAACTGCAACATGTTGAAGTATTTCTGACCGCTGTCCTAGGTACTGAAAACATTAAATGCAAAGGTTAATAATGCATTTAAATCGTGAGGCGTATAAAAATATATAAGGGTTTTTTATATTATAGCAATTTATATCATAGAATGAATAACATAAATAACATGTAATATATAAATCTTATATTACACCGTACAACACGACATGGCTGCATAAGAAATTATCATTTAGTATAGATAACTTTCGTTTATAATATATATTTGAAGTGAACAGCTCTGTTCAGTTCAACTGACCTCAGTAAGACCCCAACCAGCAACATTCACAATAGTATTCGTTGGTAAAATGTAATTAACTCCGGCGATGCGAGCTCTATTAATTTGGTTCGAATACACTGCAGGGTTGGTTAGTCTGATTACAGCAATGTCATTTATTATTAAATAACCAACGTACTGTTCATGAACGATAATTCTAGAAACAAGGTGCTGAACTCCTCCAGAAGAAGCATAAGCTGACCCTAGTCGGATTCTTGTTGTGGCAGCTCCATTGGGACTGTAATTAATTCTTTAATTATACACTCACCCTTTTTAAAATATTTGTCATATATTTAACTGTTTGATGCGAAAACAACATCGTTTTAAATCGACAAGACAGAGTACTTGATAAAAGCATAGCTCTTAATAATTTTTCTTTACTTACTTACTGCAATGAGCTGCTGAGATTACAGCTGTGGGTGTAACTAAAGTACCACCACAACCATGAATATAATCTCCCGTCGGCAATCTGCCTAACATGGCGGCCATGAAAGGGTAACTTTCAATAGTTGTTATTTCACCGCCCACTATACGCGATTGCCTCGGCAAAGCTGGAACGATAGCAAATAATAATAAATAACATAGAATGCAATCCCGTGTTTATAATATTTAGAAGTTAGAGTCAAGTCTACCTTAATAAAAAATTAATTTATTTTGAATGTCATAAAAAGTAATAATGAATAGCGATATCATATGATGCAAATTACAAATATATGTTCGTTTACTTACCGCCCGAGGCGCAGATGAGCCCAAGCACTACAATAAGTACACGCATTATTCTTTTGTGAAACTCTAACATATTATACATTAAAAATAAAATCTTACATATAAAGAAATACCTTTATCATTTAATTATTAATCTTATCTTATTTCTCTAAGATTGATTGATTTTGTATTAATATATAGATAAGTTTATCGTCTATACATGTAATAAAATAAATAACAAGACAAAATCTGTACACTAAAAATTTGAAAGTATAATGTTAATTTTTCGCGTTTTCTTCGTAAATACGTTGCTTTCATTGAGAAACATAAAAAAATGCTAGATAATCATCAAGAGAACTGAAAAATTATGGAAAACCTGAAAAAAGAGAACTGAAAAATTATGGAAATTCAATGAAAGTCCATCTATTTAAAAAATACAATTTTAAATTCAGAAGATAAAATAAAGGCCACAGGGATCTATTCTTGGCCCCTTTTATTTTTTTCTTTATATTAATAACTTGCCCTTTTTCGTAAAAGGTCTTTGTGACATTATATCTTGTGCTGATAGGCTCTCCCTTATTTTCTAAGTTAGGCATAATAGGACCGACCGTCTTTGCAAATGCGTTAACAAATTCTTCATGGGCTTGAGTATACACAGAGAAAATAAAATTCCACAAGATATTTTAAGCGTTCCTTATCGTAATGTTAAGTCTAAAATTGAAAGTATATTATTAAATAACTTTTATTATAACCTTCAAAAGTTCTTAGTTGAAAGTGAAACTATCCGGTCTTTCATATGGGCGTACTACACTGACAAAAGTGCTTGTAAATGTCTACACGAATAAAGATATTTTGAATTTTTGAAGTATCCGTTATAGGTGGTAAAAATCTTAATAGAAGAATTGTTAAACGTTTCCCCTTCTTAGATACAATACTAGATTCTTTCGGTCGAATCATGATATTTTACCGAAAATATTTGATAGTTAGGGTAAACTAATTCATTAAAAAAATATATATATCATATTTGTCTTTAAGCACTAATGGTAGCACACATAGACCTTGTTTTAGATTTAAGCGGAGAAAAACAATTTGGGTTCTTAAAATAAATTAACATGAATTAACATTTATTTTAAGAATCTAAACTAGCCTATTGTTATTGTATAGTTGCTAGTAAATTTTTCCGACATGCTCGAACTTTGCTTTAGTAATTTGCCGTTTGAAGAATCACATATAATATTAATAATTGTAATATCACATCAGTTGTAGCCGCAGCGCAGTTAGCAGGATCATTGGTAGGGCACTACAATCCGTAACAAGCAGTGACCAGAGGACCCCAGGTCAGAGGATCACCTCGATAGTGACCTAGTTCTTTCCTGGATGTGTATTCAGCAGAAGATCCAACAAAAAAGGGCATATGGGCGTCCAGCTTTGGTAGACGAATGTGTGATTTAATCAGGTGGGACAGACCATTTCATCTCTAGATGATACTGGATGGAATGGATGGATGATACTTTTAAGTTGGAATAAAGTCCCCGGATGTTGCAAAAGTCCACATTTAGAGTGGAGCAGGGTACGGATTTTTGCCATCGTTTGCTTTCAGAAAACACAAAAAAGCGATACTTTGTCCAACCCAGATACGACGGACAGGCTAAAAAAAAATCGAGAATAATTCCCCCGAAACTACATAAATAAGATTACTACACGTCGATCTTTTAAGAGGGTGGTCCTTCCCCGCTCGAGCCAGCCCAATTCGAGCTGCATTCAGATAAACATGTCTATGCTCTACCATCTACAAAAAAAATATAAAATATGTTTATTTTATAACATATCCCTATCTTCAGTATTTTAAGGTATGCGTCAGTTAATTGAAAACGTCAGATATACATATTGATATGAAATAATTACACACTTTTATTTATATACATAAAGTAATAATTATCAATATAATAGGATTTTAAATCCAAATGCTATGGATTTAAAGTATTTAGATTAAATTATTTGTTCATTG
Source organism: Melinaea marsaeus rileyi (assembly GCA_918358865.1). NCBI lineage: Eukaryota > Metazoa > Arthropoda > Insecta > Lepidoptera > Nymphalidae > Melinaea > Melinaea marsaeus. The sequence goes on along the minus strand of OU911090.1, from coordinate 9,083,035 downwards.
ATAAGAAGGTACTTTTACTATAAAAGAATAAATATTTAACGTATAGTGTCATAAACATTGCTAAATTTGAACAAAAATATGCGTGTACTTATTGTAGTGCTAGGGCTTATTAGTGCCGCTTGTGGTAAGAAACCTCTGATATATATATTTACTGTGTTTTGGAATAAGCCTCTACTGTACTCTACTAAGGAAGGTTATATGTCTGCAGCTTTACACAAGTTGGAACTATTGACTATTCCAAACATATTGTAATTACTAAATATTGTTTGTTAACTTTTGTTGTTTGTTTGTTTAACGTCTGCTTTTTGTGTTAATTTATAAATGCATTAATACTGTATGACTTGATAAATATTTATTAGTGATAAAGTTAATAAAGTGTATATAAGTAATGTAAGTCGAACGGATATTATGAATAAAACGCTCACTGTGTTATAATAATTATCTAACAAACATTCTAAATCTCCGTAAGAGTGAAAATTAACTTTTTAATTTTTTTATATAAGTAAACCAACAACTTTCGGAAAAATGTCTTTAAATAGTTTTCTAGATCTCGATAACGGCATAACCATTGCATAACTAAAGTCAATAATCCTCGACTTTCAAAAAGTCTAAGTTCCCTCCAACATCAAAAAAATTAAGAAAAAAAGGCAATTCCTTTCAAAAAACAAAAGGCAAGAGAAAGCTTATTTAGTAAATTTATATCAGAGAACTGATGAAATACTGCTAATGATTTAAAAAATCTGAATTATACTCATATAAAATAATGGGAATATTCCGGCATGGGAACATCCACAATTCATAAAGTAACTAGGCTAGAAATAAGTGTAATTATTTATTCTTGTTTCAGCGTTGCCACGGGCGCCACGTATAGTGGGCGGTGAGCCAACCGATATTGAAAACTATCCTTTCATGGCCTGTCCGCTATTAAAATCGTGGAATGGAGAATTCTCTCAATATTGTGGTGGTACCTTAGTGTCAAGTACATCTGTAGTTTCAGCGGCTCATTGTTTTGATGAGTACGTATATTTTTATCAAACTGTACCTTACCAGTTAGCAGTCGATGATCTTATATCAGCAGATAATACCACAGGTTTTATTAAAAAATGACATGACATACATATACATACTTCATGACATACTTATTTACAGCCTCCTTGAGATTTCCTTATGGAGAGTACGACTGGGTTCCAATGATCGTACCTCTGGGGGATCGGAGCACATTGTCTCAAGACTTATCATGCATCCAGATTACAACCCTAGGTTAGTCACAAGTGACATTGGTATTATGAGACTCGATAATCATGCAGTATTATCAAGTCAAATTCAAATTGCTCGCATCGCTGGACCTCGGTATCCATTACCAGATGATTCTACTGTGGATGTCGTTGGTTGGGGTGCTCTTGAGGTCAGTAATAGGTTTTTCTATTTTAGAATTTTGTATTTACTTACAAAAATTCGTTTTTTCCATTATCCATCTATTAGTTGTAATTATACAGTCGAAAATTATTTGTTGTTATTATTTTCAGTACAAAGGACCGTCTCCTGATATACTTCATGCAGTTACGGTCAATGTAATCAATCACCAAACTTGTACCATTCGGTATTCATTACTTGGTTTACGTGTGACCCCTGATATGTTGTGTACCGGTATTCTCAATGTGGGCGGCAAGGACGGTTGCCAGGGAGACTCCGGAGGACCTGTTATCCACAACAAAGACGTATTAGTGGGAGTTACTTCTTGGGGACACGAATGCGCACACCCAATTTTCCCTGGTGTTAATGCACGTGTTACCTCATACAGCGATTGGCTCTATACAAATAGTTTAAATAACAACACTTTAAGTGATTAATTAAAATATAATAAAAATATCGAAACTTATAATTGAATTATTTTGTTAGTCCTATTAAGCAGATTTGCCACCTTCTATCACTTACAGTACGAACCCTCATTCTTTCTCAGTTTGGATCTTAGTAAATTTTACAATATAAGCCACAAACATTCGATTAGCTTTTGCTTAGAATGAGTACCTTGCAACTGACGTTTGTTCCTAGATATTCTAAATATTACTGAGTTCATAATATGTTACAGTCAAGTCTGCTCTGTTCATATTCTTGATACTATGCAAATTTTTAGTAATCTCTGTCTATCCAATGTTAGTTACATCTCTATATGTACACTCTATGGTCGTGTCTATGACAGTCGTCACTCGCCATTCAACCTTGTTACTAAGTGTAAGCTCTCTGTAATAAATATATTATGTAACTTGGATTACCCAGTCTTTCTATTATTATACTCGCCCATTAGCTCGCTCCTTGATATGGTGTCAGAAGTTAAAAATCAAAAGAAAAAATATAAAAGGTAAAATAATTTTTCGTGTATGATACCCGGAATTCAGATTAGCAAAATGGCGGAAACTAAAATTTCCAAGACATCCCATAATATATCTTCGCACATCAGTCCGCTAGATTTGAAAAGAAATAATATGTCGCTAACATGGACGAATTGGCAAACATCATTTAAAAATATGTATGGGAGCCAATAATCTTGAGGATGTAGATGATAAAAGAAAGGTAGTGATCTTGTTACACCTCATGGGGCCGGACAGTCTAGCAATTTTTCATTCTTTTAATGTGGACATTGACACTGTGACATACAATGATTTAATTAGTAAATTGAATGCATATTTTCTGCCGAAAATAAATATTAAAATGGAACGACATAACATTTTCAACCGTTGCCAAGGAGATGATGAAACAATTTATGAGTATGTGACAGAACTTAAAATATTGCAAGACGTGAATGTGCATTTGAAAATCTTGAAGATAATCGAGTCAGAGACATATTTAGTCTAAACTTGTCTGGAAATAATCACTACATAAAAGAAAAAACTCTGGCATAGAGACCGAACACTTTGGAAGATGCAGTCCAGCTTGCGAAAAGCATGGAGATGACAAGAAAGCAAGTCAAAGAGCTTGAGTCACATAACATAGTCGCATCTGTCAGAAGACGTGAAAATAGGCCTCAGTAACAACAAAGAACAAAGATCAAGTCAAACTATCAGTCGAGAGCCGCGTTACAGTCATCACAAACAGCTAGTAACTGTAGACGGTGTGGTCAAGTTCACCGGAAGAAATGCTCAGCCTTAGGAGTAAAATGTAAGATTTGCAGCAAATATAATCACTTTGCTGCAATGTGCTTCTATAAAAATACTATTAATGTAAAAAAGTTCATAACATAGAATATAGCAATGAAGAAAGTAGTTTATTTATAGAATCGGTTTATTCTTTAGAATCTAGTAATACTACACAGCCGTGGAAAACATATTTAAAAATTTAAAATCAAAAATGTTAATATTCTACTAGATTCTGGGGCTGACACTAACATAATCTCAATCAACACATTTAATACACTTGACATACCATTACAGTCATTACGTAAAAGTCAATATAAATTGTCTACTTTCAGTGGTGAAACAATTCCCACTATACTCATACGAGGGGAGGAAGTTGTAATAATTATAAGTTTTGTTTTGTTTTTTTTTTTTTTTAAAGAAAGATGTCAGGTACATCTTATATGTATACTCTATGGTCGAGTCTATGACAGTCGTCACTCGCCATTCAACATTATTTATTTATTTATTTATTTTTGTACCATAAATATTAAAAATGACATTATAACAAAGAAAATTTATACAAAGTATAACTTATCTCTTGAAAGAGATCTCTGCCAGAAACCCTTGGTTAATGGAGATATCTATAGATATGGGGTATAGGTACATATAATATAAATTACACATTGTAGCTTTTATATATTAACATATTATATACTTACATACTAATATACATAAATAGAAATATACCTATATATATATATATACATATATATATGTATTTACATACACTTACATACACAACTATCTACACAATACATATAACTAATAAATATATTGTAAGTAAATAAATGATGCTGATTAATAGGAGGAAAGAGAAAGTAGGTGCTTCTTCAGTCTAACTTTTAGTACAGTAGTACTAGGAAAGTCTTTATAAATGAAATGGAGTAGTTGCAAAGTTGCGCAGCAAGAACAGAAAAGGACTTAGGATAAAAATTTGTATTGTATTTCGACACTTCAAGGAATTTCAGTGCAACACTAGAGCGTTCAGGTCGAATTCTAGGGGAGGATAAATGGAAGCGTTCCTAAAGGTATGTCGGGCCATAACTTTTTAAAACATTGTATAAAAGTGTTAGCACATGCATATTCCAGCGAAAGCGAATGGGGAGCCACTTTAATTCACGGTGGTATTCGGCAACGTGATCGAATTTGCGCAAGCTGAAAATAAAAGGAATGCACAAATTCTGGAGTCGATCTAAATTATCAAGTAGCTCATCAGTCGCATCTAAATAGCAAACGTCAGCGTAGTTGACTAAAGGGTGAAGGAGGGATTGTGATAGTATAATTTTCGTTTTAAAAGGAAGGAAATTGAGCAGTCGTTTAAGGGAATGTATGGAATGGTGAAGCCGCTTACTTACATCATTAACTTGAGCTGCCCAACATAGGTGACAGTCTATAATTATTCCTAAATTTCTTGCATTGTCTAGGTACGGTATTGGAGTTCCATCATAGACTAGGCAATGCAGGGTCCTAAAATCAATTTTACTATATAGTTTCCTACTACCTACTATCACGGCCTGCGATTTAAAAGGATTAAGTAATAGGCCATAGTCTTGCGTTCAAGTGTGTATATTTTCAAGGTCGATGTTTATGGCATCAATAGCCTCTGCTAGTTCAGATAAATTGGCATGTCTATATAGCTGTAAATCATCTGCATAGAGATGGTAGTTGGAAGACATAATCTTGGAAACTTCATTTATGAAGATTGAAAAGAGTAATGGAGATAGTACGCCGCCTTATGGTACCCCAGCAGATAGATTCATCCAGTCAGAGGAATGCTCATTAGATTTCACAATCTGCTGACGACCGAAAAGATATGATTTAAACCAGTCAATAACGGATGGAGATATCAAGTAAGTTACAAGAATATTAAGCATAACACCAAAAACCACTGAATTAAAAGCGTTTTCAGTAAATCAAGAAGAACAAGTATGGAGAGTTCTTTATTATCCATAGCATAACGGATATCATCCGTTACTTTCAGTAACGCAGGGCTGGTACGAAAACCGGATTGGAAAGGACTTAATAGATTATTACTGTAAAGGAAGTCGGAAAGTTGCTTGAAAACTAAGTCTTCGAGAACCTTGGAGAAGATAGGGAGTATCGATATAGGTCGATAATGAGAAGGAGTGGTCGGGTTAGATATTTTTGGTAAGAAAATGACATGTGCATTTTTCCAGGCCGTAGGGAAGGTATTAAGTGTGTAAAGAAAAGTTTATGATATGAGTGATAATGGGCAGAAGGATATCAATTAAAGGGATAAGCATATCTCTACTAATATTATCATGCCCTATCGCTTTAGTAGAAATGGATAAAAGAGACTTCTTAACATCTCCCTCCGTTACTTCCTGGAACAAAAAGAGAGTATCACAGATAGGTAGGGTGGCATCTTTTAGTTTATGAATTGTTTTCGACTTGAGTTGCTTAGAAAATTCCATAGGAGGAGTAGAGAAATGTTTATTTAATGAGTTTAAATTAATAGAATTATTTGAGCTGTTCCGATTTTTGCCCACACCTAGTGACTTTGAGAAATTCCACATCTGTGTAGTGGATAAATTATTAATAGAAGAAAAAATGTGACGGCGTTTGGCATCTCTACACATACGATTACAGAGATTTCGCAATTTTTTATAAACAACCATGTTATCTTGCGATGGGAACCTTTTGCATATATTGTTAGCTTTGTCCCGTTTGGCCATGAGTTTTTTGATTGTTGGAGAAAGCCAATGCGCGGGAAGATGTCGAACTCTTATCCGTTTGGACGGAGCATGAACATCGTAAAGCTTAAGAATTTCTGCACTGCAAATGCTTACTTTTTCATTAACAGACTGAGATTCTAACAATAAAGACCAATTTATTAATAATGCATCAGAGACAAGTTCATTAATATTTCTATTTTTCAAGCAGCGGCGATTAACAGTTTTACATTTCCGTTTATAAAAGGTTAAACGTTGTAGCTAAGAAACAAAAGGTCATGGTAAGAGAACGGTGCTGTAAGCTGGCCGTGAATAGAAACGTTTTCAGAATTAAGAACAAGAATAAGATCTAGAAGCGACGGTTTAGAATTGGGAGGAAAGTGAGTTTTAGAGAGGGGGAGAATAGTAAAAATAAAGACGTAATTAAAGATCAGAGTTTGTGGGTTCGAAGATCGTTTTTGACGAGGCAAGTATTTAGGTCACCCATTAGAATGATGTGGTTATAGGAAGGAGATAAAGTTTCAAGAAGGTGTTCAAAGGAACGGAAATAGTTAAAATGAAGAGAGGGACAATAAAGAACACCAAGTAACAGTTTAGAATGATGAAAGATAATTTCAATAAAAAGCTATTCTAAGTCAGTATCAGATGAAGTGTCAGATGAATGTTTAATTATATTGAAAGGGATATTATCACGAAGATATATACATACACCTCCACGTCTTTTGGAAGACCTAACATTACGTATAAGAGTGAAATTAGGAATATTGTATATAGAGGAGGGGAGAGAGGGTTTTAGCCAGGACTCTGAAACTAAAATACCATCAATAAATACGTTGCTAAAAGACATTGTTACTAAGTGTAAGCTCTCTGTAATAAATATATTATTTAACGTGGATTACCCAGTCTTTCCATTATTATACTCGGCCATAAGCTATCCAACAAACTTTTTTTAATGTTTTATAAATATATGTTTTTATCAGAATCACTTCTGCTTTAGCTGTGATGAGTCGACAGACAATGTCGTATTGAAGTATATTAATATTGTTATAATTTAAATAGTAAAAGATGATGATTTTTCTGTGCGTTTGTCGTTTGAATGTTGACTTAGAAAAATACATCTTTACAGATTTTTTTCAGAGAAAAATTATATATATATATATAAATATTTTCTCTGAAAAAATCTGTAAATATATATAGTATATATATATCTACTATGTACGTACGGACGTTAACGGTAATAGTCTACATTTGTATTGCAAAGACGGCCGAATAAAGTTTACTTTTGTTTACTGGAGCTTTTTATCTAAAGTTGGATCTAAGAAATTTAAGAATGCGTATTTTATCTATCTATGTAATCTCTGGTGTAACCCAGTAATCAAATGTGATTGTTGGGTTATACCCAAGACCACTGATAAAGATTAAAATAATGTTTTTAATTGAACAACAGATATAAATAATGTGATATCAATGATAATATTTATTTAATGTACCTAATAATCCTACAAATCCGACAAATCCGTTATATCTATATCATGTTTTCAAATAGTGCTAACATAAAAAAATATTTTGAAAGTCTTTAATCGTGCTGTCGAAAGTTCTACATAGAGTTCTAAGAATTGGTTTGAATTCATTATTACAGAAGATATCATTCATTGAAAATTTTGCATCATTCAGTTTATAAGTCTCGGTATTATTGCATGGCTATAATAGCTTATATTTTTTGAATATTTATCGAATAAGGAAAAATTTTTAAGAAACATGTATATCTCGTAGTGATAAGATTGCCTACGACGAGTATTATGTGGATTATATGTTATTTAATCAAAATAATCAATGATGGATTGTGATTATAGGACATAAAATTTGTTTCCTTGAAATGAATCTAAAACAAAAGAACCGATTAAAAATATATTACATTTACATGTCCCTTATTAAAATACGATAAAAAATCACATTTGACTCCGATAAACAGAATGAAAAGGTTTTAGAGAAGATTTTTTCGGGTTCGGTCTGTACTTTTGATCTAATTTGTCGAATTAGTTACGCCCGTCTTTAGTCTCCCCATTCTCTGTCGACGCAGATGACAACAACAATAACAGATACTATGCCTACCGAAAACATATCTTTCCTTTCCGGTATATCGAAGGAAAGAAATGGAGTATTCTACTTAGCTTGTGGCCTTTAACTACGTTTAATGGAGCGATACTTTTAACAAGTAACATTGCTTAATAATTACAATGGAAATGATCACATCAGCTCTAGGCTTGCCAAACATTCTGAACGTAATAATATTTATTTACAAATTACATTCTTGTATGAGACAACGGGTTCCTGCAGTGTATTCTAGTCAAATTAATATAGTTCGCATCGCTGGTCGACATTACAAATTTTTGGTTCTAGAATCGAATCTGGTAATCACTTTTATTACGTACATATATTTCACATTATATGTCTATCAATCGTACATTCGGTAATAATTATAAGTTGCAATAAAATAACCTAGAGGTAGATAACAAATTAATAACGTTAGAGGTATGTGACAAATTAATTGACTTACTAACAGACATACACACCGTCCAAAAGTTTGGAAGCACATCTGTTATTGGCCAAAATGAAATAACACCTGCTAGAGGCGGTATAAATTTGTAATGAATGTGGTCTTTCAGTTTTTTACTACTGTTTACATGTTAACTAAGGGATCGTCGGCTCCCATTAAAAATGTTTTACCAATTTCTTAGATTTTGACGATACAGGCGTTTTATGACTTAGAATTGCGGTTGCATTCTTTTGTGGTTTGAAGTGTTGCTGTCGGTGTTCTTTTTTATATTTAATTAATTTGGGTCCTGTTTAGTCGCACTTGCGTGTTGGCACGCGTAAGTAGCAGACGAAGCTTTTTAGCATTCCATGGATTCACCGTGCGGGTGCCGGGCCCATCGCGTTGCAAGAAGAGGAGCGCAAACAATGCCTGGGACTTGCAACCTAGGTGTTGGTTTAAGGGGGCCCCTTACTTACTTTACTGTGCGCATACGCTCACCTTCACTTTTCACGCTCCTCTCCCTACCTAACCAAATATCGTAAGAATCTACTAAAGCCGCCTTCGAAATACGTTCCAGAAATGAACTGATGATCGTTCTAGAAAGGCCGAGATCCTTAAATAAGTTGTAGAGAGATTTTGCTGTTATACCTCTCGCTTCTACTTTTACTTGATTCTAACCCTGCTTTATTTATTTGAGCACCTATCATAAATTGTTTATGGAATTGAAGTTGTGACTCCAGCTCTCTGGCACTTTTATCTTTTCGGAGAGATGTAATAGTATCATCATTCGATTTTGAGATGATATGTCTTTTGGTCACTCTTAGTTGTTTATAGAGTTCTTATGGTTTCTTTTATTTTTTTTAATATCATAAACGAGGAAAGGCCAATTTAGACGTGAGGTTAAATAATTATCATATATCCAAGCCTTTTTGATGTTACTTATTGGTTGATTGACTACCTTTTTAAGATCATTCAAAAAGCTATCGACTATTATATCTAACGATGGAGTGCGCCCTTGGTATTCGATTTTTTTGCCTATGAATTTGAACGGAACTGCGTCGGTAATGCAGTAACGCACTTACCGCCTATTATAAAACCTGGATCATAAGAGGTATATCTGGTTTTCCGCCTACCCAGACATTGACTATAGCATTTATTTGGTTTTGTCCTCAATCCGTCCGTCCAAGCACAGAAATCCTCCACAACATTTAAAAGTAGCTGACATTGTTTTGGATTACGTGTCAATATCGCGAGATCGTCTGCAAATGCTAGTATGGATTCTGTGTATTTGTTGTTAAACTTAAACCGATAACCCCATTTCTTTTCGTTTTTAATTAATTTATCTATTAAGATATTGCTGATTATGTTAAATATAATTGAAGAAATACAACAACCTTGAAATAAACCTATGTTGTAATTTAATGGTTTGGAAAGATTTTCATTTGTGATTAAGGAAAATTTTAATTTTAAATAATATGATGCACTTGCTAACGTTGGAAAATTATACCACCTTAGCGCGAACATCATCTGTTCATGTCGTACTGACCCGAAAGTGTTCTCTAAGTCTATCCAACATACTGTTATTTGTCTTTCACTAGTTCTGGCATATTTAAGGCTTTCCGATATTAATGTGTTATGTTCCAGGCACCCAGAAATGTCAAGCAAAAACCCTTTCTGATGATTAAACCCGAAATATTTATTATTAATCATGAATTGCGACATTTTTGTTTTAAAAAAAAAAAGTACTTTTGATATTGTATTTGTTAGAGCTATCGGTCTAGTGTCCCTAGGATCTGAGACATGTCGCTTTTAGGAATGAAGACAAAATGAGCATTTCGTGTTTGTACTCTTGACCAGATTTTACCGAATATATGTTCAATAGTGTATGGATCGACGCACATTTTCTATAAACTATATAAGGGATACCATCCGGACCTGGAACTGACTTAAATGGTTTCTTTTTAATTATTTTATTGATTTCTTTCAAAGTTGGTTAAGTTGACATGAAAGTAAAAAAAATATATCCATAATCATATAAGTAGATTTTCATAGCCTGTTATTTTGTCCTCAATACAAAATAAAATTATGTTCGTTTTTCTGAACTCCTTGTCAATAGGAAATAATTAGGAAATTAATAGTATTTGGCTGTTGTACAATTTTAATTTCTAAATTGTTTATTTTTAACTTCAATGATTTAATGATTGATGATGATTGAGATGATGCATTTTTGGTTTATGATGCTATTTATCAATTCCTCGATGTTGTTTCTTTGATATCATGTTTTTGTTTTAATATGTCTATTTGTAAACATTGTAGAATTTTTAAGACGTCCACTTTTTTTGTATGTACTACTACTGTTTAAAAAAACTGTTTACTACTGTGTAAAATACGCAAAATTTAATAATACTGTTAAACTCTATCTTAACTCTTAAAAATTCATCTTCCATTAAAATATATTTTTCCTTAATTCGAAATAAAAAGACATATCTTACATGTCACTCTGGTAATTGCTAAAATTAAATATTTTCACACAAGTGTTCTTTCAGCATTACTTGAGATTCTTCGAATATTCTTCTAATTATTATGCTTTTTCATCTCCTTAAAACTTATCGTCAAACACCTAATATGATTTATTGCTCAAAAATACACGTGATGTTATAATTACATATATTTCAGATGTTCCAGATGTTCCAGGGGATTACTACGTCTTATTTTTCGTTACTTCATTTGTCGGTTATCTTATTCTTAACTTATGGTATATCATTGATAACCTTAACAGTAATTCCATTATTGTATTATATTTGAAATTGTTTGTTATAAATAATATCTTATAAAAATCTATTTTTGTTTGAAATAATATGAGTAAAATGAACTTTTACTATTCTTTTTCAAGGATTTTTATAAACATCCTTAGAACATTTTGGATTATTTGGACTGAGAAAAACTCACTAGTAGGTAACAAGAATAATAAAACAAACAAATTAATCATGCACTTATTATTTAACAATCAATTAGCGAAAGTTATTAATTTAATATACTGGTTGAGTTTATCCATTTGGTGTAAGAAGAAACGCGTACACTAACACCAGGGTAAGTTGGGTGAGCGCATTGGTATCCCCAAGAAGTAATTCCTACTAATATATCTTTGTTGTGTACTATTGGTCCGCCAGAGTCTCCCTGGCAGGCGTCCTTACCGCCGACGTCCAGAACACCCGCACACACCATCTCAGGGGTCACATCAGGCCAGTTGGACATACCGGGTAGGGTTTTAAGATGTGCGTAACGTGCAACACAAATTTGCTGATCGATTATGTTCATTGCAACGTGTCGAAGTGTTTCAGAAGCCTGTCCTTGGTACTGAAATCATTAAATTATAATCTATTAATATTTCTACGCCCCTAAAAATATATAAATATTTGTTGCAACTTAAAAATAATAACGAATAAATAGATCTAATAAATAAATGTTTTATACCCGAGTGTGGCCCCAACCAACAGCATTCACAACGGTATTCGCGGGTAAGGCGTAATTAGCTCCAGCAACGCGAATTCTGTTAATTTGGTTCGAATACACTGCAGCATTGGTTAGTCGGAGTACAGCAATGTCGTTTATCAACAAACGTGCGTTGTACTGTTGATGCAGGGTAATTCTAGAAACAAGGTGCTCAACTCCTCCAGAAGAAGCACGGGTGGATCCTAGTCGAACTCTCGTTGAGGAAGCTGCATTTGGACTGTAAATAAATCTTTAGTTAACTACAGGCAATTGAAAAATCGAGAATATAATGTTTACTTATATAAATAATATATATATTTATATAATGACTTGTACTTAATGAAAATTAACTTTTATTAAAGTTTTTACTTACCTAAAACAATGAGCAGCTGAAACTACAGCTGTGGGTGTAATTAAAGAACCACCGCAAGATTGAAAGAATCCTCCTGTCCACGACATGGATAACATGGCGGACATGAAGGGGTATTGTTCAATAGTGGTTGTTTCACCCCCCACTATACGCTGATTACGCGGGAAAGCTGGAACGTTAGAAAATCATTATACTGACGTAGATCTTTTGAATTGAGGATGCAATCTCACTAATATATCAAATCTACTTACCGCACGTGGCGCTAATGAGCCCGAGCACTACAATCAGTACACGCATTATTCTTTTGTGACTCTCCAACAAAGAATATCCTACTTGGAAAATATTTCGTCTTTTATAGTAGCACATTGTTTATCATTTAATTCTTCTAATCTTATCTAATTACTATAAGATTGATTGATTTTGTATTAAAATTATGTTATCAATAATAGTATCGTTTATATGTATAATAAAATTAGTAAAAGGACAAAATATTTAATATTTCGTTCGTATTAATTACATGGCACAGAAATGAAAATAATTTGAATTAAATTTTTAAAAGAATAGCTTTCATGAAATTTAGAATTTCAGGAAATTTCGTTCAGTTAATTTCAATTTTAAAATAATAGAAAAAGCATGTAAAATTACAAAAATTGTTTGGATGAATATATAAAAAAATATCATTTATGGATTTGCTTTGACGTTGAAGGAAGATCTATTCGTTTTTTTTAATAAAAATCAATTGAGATTACTTGAGTTTTAAATGACCACTCTGTCTGTAATTGTTAGAGAAAGGTTTGTAGAAAAGAAATATTGACCTATATTTATAATTATAATATTATAAAATTTTGCTTTATATTATTATATAGCAACTTTTACCACAATATCTAAAAATTTTACCAAAATACAAAAATATAAAAAAAAAATCTATATTTATATATATATTTTGGGAATCGAATTCGAAAAAAATAAAATAGTTGGATTTAGTACTTATTTACAATGTAATAAAATTACAGATAAGATAATTTGATAATTTAATTACAGTTATCTGAATTACGTTTACGTGCTGTTAATTAAGAAGTATCATTTTATATTTGAAAAGACCTTCTTTTCACGTTTAACGTTCACGTGTTCACGTTTCAAATAAGTTTTCCAAAATATTCATGCCCATGCAAGTTATTGGACAACGGATTGGAAAAAGAAATTTTGCATTTAAATTAGTTTTTGTGCCCTATTAGTTTTTTAATCGGGGTTTGTTTTAATATCGTCTATTGTCTTTAATATCATGATTGAGCTGCAAGTCATTGTTAATGTTAACGATAGCTGAATCAATGCACTTTGGTTTCACATGTGAATTAATTTGAGGATCGTCAGCATACAAATGGTAAAAAGAAGAAAGGTTACTAGTGCTGAAATCAATGAATAACGAAAACAGAAATGGGGTGAGAATACCGCCTTGCGGGACACCAGACTCCAAACAAAGAAATAGTGAGAGATAAGTGACTAAATCTCGCACAGCAAAACCCACCAACTGTAGTTTCAAATTCATCAGATTAGTTTTATGAGGATTTATTAGATTTATGTGAATATCTTTAATGTTTGACTAAAAAAATAGGTTTGAATTGATTAAAACAAACAGACGATATCCAATCAAGCCGTGAATGACGTTCCATAATGATAGTCTACAAACTGATACCGACGCAGATGTTAATCATACTTATGTAACTTAACACTAAGCAAGTAAGTGTCTGGTTTTAACAGCACCCATGTAAGTATAGTAGATATAAGCCAGAGGATTGTTAAGTTTGTGTTTGTGCTCCTGTGAATTCTCCTGAACTGACCATGTCATTGAAGAGTCAAATGCCGGTGCTAATTAAAAAAGGTTAAATCAAATACAGTCTAATTGCCCAGATATGATGTATGTCTGTGCAAAATGTCCACAGAGATTTAATAATCTGTCCAGTCTTGTAAAACATATAAAACTGCATGGAATACAGAAGAAGAAAGAACAAGAAAAAGAGTTAATTGCAATAAGTCTGGCCGCCAGCTCCACTCAAAAATCAATTCCGCCACAAATGGAAATCAAAAAACAAGTGTGTCTGCACAAAAACAAGAAAAAAGGCATTTCAAAACTAAAAGCAAAGTGTAAAATACCAAAGAGATCTTAGTGTGGTGATCTGTATGTGTTATAATAACGAACATTTTATATAATAATATGTTCTATAGTTTTAGTTATTATTATTATTAATATATATATATTGGTAATAGTTTCAATTTAAATCTTATATGTTTATTAGAATTGTTTTCAATTGAAAGATTAATTTCTAAATTTAATTGAAAATAATTTAATAATTTATTTTGTATAATAGTTATAATGAGATGTAGTTTAATAAAATTGTAGAATAATAATGAGGTGTAAATAAGTTACAAATATAATATTTTTATATGTATGTTTTACAATAATATGTTTATGTTTATTTTTTGGTTTTAATCAATTTAATGTTGAATGCACAAATTAAATATATTGAAGATAATAATTTGTATATAATATTATCGAGCGAATAATTTGCATATATTTTACCTTTTGTTTTAAAGGTTGCATCCATTCATTGTGGTGAAGTACAATGGTTGTTAATTTTTATATTCGTTATTTTGAACTTAAATTTATATTGCAATGTATATTATATTAAGAATTTTATCAATAATTGTTTGCTAGTTGTCGGACGGAGCTACAAATAGCTCCATGGAATGTAAGAGGAGAAATGGACCAGAAGATGAATGAATTATTAGATGTGATGGATGACAAAGATCTGGATGTTATTTGTGTGTCTGAGACCAAGAGAAAAGGCAATGATACGGCCGATTTGCCTGGCAACCGGGTCGCTTTCTGGGCTGGGGTTCCAGAGGGTCAACGAGGTTGCCAAGGTGTAGGCGTATTGTTGTCCTCTCGAATGGTTCATGCTATGGTAGAAAATAAGGCGATCAACCCGAGGCTTCTTTGGGTTCGCTTTAAGCTGGGGATAACAAGAGTATTCTTGTTAGCCGTGTATGCACCAGTATCCTCAGCTCAAATGAGCGAGCTCGAGGAGTTTTTGGAGAGTGTCAGGGATGTTCTAAGTAATGAAAAGTTGATAGTATGTGGGGATATTAATGGATGGGTTGGAACCGCGCGAAGTGGTTACGAAAGCGTGCTAGGCAAGTACGGTGATAAGAGAGTAAATGAGACTGGAAAGCTTATTTTGGAATTTTGTAAAGAGAGAAATTTGTTTGTGGCAAACACGATGTTTGATCATAAACAAATTAACAAATTCACAAGAAATATGATTGATTTATTCCTGGTGGATCAGCGAATTTGAAGCCAAATTATGGACACGCGAGTGTTTAGGGGTGCTGGTCGGATTATCTAGTCATTGCTAGAATAAGAGGTCTGTTTGTAGGTTGGCGCAGTCGCACGAAGTGTCCAAGTTTGGAGTCGAATTATCGCATAAGAAGCTGGAAGCTTCAAGATCCACCGATCAGAGAGAAATATCAAAAAAGGGTTTCCAAGAAGCTTGAAAGCTGTGATTCTGGAAATGAAAGTGTTGAAGTATGCTGGTAGAACCTTAGGAATAGTATGGTGAAAGTAGCGACAGAGGTATGTGGTAAAAGGAAAAGAGGTTTTAGTAAAAAGCGCGATGAATGGTGGGATGATGAAGTGAAAAACGCTGTGGAGTTAAAGAAGAAAGCATGACTGGATTATAAAGCCTCGGGTAAGGATAAAAGTATAAGAGAGATAAGAAAAAGAGAGTACAAGATGCAAAAGCACAAAACGAAAACATTTATAAAGTTGAAGCGTGAAAATTCTGAGAGAGAAAGAGATGAAAGGTTGATGAAGAACTTCCGGGAAAACACGAAGCTTTTCTGGCGAGAAGTTAGTGATTCCCGGGTTTGTTCGATAACCTGTAGAATGTAAGGGGTGCTTTCGAAGAGCGGTGAAATTTTAACCGAGCAAGTACACGTTTTGCAGCGGTGGGCGGAATTCTACAAGGAGACGTATGAATGTGAGGACACCTCGTCCTTGAGTACCATCAAAATGCTGAGTCCGGATGTAGCCGATGGTGAAATCAGTTTGGAAGAAGTGGAGAGCACGATTCGAAGTCTAAAATGTGGTAAGGCTGCGGGAGCAGATGAAGTTACTGCCAAGATGATCAAACATGGTGGGCTGCGCGTCTTGGACTTGTTCTGGTTTTTGTGCAATTTATGCTGGAAATCAGGAGATGTCCCAGATGATTGGCGAGGTGCAGTCATCGTTCCTTTGTATAAAGGCAAAGGTTCACATATAGACTGTGCAAGCTATAGGGCTATCAGTTTGATTAGCTTGGGCGGTAAAGTTTAAGATAAAGCAGTGACATGGGAGTCAAAGTAGGTGACCTTAAAGTCAATTGCTTGCTATACGCAGATGATGTAGTGCTCTTTACATCATCAAAATGCGATCTGTAGGCATTGGTCATTACTCTGAAATATGAGTGTGAAAATAATGGTCTAAACCTGAATGCAGATAAGACGAAGGTTCTGATATTTGAAAGAAATGAAGAAAGAACAGAATGTAAGATCAACGTGAATGGTAAGATAATAGAACAAGTGAATGAAGTGGTATATTTGGGAAGTATGTTTAGCAGAGACGGAAGATACGAAATGGATGTGGAAAGGCGTATTGCTGCCGGTAACAGAATCAACGGTGCTCTGGCTGCATTGTTGAAACGGCGAAACGTCAGCATAGCTGCACGTTTGACTGTATATAATGCGGTGTTGCTACCGACGCTGTTATACGGCAGCCAAACGTGGGTAACACTGAAGAAGAATGTAAAAAAGATGAAAGGTAGTGAGATGCGATCTCTCCGCAGAATATGCGAAGTCAGTCTAGCTGACCGAATCTGCAATGAAGAGATCCACAGAATGGCTGGTACTAGCGAAGATGTCACGGCGAGAATGAAGAAGAACGTGCTCAGGTGGTTTGGGCACGTCGAACGAATGAGTTATGAAGGAATGGTTAAAAAGATTTATACAGGAAAAGTGAGCGGTAAGAGAGACATGAGGAGGCCTTGACTGACCTTCGAAAACATGGTATATAAGATACTGGAGGAAGGTCACGTAAAAAGCATGAGGAGCCTCCGGAGGGCATGTATGAAGAGGTTGATGTCTGTGGCCGAGGTGAAAGAGGTATGCAGAGAACGCAGCGTTGGGCGCTCCGTCGTCTCTGGCTACCCCGCAAGGGATATGGCGTGAAGTTAAAGTAAAAGTAAAGTAAAGGATTGTTAACAATACAGTGAGATCAATTTTAATTACTCATTAAAATTTAATCTAATTTGAATGTCTGATGACTGGACATCCATAACGACAAATCCACTTATTGTATAAAGTCTTACCTACAGTTTCAGCACAAATACCCTTAATCGGGAATGCTTCCGGCCAACGCGTGCAACGATCCATAATTGTTAAACAATACCTGTATCCATCTTGAGATATTGGCAGTGGGCCGATTAAATCGATGTGGATATGCTCAAAACGATCAGAAAAAGAGAATGTACTTTAGCTCGTAGAAGTATGCTGCTCTATCTTTCACTTTTGACAATTAAGACATGTCTCAGACCACATACTAATATTTTTGTTCATAATAGGCCAAAAATATATTTTACTAATAAATTTTCGAGTTGTGCGAATTCCGGGATGGCTAATATTGTGCACATTGTCGAAAACATTAGACCTTAGCTCGTTTGGAATATAGGGTCTGGCATTTTCAGAAGAAAGATGAAAGTAAATTGGTTTATTACAAATGGGGAAAAATAATTTCTTAAATAAATTACATGTTGTATCAGACAGTGGCTATTGTAAGTAAGTATCCGTTTCTTGCGCGTCAGGAATTCGCTCAAAATTTACAACCATGGGACAATTAATTGTGTCAACACGTGACAATGAATCAGCTACTATGTTTTTATTTCCACTAATATGTTTTATGTCAGTTGTGAAGTCACTGACATACATTAAATGTCTAATTCGACGTGGTGTTTCGTTCTAATTTTTACCTAATTTGGAAAATGCATATTTGATTGTATTTATGGTTTATGATCAGTGTACACAGTGATCTGTCGGCCTTCGAAAAGTTTTTGAAAGTGCTGTATTGCCACGTAAAAAGCCAACAACTCACTATCATAAGCGGAATATTTTTGCTGAGCTGTAGTTAGCTTTTTAGAAAAATAACCTAACGGTTCCCAAACGTTATTAACCTGCTGCTGTAATATGACACCAAAACAAAAATCCGAAGCGACATATCCATGAATCTGCGTAAGTCCTCAACTGTTTGGGGTTGCGGATAGTCGGACGTAGTCCTTGTTCTGACACATGGTAACCTAAATATTCTAAGGAAGTTTGCCCAAACTACGTTTACGTTACGTTACAAGATACGTTTAGATAAATTTATTGTTAATCCGTGCTTACTCAAACTATGCTTACTCAAACTATGCTAAGGTGTTTAATGTGCTCTTCTTTGCTTAAACTCGAAATTAAGCAATCGTCTATGAAATTGAATACAAAATCTAGACCTTGGAAAATGGTATCCATGAAACACTGGAAGGATTTAGCGGAGTTACGTAATTCAAAAGTCATTCTGGGAAATTCAAATAAACCGAAAGGCGTTATTATAGCTGTTTTTATACGTCATTTGGAGCAACTTCAATAAAATTGGTGCGCTCTGTTTATATCAATTTTGGATAATATTATTTTAAAAGCTAAATGACAAGTAGAATCCTGTAAGCGTGGTATGGGATATCTATCGGGCTTAGTTATGGCGTTAAGACGACGATAATCGCCACATGGCCTAATGTCGCCATTCTTCTTATCTATTACATGTAGAGGGCTTGCCCAAGCGCTTTTGGATGGGCTGTAGATACCTAGCTCCATCATTTTCTGAAACTCATCTTTAACTCGTTTGTATCTAGCCGGCGGAAGCGGTCTAGCTCTAGCAAAAACTGGCGGACCCGTAGTCTCTGTAAAGCGGTGGTCTCTGTAAACATTAGGTGGTAGGGGACACCCTACTAATTAATTAATCTAATTTAACTAAACCTACCTATTTCATGGACACATGAAATTGGTAGGTTTGGTTAAATTAGAGAATTTTGATAAAAGTTCATGATAAGGATGGTCTAAATTAACTGAGAGTACAGAAGGTTCAATAGTGTTTACAAAAGGAGTTATTATATTGAAAGCTGTCACCTGATCGATGAGTTTTCACGTGTTGACCTCAACCAGTAATTTATGATGGCACAAAAAAATCAGCTCCCAAAATCGGTTGTTTTACGTCTGTGATAATGAAATCCCAACGAAAAGGTCTACGCAACTTTAAATTTAAAACTAATTAGTTTAGTTCCGAAAGTTTTGATTTGCGGCAAATAAAGTGTAATCACTACACTCACGATTTGTATACACAGACATGACAAGTAAAACCGAAACATTAGCACCTGTCTCTATTAAAAAATATCAACCTGAGTATTAACTCAGACATTAGTCTAAGACTCGCTCCATGTCCAAGGTAGAATGCTGTTGCGGCTGTGTAACCTCTGATATCTGGCCTAGCCTTGAAGTTTCAGTAACATTGTCAGCTATGATAGAAATATTTTCGAGATCGGCGATGTCTGTCTCTGCTATAAGATACGCAGAGCGTCATCTGGGATTTTGTTCCTGGCCAAATCTTTCATGCGCCGTAGGAGCTGAGACGGCTTCTGGTCTCCTAACTCCATCGCATTCCGGAGTTTCTGGATCTGCCGTATCTCAGACTTTTCGTAGACGGTCAGCAAACGCGCTTTCAAAGCTTTATATTTTTTTTATATCGGGTGGTTTTAAGAGAATGTCACTGACCTGTTGTACTGCATCTTTGCTAAGCTTTGTGACCACAAGATTAAATTTCACGTCATCACTTAATTTCTGTGGGTTCAACACCACCTAACAATGTACGAACCAAAGGCGTGGTTGGTCGCACCAAAATTCGAGTATTCTTGACGATACCGTCACCGACGTCAATTCTACAACTTCCGGTAGCATTTTCGTTGCTGAAACTGGGGATAGATGCGCCATTTTTAGATGCAATGAATTGAAACTTAAAAAATTGTTCAAAAGATCATGTGTTGATCATGTCTAAATTACGTCGGGGTCACCCCTTTAGGTATGAGTTCATGTATATATGTGTTCGTGATTTAGTAAAACATCGACGTTGCTTGACATACGTTTATTCACACTTAAGTACCTTGTGCGATTGATTCTGTGACTGAGTGTGACTCAGTGTGGCGCGTTCATCGCACCTCACCTACATACATTTAATATTGCTCACTTTCACAAGATATGGTGGTAGAGCCCTTTTATTGTTTCCACATGAGATTCTCTCTATATGATTTTACTATTTCGTTCTTCTGAATGAAGTGGTAAAATAAAACTAAATGGGAAATAATTTTTTATTGTGTTAGGAGGAGAAAAAATATTTATATAATTTAGAAAGGAACTAAGGGCTTACAGAGAGGAAAAAAGATATAATTTAAATATATTTTCACAAGGACTGAGTAATAATTATCTAGAGATGCACAATGTTCGTCCTGTACCTGACGATTGAGACAGACTCCGTGCGTAGTATGCTAAAGTAATGACACTCAGTATATTGACGGCATTGGCGTTTATTTTCAAAGCACAATATCAACAGCTGACTTGCAAGCTGTTTATCCACTCTTTGGTGTGAAAAAGAACCTCGTTAACACGATCAGAGGATCCATTAGCTATAAGTCTCATGATTTTATATAATATTCATATGATTACCTATTTTCTTTATTATACGAGTATTCGTATTAAGGTCAGTCAGAGATAACCTAATTAATAAACTTAATTTCTGTCAGTATCTATTTATAACAGTTCTTATTTTTTCTAGAATTAAATCATTATATTTAATATGAAAATGCTTATTCTACTTCTAATGACCTGTATGACCTTACAATTACACTTACTTGACCTTTAGTAATTAAAGCTATTTATGACGCAAATATAAAAGGTTGTATGTCCTGAGAGAAACTCATTAGTAAGTAATAAGAATAATAAAACAAACAAGTTAATCATGCACTTATTATTTAACAATCAATTAGCGAAAGTTATTAATTTAATATACTGGTTGAGTTTATCCATTTGGTGTAAGAAGAAACGCGTACACTAACACCAGGGTAAGTTGGGTGAGCGCATTGGTATCCCCAAGAAGTAATTCCTACTAATATATCTTTGTTGTGTACTATTGGTCCGCCAGAGTCTCCCTGGCAGGCGTCCTTACCGCCGACGTCCAGAACACCCGCACACACCATCTCAGGGGTCACATCAGGCCAGTTGGACATACCGGGTAGGGTTTTAAGATGTGCGTAACGTGCAACACAAACTTGTTGATCGATTATGTTCATTGCAACGTGTCGAAGAGTTTCGGACCCCTGTCCTTGGTACTGAAATCATTAAATTATAATCTATTAATATATATATAAAATATATATTAATATTTATATATATATAAAAATATATAAATATTTGTTGGAATCTAAAAATAATAACGAATAAATAGATGGAACAAGATGTAATATATAAATGTTTTATACCCGAGTGTGGCCCCAACCAACAGCATTCACAACGGTATTCGCGGGTAAGGCGTAATTTGCTCCAGCAACGCGAACTCTGTTAATTTGGTTCGAATACACTGCAGCATTGGTTAGTCGGAGTACAGCAATATCGTTTATTAATAAACGTGCGTTGTACTGTTCATGCAGGGTAATTCTAGAAACAAGGTGCTCAACTCCTCCAGAAGAAGCACGGGTGGATCCCAGTCGCACTCTCGTTGAGGAAATTGCATTTGGGCTGTAAATGATTCTTTAATTATCTTTTTATTTATTTAAGCACCTTAAAAGTTAAAAAAATGACAATTGTAAAAGACATACACAAAGGATGAATTTTCTACAAAGATATCTCTTCCAACTACCCTTAGATTGTTGGACAGAAGTTTAAAGAGGGCCGAGAAAAGTACATAGATATTTTATAATAATATACAGATAAATAATAATAATACCATATAAAATATGATATTATACATTATAATTTATTCCTGTGAGAACGGCTGTGTGAATGGCTGGATGTTATATGGATGGTTGGTAAGGAATTCCATAAACACGCTGCTTGTATAAGTAAAAGATTTGGAATAAAAGTTCGATTTATAAGAAGGAATGTCAAAGGTTTTTACTAAAATGCAGGAGCGTTTAGGACGACTATTAGGTATTACGAGATGGAATCGTTGATGTAGATAGGCGGGAGTAGAGTTGAAGAAGAGGTTATATAGCGCGGTTAGGAAGTGCATATTCCGAAGAAACCTGATTGGGAGCTACTTAAGTTGACATCAAAAAGCTGAAATATGCTCAAACTTGCGTAGTCCATAAAAGAGCTAATATTATTTTTTAGATATATAATCATATATTTATCTGTATGTTTACTTGCAACGTATTTGAAATAGTATAAATATTAATTTTTATTAATGTTTTTACTTACGTGAAGCAATGAGCAGCTGAAACTACAGCTGTGGGTGTAATTAAAGAACCACCGCAAGATTGATAGAATCCTCCCATCCATGATCTCGTTAACATGGCGGACATGAAGGGGTATTCTTCAATAGTGGTTGTTTCACCCCCCACTATACGCTGATTACGCGGGAAAGCTGGAACGTTAGAAAATCATTATGCTGACGTAAATCTTATTATGTATTATGGATGCAATCTCGTGTCTTGTGGCTAATATATCACATTTACTTACCGCACGTGGCGCTAATGAGCCCGAGCACTACAATCAGTACACGCATTATTCTTTTGTGTCTCTCAAAAAAGAATATCCTGCCTGGAAAATATTTCGTCTTTTATATTAGAACATATTCTTTATCATTTAATTAATCTAATTGCTTTAAGATTGATTGATTTTGTATTAAAATTTTCTTATCAATAATAGTATCGTCTATACTTATAATAAAATTAGTAAAAGGACAAAATCTGTACATTTAATATTTTTTTTACGTATTACTTACATAGCACAGAAATTAAAAAATAATTTTTAAAAGTTGTGTCGGTTAACCGGTTTTTTTGTTTGGATATGACGTAAAATCAACTGGACGTGCTTTTATGAAATTTCTAATTTTATGGAAATGCGTTAATTTAACTCCAATCTCACGTTAAAGGAAGATCTATTTTTTAATAAAAATCAATTGAGATCACTTGAGTTTTACATGACCACTGTCTGTTATTGCTAGAGAAAGGTTTGTACAAAAGAAATATTGACCTATTTTTATAATTATAATACTGGGGGCACCAACAGACCCTCAATTTCGACTCGCTGCGCTCTCGAAATCTCGGGTGCCGTTTGCATATTGTGCGAAGCGAGCCCAGTGTAATGACTCATCGTTTCCCATTGACTTTGATGGGATATCAATTTTTTGACATAACATTTTTCAACTTTTTTTTTGTTACGAAATTTTTCAAAAAAGAAATTTTTAATCCATCACCTAATGTGTATCTTTTTTATTGCAAAATTTTATAATTTTTCGTCGAGTAGTTTTTGAGCCTATTCGTGACAAAGAATGCAAAAAAGTCTCCAGTAGAACGTTCCGCTCGCTTCGCTCAATTATAAAATTTAGCTTTATATTATTTTATAGCTAAATCTTTGCCAACATTACCAAAATATCTCTAAATTTTACCGAAATATATTTTAAAAAATACCTGTATTTATATATATTATATTGGGGATCGAATTAAAAAAATACAATAATTGGACTTAGTACTTATTTACACAATGAAGTAAAATTTTCAGTGATAAGATAATTTGATAATTTAATTACAGTTATCTGAATTGCGTTTACGTGATATTCATTAAGAAGTATTATTTTATATTTGAAAAGACTCTCTTTTCACGTTTCACGTTCACGTGTTCACATTTCAAATAAGTTTTCCAAAATATTCATGCCCATGCAAGTTATTGGACAATGGACTGAAAAAAGAAATTTTGCATATAAACTAATTTTTGTGCCCTATTAGTTTTTTAATCAGGGTTCCAATCAAGCCGTGAATGACGTGCCATAATGATAGTCTACAAACTGATACCGACGCAGATGTTAATCATACTTATATAACTTAACACTAAACAAGTATGTGTCTGGTTTTGACAGCACCCATGTAAGTATCCGGTTGCTTTTGTTCTGCTATATGCTTTAGTGCAACAGTTTTATCAATAGATGAACATAAAAATATAAATATAAGCCAGAGGATTGTTATTGATACAGTGAGAACAATTTAAATTACTCATTATAATTTAATCTAATTTTAATATCTTTTTAATACTTTTAATATACAATTTTTTTCTACCTATACCTCAAATTTCAGAAAATTTCTCCAATAATGAAGGGTTTCTGGTAGAGATCTTTAAGAGAAAAGCCATCCTTTGTGCTTATTATAATTTATATAGATTTTCAATTGTATTTTCCTGGTGCATAAATAAATAAAATAATATTTAGTGCACAAATTTGATTTATCATCAGGGTATTACCACAAATATTTATTTATTATTTATTTATCTTCACGCCATATCCCTTGCAGGGTAGCCAGAGAAACCCCAGAGAAACGCTACGGTCCCTGCATACCTCTTTCGCCTCGGCCACAGACATCAACCTCTTCATACATGCCCTCCGGGAGGTCCTCATGCTTTTTACGTGACCTTCCTCCAGTATCACAGATACTGTATTTTCGAAGGTCACTCGAGGCCTCCCCCTGTCTCTCTTATTGCTCACTTTTCCCGTATAAATCTTTGTTACCATTCTTTCATCACTCATTCGTTCGACGTGCCCAAACCAGCTGAGCACGTTCTTCTTCATTCTCGCCGTGACATCTTCGCTAGTACCTGCCATTCTGTGGATCTCTTCTTTGCAGATTCGGTCAGCTAGACTGACTCCGCATATTCTGCGAAGAGATCGCATCTCCACAGCATTCATCTTTTTTACATTCTTCTTTTTTGTTAACCACGTTTGGCCGCCGTATAACATTATACCACAAATGTTTTATTTAAGCTAACGCATAAGATCTCAACAAGTTAAAATTTGTAATTTCTTTAGGTCAGATTTTCCATTACATCTGGAGTTGCTCAAGGCAGTGTTGTAGGTCCAGTCTCTTTGTACTTTATCATTTGCATTTGCACAACTTGTTATTATGTCTCTTCGTTATTTAAATCCTGAATGGACATTTGGGAGAATATTATTATTTTCAGCACAGTCCAAAAACTGTTTACAAAAATTTATTCTTATATTTTAGGAAGGCTGCGGATATGGAAGGATTATAGGATTGCTAATAGGACATAAATATTTTATAGTTTTTGGATATTTCATTTTTCATTGTTTTGGAAAACCACCGGTACTGATGGATGTATAGTTTATATAATTATGTAAAATTATAAAAGAATTAGAAGCAAAGTAAAGCTAAAAATGGTGACTGTTTCTATAACTCAAAGGCACGTAATACCTTTTTAATAAAGTTTACATAGTGGAAAAAAGTTTGCAGATATCATTGCTCTTATTTTGCTGGACCACTTTGAAGGACCTTATAGCTTAAGAGCAATCTATTGCGACTTAATTTAATTCAAACTTTTTTCCTTTCATTTTCTTTTTCGAACATATTTTGTAAAATACAAACCTTAGAGCCCACTTTTGTGATTTACTACATAAAAACAACGTACGTCAAGGTCCTAGTGTAACGAGTACAAAACAGACTGAAATTAGTTCGAACTTTTAGAAAATAAGGACAAGCAGTAATGTTCAAAATTGTTTGCAAAGCTAATTTAGCACTAATCCAAGAAATATTTAACTATTTGTCTGTGGTGATGCATGTTCTCTGATCAATCTGGACGGAACACAGAGATCCTCTTTCGAACACAGAAATTCTTTTAAAAACTTTAACCTTTAGTTATTATAGTTATCCCAAAAATGGTTTATCTTAAATAAGATGTTATCAGTAATCAACAATTATAGATATGCAGCGCTACCTATAAGCAGCACACGATAATATTATAATTAATGTATCTGATTATTTCTTTTTACTATATATACTAGTTACTGAATTTACTAATTAAATATATGCACAAAAGATGAAAATTCTATATCGGTTGGTCCTTTGTGCTAAAAAGGGAATGGCGTATGTCAATAATACGAGTATATTGTTATGGACCAGACGTTAATTTGCTGACTAATATTTTGTCGCAATGATAAAATGTTACCTAACAAGATTTATAAATATTCAGATTACGCACTGAAATATTATTTTATCATAATTAATATATTTTAATCCCGGATAATGTGAAATTGATTCGGCAGTATTATATTCATTACAAACAAATAAATGTTATCTCTCTTAATTATATTTACGCTACGATAAAATTATCACATCCTTTTTATAATTATTTAAAATCAGGATCCGCCGTCGTGCGCTGCCAATTTTTATTCAAATCGGTTCAGTAGTTTTTATGTGATGAAGACGCCAGAACATTACTTGTTCCTTGAACACTATGTTACATCATAATAAAATGATGCTATTTTCTAGACATTTTTTTTAGCTTTTAGTCTTCCTTATAGAACTAGTTTCATGCTAATCTATTTATTTATTTATGTTTTAAAATGTATTAATATATTTGTTTAATAAAATATAAAATTACAAATTCTATACCGTTCATATCTAATTATAATTTAATTACATAATTTTAGTTATGACTCTCAGAAGTTGGTTACTACTACTATGCATTGTATAAAGTTAAGAATTTGTTTGCCAAAATATTTTAAAATACGAATAAGCAATCTTCACCAATATTATGGCTGCACTACAGGATTTTGGAAAACATAACAGGAATATGAAAGTATTATATGCCCTGGTACATATTACAATTCATACATACAGCATGTTTTCTGACTGACAGTTTCCTGTCAGTCAGAAAATCAGAAATCAGTTTTCTATTCTCTTTCAATATCAATGTTATCCTTAAGATCATCAGTTACTCAAGGATGATAATATTTGTAGCCATGACTTACTTTACTTGATAAACACTGATGTTTTTTAAATTATATCTAACAAATTAAGTACACTCATAGGTATATAGGTGTATAATAAAAAGGTTTTATAATTTTTTTATTGCAATGTGGGCCTAAAAAAATATTATTAAAACTAATGTTTTCAATGTTAAGAATATAGGTTTTCCGAGGGAACATATGGATATCTGTCGAGGTCATTGGCTCAATAGTGGATATGTAATAAAAAGTTAAAATACACATAAAATAAATTAATTATAGTAGTATGTTAGCGGCTCATGTGTTAATAATAGTTTTTTGTTACACGATCCAAGGCGTGGGCTTGCAAAGTCGTCAGTTATATCTATTTTTGCTGATTTCTTCGGTCTACTTCATGATAGTCACTTTGTGCAACTTTCGTTACTAATCGCAACGTTAAGAAATGGCTTGTCGACATTTTTCACAGCTATTTTAAAAAATGTCCTTTTGTTTGTTTTGTTATTCGTTTAGGGAAAGCAATAATGAAAATTACAACTTATTTTTTGCTTCATTTTACGTTTTTATGCACTAACTACTAATGAAAAAGTAGATTGTAAGAGAAAACATTTTGCACAAATACCTAAAAGATCATTCATCTGTAAACACTATTGTTTTAGGGGGATACAAAGACCGAAGACAAAATCAATGCAGGTATTGAGAAAACAATCGATTTATTGAGATTTATTCGATGATATTATAGATGCAGACATCAGCATTGATGATGGAAGGATCAAAGATTGCACAAAGGTTTTGGTTCGAGAGGGTTTAAAATGATTTTGTCTATTTTGCAATCAGTGTAAAAATATTTTTATTTTGCGGCATTCCAAATTTATACATCTCATATTATTATTATACTCCATTTATTGTTTACATTGCTTAATAAACGCAATAAGAACTCTCGTCACAAGATATTTTGAGTCTAACGAAATACTTAAGCAATACAAACGAAATGCAATCACATTTTAAAGATAGATTGTCATAGAAATGTCTATAGTTATTAACCATGATTTCACATGAATGATTTCGTTACAATGCTGTGTGTGGTCTGAAAGAAATTGAGAAATTGTAAATATCAATATATCAATATCATATCTATATATTAATAATCAATATGATTAGAGGCTGATCGATTTTACTTTCATAAAATTTTTATCATCCATCGATAATAAACCATATATATAGTGGAATATAGTGGAATTATTTATTTTTGTAATAATGATTTAATTTATTAAAATTTAATTGTAAAATGAACGAATACGGCGTTAGGGACCGCCAGCCAACACGCTATGTTCCGAACGGCGGGAGGTGGAGGATGGAGCTACAAATAGCTACGTGGAATGTGAGAGGAGGAATGGAACAGAAGATGAATGAATTATTAGCTGTGATGGATGACAAAGATCTGAATGTTATTTGTGTGTCTGAGAAAAAGCATGAGGACCCCCCGGAGGGCATGTATGAAGAGGTTGATGTCTGCGGCCGAGGCGAAAGAGGTATGTAGGGACCGTAGCGTTGGGCGCTCCCTCGTCTCTGACTACCCCGCAAGGGATATGGCGTGAAGCTAAATAAATAAATAAATAAAGTACAAAAACAATTAATGAAATCGAGCGATGATAGGTTTTTAATACTCTTTGCCTGCAAGGAAGATATGCTTATACTTTCTATGAATTAAATTTAATACAATACATAAATATTATTACATATATACTATACTTATTACAATATATAAATATAATATGGACTCATAGGTTAATTGCAATTACTAATAATTTATTGTATATTCAAATATACAACTTTTGATAGTTTCAATAATGGGAAAACATATAATTTATTCGGCATGCTCACACGTAATATCTATTTTTTCAAATTTAAGGGATAAGTTATTTAATAATCGATATAAAATTTACTAGTTTTTGTAAAACCAGTAACACTAACTGGTTAGAAGTTGTGTTGTGCGCAGTGAGGTAAACAGAAAAGGTAAAAAGCTCACTTAGATTAGGTTGTACTTATTGGTGTGAGTAGAATATTTTGCTATGTTAGATAAGACAATTTAAGCGAAGATGCTGAATCCATTTCTTCTTGATAGAATTTAAATAATTCTTAAAGAAACGAAGCTTCTTAGCATTCCATGGATTCACCGTGCGGGTGCCGGGCCCATCGCGTCGCAAGAAGAGGACCGCAAACAATGCTTGGGACTTGCGACCCAGGTGTAGGTTTAACGGGCCCTTTTATTACGCACATACACGCTCATCTTCATAATATCCTTGAATATTGAACGCAAGAGATAACATGTCATACTGTTCCAATATTGTATGGCATTAATAAGTAAGTAAAAAAAATATAAAAAACAAAGAATTATATTATTATAGACTTTGTTCTATGACTCATTTATAACTGACTGAAGCAGTAAACAATTTATATAAGGCTCATGATCTAAATTCGTATTTAATTTCATTGTATTGATTTCTTAAAGTTTCTTAGTAGCGAACTCCAAATAATTATCTGCTAAAAATATATAAATAAATTTCAAACATTTTTATTGAAATTCTAGGATTTTTAGATGATATCTTACTACCATCAAATGATATTAACTTCGGTCTTAAAATGTTACAAACAGTGCCTAGTAAAATTTGAATTCGACAATTTTAAACCTTAGAAATTATAAAAAAAAAATATAGTTCTGCAAAAGGAGTAATCATCAACCCAACAATCATACACATAGATACGGATTCGAAGGTTATATAAATACTTAAACTAACTGTACTCTACAATATATTTCGTATTAAAATAGTTTTTAAACTAGCTCATCTATCTGAATTTTACCCTATATTGACAGGGTGCTTTCAATAAATACTGTGTCTTGTTAGTTATCATAGTTAATTTTTAATCTATATATATAAGCGATATACCGCTCACTGACTCATTACGAAATCTCCAAAATTATTCGTCCGATTAACTTAAAATTTTACATAGTTACTTCTTTTGTGACGTAGACGTCTACTAAGAACGGATTTTAAGGAACACCTATTCCAAAGGATTTCAACTTTTTTGCATTTAGCCAAGTTTGAAACCTGTAAGAACTTAACGCGGTTACCATAACAACGGTTACTATGACAACGGTTACAATAGCAAACTAAGTTCACATCCAAATTAATAATGTGCCCAGCGAAGCGGGCGGGAATCAGTACATTGATAACTCTCATTATTTTTTGTCACTGCAAATTTAAAATATATATATATATAAAGTATCATTTTTTTAGGGGTGCTCCAACATCCTCGGTGAGGGAAAGACTTGGAACCAATAGAGACACTTCTGGTGGAATTGAGCACATTGTCTCTAGAATTACTAGACATCCTGAATATGATATATATTTATTAACAAATGATATTCTTGTAATGAGACTACGTGATCCTGCAGTGTATACGAAACAAATTAATAGGGCTCGCATCGCTGGAAGTTGGTACATCTTACCAAATAATATTGTTGTGTATGCACTCGGTTGGGGTGATACTAAGGTACATAATGGTATTTTTGCTATCGAAATATATGATAATTATTTAACATCACGTCTTTTTTGGCCTTTCTTCGTTTATGACATTAATAATACCTTTTGTTAAAGTTAGGAGGAGGGAGGCAACAGAAACCGCGAAACACTAGTTAGTAGGGTGTAGGGTACTTCTAAATAGAGGTAAATACTCGCGTCGCCTCGATAAAGTATTAGAAATACGAGAAGCGGTTAGTCTTTCTGTAGCAAGAGCGCACCACCACCATCACCACCACCAAAATATCATTAGAGTTCGTAAAGGCAGGTTAGTCCAAAAAATGTAAACTAAAACCTTATTCCATCTTGGACGCGTCTTCTGATTGGATTCTCATGATGGACACGTATGAAAGGCAATACAAAATCCCCGGGGATGTTTGTATTTCGTCATCTAGGCCGGACTTATTCCTGTACTCAAAACAACTAAGGCGCGTTATACTTGTGGAGCTTACTGTACACTAGGAAACAAACATATCCAAAGATCATACATTTAAGCTTAACAAGTATTACGAACTATGTAACAAACTAATCAGGAATAAATTTATAGTTCATTTGTACGCTTATTATTATTAGAAGTAAAAGCGAGAGGTATAACGGTAAAATCTTTTTTCAACTTATTTAAGGATCTTGGTCTTTCTAGAACGATCATCAGTTCATTTGTAGAACGTATTTCAAAGGCGGCTTTAGTAGGTTCTTACGATATTTGGTTAGGTAGAGAGAAGAGTGTGATCAATGAAGGTGAGCGTGTATGCGTATAGTAAAAGCTCCTCTTAAACTTACACCTGCGTCGCAAGTTCCAGGCATTGTTTGCGCTCCTCTTTTTGCAACGCGATGGGCCCGACACCCGCACGGTGAATCCATGGAATGCTAAGAAGCTTCGTCTCCCATAATTTTTACTTCTTTGAATTAACGATATCTTAACGACTCTCATGGCCTCATATTGTATATTGCTCGAACAGCTCTCTTTTGCAGTACAAAGATAGTATCAATATCTAATGACTTATCCTATAATAGTATGCTGTGTGATATAATACTGTGAAAGTAACTAAAGTAAAACATTCTAAAATTATAATAAATTAAATTAATTTATTATAATTATTTTCATAGGAGTAGTGTCCGTGAATAAACTTATTTTATAAAAACATCACAATCCAGACATATAAAAACCCTAATGTGATTTAGCATCTACATTGATTCCAAGAAATGTAATGTTTTTCAAACACTTCCACTTTTTCTTCATTTAACAGTTGGTATATTAGTTTGCACCTATTTTACTCGTGGAGTGGAGAATCTTAAAAAAAATATGTATTTTTATTATTAAGTAATTGTTTGTTAACACTTAACAATGCGGTATTCTAGACAGGGCCTTGTTTACATCGTCAAAAAGGTTTGACAATGTAAACAGGTGACCTGCTTCCGTTTTACTTTAATTAAAATCAGTGAACAATCTAAATACAATATCATTATACGTACGAAAGTAGGCAGATCATTTACATAAACAATTAAGAGAAATGAGCCTAAGATTGAACCTTGAAAATACTTTGAATTCCATTTGACAATAAGATATCAAAAGCTTGAGATCATTGTTCTTAAGACTTATTGGAATAATTTCCTGACTATAGAGTATCCTGTTATTTTTCCTAGCCTTCAAATCAGTATTATGAGAGTCAGTGCACGCGTCAGTGACCAGAGTCAGTAGTAAAGTGACCCAATGTGAAACCGAATTGTGTATTGTGAAGCAAATTATTTTGATTATAGTGATTTAGTAGTTAAGTGTGATTTTTTCAATTATTTTACTACATGGAGATAATACTGATATTGGTCTATAATTAGAAGAATCTGAAAAAGATTTGGAAAAGAGATATTATTTTGCTATGTTTCATTAGGTCAGGAAACACCCATAAGAAATATGGTCTTTAAAAATGGTCGCTGAATATATCACAATAACGTCAATGATTTAAATATAACCCCCATAAAAAGGAAATATTTTTAATACATAAGGTCCTAATTATTTTTTAAATATCTTTATAGTCAATACTTTAAAATTTATGACTAATATTGCATTTCTTTGAAGTTATGACTCAATAATAATTAATATCCAGGTATATAAATTCTTTTGGTTTTCTCAAAGATGCCTTTTCTTACAAATTTTTTAAACATGTGCTCGTGTATCAATGGATTTACATAAGTATTAACCTATAAAAGTCGTAATTCTGATGCGCCATACAAATTATAGGAAAATTGTGAAACTTTATCCTATATTTGTTATATGTAGCTATTATACTTAGGTTTTATTATTTGAAGATACAAACTTATTGTTTGAAGATACAAACTATCTTCAAATAATATATTTAAGTGTTTGAAGTTATGTATTACTCTATAATTATAGATATTAATTATAAAAATGATAACATATACATTTTATTCAATCGAGGTTTTGTTAATCCAATCAGCGTAGGACGAAACGCGTACATTAACACCAGGGTAGGTTGGGTGAGCGCATTCGAATCCCCAAGAAGTAATTCCGACTAGAACGTCTCCATTGTGGATGACTGGCCCTCCGGAGTCCCCAGTACAAGCGTCCTTTCCACCGACATCCAGAATACCAGTACACAACATCTCGGGATACACATCAAACCAGCCCTCGGGACGCTCTTTAAGAATTGCGTGACGCTCAACACAAACATCGTGATTTATTATATTAACTCCAACGTGTTGAAGTATTGTTGAATGTGATGGTACTCCCCACTGAAAACATTAAATGCACAGAGTTAAATAACTCTTATCAGTTACTACTTACTAGCTATTTATTGAGATTACATTGTCTTATGTGGTTCATAGTCTTGAGAGTTATAATATAAGTATAGATTGACTAAAGAAAGAGTAAGTGTCCAATACGAGATAAAATACCATTCTCCTGGTGTTATATCATTTTAGAAAATTATAATTAACCTACGAATAACATAAAGATGGAGGGATTTTGTGGCAGCCTATAATAATCATTACCGTATTTAAGATTACTATTATTCATTTGTGATGTGAAATATATGTATGTAAATGTATTGAGTACATAATTTTTGAATACAAAAATACCATTATGTACCTTAGTATCACCCCAACCCAGAGCATACACAACAGTATTGTCTGGTAAGATGTACCGACTTCCAGCGATACGAGCCCTATTAATTTGTTTCGTATACACTGCAGGATCACGTAGTCTCATCACAAGAATATCATTTGTTAATAAATATGTATCATATTCCGGATGTCTAATAATTCTAGAGACAATGTGCTCAATTCCACCAGAAGTATCTCTATCGGTTCCAAGTCTTACCCTCACCGAGGATGTTGGAGCACCCCTATAAAAAAGAATTCTTTATATATCTTTTAAAACATTTGCAGGGAAAAAAAATAATAAGAGTTATCAATTTACTGATTCCCGTCTGCTTTACTGGGCACACTATTACTTTGCATGTGAACTTAGTTTGCTATGGTAACCGTTGTCATAATATCCGATGTCATCGTAACCGTTGCTATGGTAACCGCGTTAAGCTCCTACAGGTTTAAAACTTGGCTAAATGCAAAAAGTTGAAATCCGTTGGGATAGGAATTCCATAAAATCTATTCTTAGTGGACGTCAACGCCACAAAAGAAGTAACTATGTAAAGTTTTAAGTTAATCGATCAGATAGTTTTGGAGATTTCGTGTTGAGTCAGTGAGTGGTAAATGGCTTATATATATATAGATTAAAGATTAACTACGACAAACCAAAAAATAAAAAGAAGAACTGTGAGATAGAACAAAATCTAAATGTACTCGTATATTGAACAAGTTAAATAAATCTAACAAGTAACATGTTTTTTCTTGCTAATTCTTCATCATTTAAATAGCTTTGAATTTTCCTCACAAGGTGCAATAGTTTTTTAAAAGAGTACGTTTTGAACAGGCGCCTCTGGCATATTATACTAACTAAACTTATCCAAAGAGATTTAGACTTACTATTCGAAGATGGCATTCACTAAAAAAACGTTCTTCCTTATTATTAGTTTTTACGTAAATGTTTGTCTTTGTTTTCTGTACTTACTTTATAATTTTACCCTATTCAGAATTGAGTGAGAAATTATCTAAATTTTGACTATTTCCACTTATAAATAATACGCTTATATAAAGCTTGTCTTTTACAGCACCCGACTGCTGCCTTAATTTTAAATAAGAATTATTCTCTTTAACATTGAAATAGAAAATTAATCAATACGGTTTTTTGTTAAGAAACCTGTGGACGGGTTTGTTAAATACCATTTTTGACAGCGTCTAATGTAGGAGGAATAGGAGAAAATAACAATTTCATTAAAAATTTCAATCAATCACTTCGCAACTTGTGTCTTTACTTGAATCATGATTTCTTTTGATTTTTGTTATATCTCTGACTTTTTTAATTGCTTTTTTAAATGCATGCAAAGACACAGACGAAATACACCCTCCCCGAAAGAGCTTGAACGTCATTAAGTGAGATGTTCATTTAATAAATATTTAAACAATTCATTCATTATTTTGTTATTAGTCCAACGGGTTTTAAGAAAAAGCGTCAACCCTAGCGCCATATCCATCGCTTTCTTACTCCAGTACTTACTCGAAACAATGAGCAGCTGAGACTACAGCTGTAGGTGAAATCAAAGTAGCACCACAACCTAGATAGAATACTCCTTCATATGATTTGCCCAACATGCCAGCCATGAATGGATAGTTTTCAATTGTGGTTGGTTCGCCACCTATTATACGCGGACGCCTCTGCAAGGCTGGAACAATATGAAGAAATTGCAATACTGACTTAGGCCTTATGAATTGTAAGAATCCTGGGATAATGTTAATTAGAAGTACGAATCACTAAAGAATTTAGAAAATAAAAAGTTAATGTCGATACAGTTTTGTCAATAGCTTAATCTGACTGTTTGTCATTTATACAATAATAAAATACATATTACAAATATAACTAATAAATTACAAATAGCCAGCAATGATCTCCGTGCAAAGATAGGTCACCCAACGCACAAAATATTTCTGCTTGAAGGTAATTTATAAATAAAATAAACGAATAAAAAATTGACAGGGAAATAAAATGATATTCACGAACGCTATTCGTTCATTCTGTACTGTTTTCACTTTTCTCGGAAGGATGGATCTATGGATGTCTGTCCACAAGAAAAAATTTCATTATTGTCAAGAGATTTATTTTATTTACTGATTTATTTTATTTTTATATTTAATTATATTACTATTTTGTATTATGATTAAACAAACTTTTTTGTAATTTTTTAGTAATTATAAATAAACATATATTTACCATTTTCTTTTCTTCAATAAATAATAATGGATGGAATGGATGGAAACACTTGAAGTAATTAGTTGATGTATAAAGGAAGGTAGTTTTGCAACGCAAGTACGCTGTTAGCAAAGCTATGTGCACTTTTTAGACTGATTAAAAAATATATACCACAGGGTACTTACCGTTAGCGGCACAAATAAGCCCTAGCACTATAATAGATACTCTCATTATTTTGTCAAAATCTTACATTGAATATACAATTGGAGGAAATTTCCCTTATATAGCTATAAATCAAATTTCTTATCATTAAATAAGTAATCTTATCGTATTATTCTAAGGTCGATAGACATAAGTCTTGGTATTAAAATCCCATTAGGTGCTGACATCATCGATATTTTTGTCCTCTTTTATATATATAAATAATAAAAACGAACAAGTCTAAGAATAATAAAGTATATGTACGTCGAATATTTCACCTCAATAATAAACAAGATTATTGAGAGAGACTTTTTCACATTCTTTATCACGAATAGGCGAAAATTGACGTAAAATTATGAAAATTTGCAATTAGGTCATAATGTCATGTCGTTGAGGTATAATCGTCAAAAAACTAATATCCCATTGAAGTCAATGGGAAACGATGAGCCGTTACACTGGGCTCGCTTCGCTCAATATGCAAATGGCACCCGAGATTTCGCGAGCTCAGCGAGTCGAAATTGAGGGTCTGTTGGCGCCTCTAGAAAATTTATCCTGAATATAATTCGGGAGTTATTAGAAAGCACCTTTTCTAGATTGCATTTTATTTATTGAACTCTAAGAATAATAATAATTTTTTATTAGTAACAGTTATTTTTGTTTCATTTGGGGAAGAGTGGAGTTAATAGATATGGTAACTATAACAAATATATATATTTTTGTTTTAGAGTAGAGTTCTCATTATTAGTATGAATTTAGGTTATAGCTTTCAACCAAACGACACAATATAAATAGAGATGTGTTACTAACTAACAATCTCGTCATTACATATTTGGTTAAATTAAGACAGTGATACTACCATTTTTTTGTCAGATATTTCCATCCATTTCAGGATTTTTTTCTAGATTGTAAAAGAGTTCGAGGAAAGATGTTATACATCAAATTTAATACCACAAATATCACTTGAGACCATCGAGCCAGTCATTCTAAAAATAGACATACTTATTACAAAGTCCTAAAATTGGTTATTATAACTATTTTAAAGCTTAAGTACTGAACCGCTTATTAAAGTAAATTTTTTTAACATAATTAATACAAATAAATCATATTATACTTCAAATAACAACAAGTAAATTAACTTATTCAATTATAACACTTAACTCTAAAAATCAATGTGGTTTTATAATTAGTTTTTTTAATAAAAGCTCACAATAAACGTTTGAAAAGTATTCCTTAAATTTTTGTTCTGTTCTTATAATACTGGTTCTTCATTATTTAATTCTCAGCATCTACTCTTGCTTTGGAAACCAATCTATCATTACTTAAAATGGATGGAAAAAAATTGTATTGAGCTGAAATGATTCAAAAAATTTAAGCCACAATGAGTTTTTTTCGGGTCGCTTCCACGGTATACAAGCACTATCCTTTAACTTTCTTGGTGACGGATCCATTAAAATTTCAAGTGCAGTTGTATAGTTTTATGAAACAGTGTAAAAATGTGTTTGTTATGCCTAGACACGTATCTTTCTGCCCTTATCCCTTATTTTGGTGTCAGCGCTCTGATTTTTCTTTCCATACTCTCCTGTCTCTTCCTCTGTGCACACTCCCTTTTTCTTCATATCGTCTTTCACGCAATCCATGAATCTTTTATACAGCCGTCCTCTACCGGTCCATCCCTCCACTACCATACCCAGTGCTATTTTGGTTACATGCCTTTCATCTCCCTTCATATCATGCCCGTACCATGACAGGCTTCTTCTAATTTTTTCTGTCACTGGCGCTACTCCCAAGCTTCCCCTAATATACTCATTTCTTATTCTATCCTGTCTTATCACCCCACACATCCATCTTAACATTCGCATCTCCGTTACATGCAAACGCTTTTCATCCTTCACTTTCATCGCCCAGCACATCGCCAAGACATGTATACGGAAACTAATTAATCTATATTTATAAAATTAATTGCGGAGTCATAATCAACATCAACATCATTGAAAGATTGAGTAAAGAGCAACTCAGCCGGATTGACTGATTTTTTGGTTGTAGTTTTGATTAATAGGGAAAACATCTTGTATTAAAGATATTTTTTGGAAAATACACTAGAAAGCTCAGAAAGCAGGTCTCTGGTAAGAAAATTTCAACAAAAAAGTGAGTGACATTTAGTAAAGTTCTATTCGACTTAAATATAACAACTAAAAGTGAGGTCGCGTTAGAAAGTTTGATGAATAAATCCTGAATTGTCATGTTGTTTCTAGTAGGGTACATGTTGTTTTATTAATGAGCAATACGATGAACTCCGTAAAGACCCAAGTAATGTTAAAACAATGATTCATGCAATATCAATAAATAAATGACTGATAATACTTTTGTTTCAATTTACACAATTTCAATGAAGAAATCGATTGCATGAATTCTTTCGAAATGATACAGCACTGTAAATAAAGATATATAACAAATATGCTTAATATATTTTGCGAAACGAACATTTTATTCAACATTGTTGCATTTTTTTGGTCTAGATATTTCAGATGGAAGGAAATTCATATAATCGAATTATTACCATAATATAAGAGACCAACTTACCAAAACAGTGAGATCAGATTTTAATAACATTAATGTATTAATGGCCGTAATATAAAAGAAAGGTAAATTATATATGTATTATAGTATTCTTTTTTAAGTCATACTTAAAACCTTAATTTCGTTTATAATAAATCTTAAAGTAGCTTGGCAGCAAGCGTTTCGTACCAAGGGTGCAGCATATTCTAGATATTTGGAAATACTAATAAATATTCTAGATACTCTAGTATTCGTTGGCACGCAAATTTTTCTTAACAATTATTTTAAATATATATTACTGGGAGCTTGTTGGAAAAGAGTATACATTGTACTATAAATGAATTTTGACTTTTTTGTGTCGAGTTAGAGCTACAGTGAGCATTATTTAATCTTAAAATTAAATAAAATAAAATAAATATATCATCTACTTCAATGGAGGATAAAATTAAAGATTGGAGTGATGCATTCGATAAATTGATTAAAACTACTGACCGAGTTCATAAGGACACATTGTCTGCATTTGTCATATTTTTGGAGAACGCACTTTTACCACTTACGTTCCCTTACATTTTTAAAAAATCCTTTGATTTTGGTTAACAATGGTATTTTAGAAATCCTAGAGACAGAGTATTTCTAGAGACTATTCATTATAAAGAAAGAAATGTTAATTCTTATTAAAACAATTCGATTATTTATTATTATGATTAAACATAATGTCTTAATCCACATCATAAACTGCTTTATCATTTTAATTAATAAATGAGACAATCTTTATAAATAGACTTCAATAAATCACATACGAGTAAATAAATTGGTAATTTGTGATAATACCACTATAAAAATTATACGGGAAACATGAGACGTTATATTTTGTATTGTCATACCAACCATTATCAAAACATTCAAAAATTTTTACTTACAATGTAAAAAAATAAAAAAATTATCCTAATCTTGGACAAATGTAGCAATCAAGATGAATGCGTATTGGCATATATTTGCCATTCTTCTGAGTTCAAGCTTCCTTTATAATTTTTAATATTGTGCGAAACTTTTCCCATCACACTAATATAATATGTGTTGGCAAGCTACATATCATTGAATTTCTACAACGAGATATGCAGGTTCCTTCAAGGTGTTTCCTTCACCGATAAGACCTCGATAATTACAAATTATTATTGCCACGTACCAATGCTCTTGGTCTTATCACATTTTTTTTTTCATTATGTGGTGAGTGCCAACTAAATTATTCAATTGCTGACCAGATAATATCCCAGACCATATAATTTTCTGTCAAGTAGTTTTCGAGCCTATTCGTGACAAAGAATGTGAAAAAGTCTCCAGTAGAACGCTCTGCTCGCTACGCTCGCTTCGCTCAATTAAAGGTTTTTGAACAATAGCATATCATGTCTGTGAAGGCCATAAGGCTAACATAATTTTAGTGGCTTTATCGTCAATAGTCTTTTTAAGAGATTTTAGGATCATTGAAATGGTAGAAATGCTTAAAAGAAAATATTTGACCAGCAGTAAAAGCATGCGGCACCAGGATCATTGTGCCATGACTTGCCTTTGCCACATTTTATTTAGTCTACTAGTAAATAAATCTATTGTAGATCAATGAAATTTATTTGTTATTATTGTAAAAGCTATTTTTTCCTCTTTATCTGGATGACATTTTCTGGACTGGATCAGCAATTATATCTGTTGATTTAATATATGAAGTATGTAATAAAATTTAACGCGAGTAATTTTAGTTTTGTGTGCAAATTGTATTCCATCCATGCGGTCAATATAAGACACAGTCGTGGAGTTATCTACTTATATCAATATTTGACAATTACTCAAATTTTAGCAAATATTTTAAAAGCAAAATATGTTGCGAGTAACTCTAATTGGTTTATGTGAAGATGGCGTTCAGACATTGAACAAGTTTTATTTGCTTATTTTTATCTCCGTACGCAAACCTGTAGATGAGACGTTAGAAAAATTTCGATTTCAAATTTATTGTCCTTAATTTTGTGAACACTATTATTCATTGCTTATAGCCATAATTCAAAATCCAATTGTAATGAATATGGTAAAATCATGTATTTATTATATCACTATTCGTTTTAATATTAATAAACTTGACTTTCTCGAATTCCTGAGTATAACATCCTATAATCGATAGCTGGACAAACAGAGACTGAAAGTCCTACAAATTGAGCAAATCTTCGACTTGAACAACGTGGAATACTGGAGATAGCTGTAACTTCCAGCTTGGGTTTGTTTCAGCTTGTGTCAGTCATATAACCAACATCTTTACATATAACGGAAGGGATAAGGTTACTTTTATCCCCGTTTATTCTAAATCCTAAAGTGAGTTTTTGTGATTCGCATGTTTTCTATAAATTTGCTGTAAGATTAAACCACCAGAAATATGTCATCTAGATATATTGGTTATTCTTCTTACTTCTAGTTAACAAGAAAAACTAGGGACATGAAATTAAGATCCTTGCCGCAACCAGAAACCAACCTTGTTTCAGAAATGGCAATGGCAAGGGGATTATGCAAGTTAATAAGAGTGATGAGTTCATGTTTAAATATGGTAATGACAGCTTAAATATGGTAAGAAGAAGAAAAAAGAACTGAGACGGTATTAATAAATATAGAAAAGAGAAGGGGAGAAAGCAGACCACCTTGAGGGATGCCGGTAGTAAGTGATAAATACTGGGAAAACATTTCATTCAACTTTAAGCATTGTTGCTAATTTAATATTAATAGTGAGAGCAGATGGAGGGTGAGAAGTAGGGAAAAATATTTCTCTAGTAAAATCAGAATAAGAACGGCGCACAGAGGGAAATATAGCCTAGCAGGAATGTTTCGCTGCAGCGCCACATGGCAAAGATGCCATGAATCAAGAATCATGTATCAAGAATCAAGCTTCCTGGTAAGATCCAGGAAGCTTGATTCGGTCGCAAATTCGTGAAACAGGCGGGAGTTACCGTCCGCTTCCTTTCTCAGCTGTAGTGCCTAGTTACGAGAGGCGAGTGATTTCTAGCTCCTACTATAGGACTACGCTGTGAGGGCTTTAAGTTTCTTGGGGCCCATATTAAGATCGCTGCTGCTGGCCCGTCACAAGGAGAGCCTAAGCGTTGCCATGGCATCTTACTAGGTTGATTAGTGCAACCGTAAATATTTTAACGAGTAGTTCAAAAAATGGCAGCGTCATCTATGTTGTCAGGTATTCCTACATAACATCCCAGTCATCAAGATAGGTATCTTGGCCTTTAACTTGCCCCACATAAATACTAATACTGTTAAACAAATCCAGCTGAGTGTTAAGTAAATGAAAAAATTATTGGTAGCATCAACTACAAGCCCTTATTTTTATTCGATTATTATTCTTATTCGATTTTATTTGCACAAATATAGATTTTAGTGAAGTTACTTCGCCGACATACTATACTATTATAATCCATAATTTAATATATATCAAGTGTAAGCGGATTCAGCTTCAGCGAAATGTTACACCAACAAAGTAGTCTTCTACCTTCTGCCTTCCTGGGCATTTTATTAAAACCTAAAAACTATAAAATTGTTTCTACACTTGGAGTCTGAGTATTTGAAGTATGGCGCCAATACAAAATGGAAAATTTATAAAAAAATATTGTTAAAGGATTTATTAGTAGGTAATAAAAAATTAAGTAAAAAAGAAAACAATACATAATAATTCGTTTTGTTGTTTTTAAATCAATCAACTTAAGGTAAACTGTTCCTATAGATAAAGTCAGAATAGGAAGAAGCGCGTACACTAACACCAGGAAAACCTGGGTGGGCGCATTCGTATCCCCAAGAAGTTATTCCGACTAAAACATCATTATTGTGGATAATAGGTCCTCCCGAATCTCCTTGGCAGGCGTCCTTGCCACCGACATCGAGAATACCGGTACACAACATCTCAGAAGTCACTTCAGGAAAGTGTGTCAAACCAGGTAGCGTTCTTAGAAATGCGTAACGCTCAGTACAAATTTGATGATCGATTACATTTACTGCAGCGTGTTGAAGTACCTCAGAAGACTTTCCTTCATACTGCAAATAAGAGTAGGACAATTTTAAGTTATTATTTTGTGAAGAGTAATTTAAGATAATTTTAATTTAATTTAATTTAAGAGTAATTTTTATACGTAATTTCTGTTGGCATAATGGTTTAGTACGAGTAATTTTATGATAAATTTATCAAGAGTATACATTAACAACATACTTTAAGGTCTCAAAATATTTTTGTTCCAACCATTTACTAATAAGATATGAATGGATGGAATAACATATAATATATAAATGAAATATACTGACCTCAGTATGACCCCACCCTATAACATTCACAACAGTATTCGTTGGTAATATGTAATTAGCTCCAGCGATGCGAGCTCTATTAATTTGATTCGAGTATACAGCAGGGTTGGTTAGTCTGAGTACAGCAATGTCATTTAATAATAAACGTTCATCGTACTGTGGATGAACAATAATTCTAGTGAGACTGTGGTCTATTCCTCCAGAAGAAGAATTTGTGGTTCCCAATCGCAGCCTGGACATGGAAGCGTCTGGCCACAGTGACCTTGATCTATAAAAAAAATCAAATTCAAAATATCTTTATTATCACTTTTGAATCGTTAATTATTACAATTGAAAAGGTCAGTGTAGTCAGTCCGTGAGTAAGCTACCATCGGCTCGGAATGCTTCACTGCTGAGAAGAGCCAGTCAAAAACTCTACAGTTGCACTTTATAAAAGAAATTAACAATCTTAGATGATGTACATTATAATATCAACCCTGCAAATGAGTCAACAACTTAAATTCCAAACATTTCGATCCTCTAAAAACTCTGGAACGTTAATACATTTTTGATTTTAGACTTGAAACTAAGATAATGAAGGTCTAAGATATCTTGTATAACTTTATTATATATGCATATAATCACAGCCCATGAAGGATTTGTTTACTTTTTGAAGACGAAATTTTGGCGTTACGAGTTTGTTTTTATTTCTCGTATTTATCGCTTGTCTGTCACTGTTATTTATATAACTATTTAAATTTTGGCTTATAAATAATATGTTATTAAATTTGTATTGAGAAGTAACTGTAAGACTACCTATTTCTTTAAAAACATCTTTTAAAGAATCTCTAGCTTTTAAGTTATAAATAGCCGGTAAAGCTCGTTTTTTGTAAAATAAGTATAGAATTTATTTCGGCAGCACTGCTCCATAATATAATACCGTAAGACTAAATACTTTGAAAATAACTGTAACAAACAAGTCGATCCGTATTAACGTCCATTAACTTTTGTCTAACTTTTTATCTGAAGTAGAAATATTTAGTATACCTAAGAAATTTGTTAAGTTAATCAGTTTTAACACTTCATTCTTAAGGAGCAAGCTAAAATTTTTGCTTTTTAAATTAGGAAGTTTAAACTCTTTGCATTTAGTTTTCTTAGCATTTAGGACTAGATTATAAACTTCAAACCAACGAAGGAAACGTACTATTTACTTCATCATAATTAGTCCTATCATGCTCAACTTTAAAAATAAGTGAGGCATCATCAGCAAAAAGTGCAAAGTCACACAGACATTTAACTAAAAATGGCAAGTCATTAATATAAAGTAAAAATAAAAAGAGGAAAGAAGAAGAAGATCCTTGAGGATAATTATTGTTAAATAATTGTTGAAAAGAAGGGATAATTGTGGGGCAATATTATGTATAATAGTACAAATTAATTTAACTAACATACCCCAGATAACGGATATAATTTCATCTGATGAAAAATGTTTAAAAGTAAAACATTACAGTCACCGTACACAATCACAGACTTGTTTTTATAACAGTGTTGTTCAAATATCCTCCATTTTTATTAGATTAGATTAGGCTCAATGCAGGATAGTTTTA
Organism: Melinaea marsaeus rileyi; assembly: GCA_918358865.1. Taxonomy (NCBI): domain Eukaryota; kingdom Metazoa; phylum Arthropoda; class Insecta; order Lepidoptera; family Nymphalidae; genus Melinaea; species Melinaea marsaeus. The sequence goes on along the minus strand of OU911090.1, from coordinate 9,038,083 downwards.
TAATTCGCTCGACAGAGAGCGCCACTATGTCTGATCGAGACTTTAAAACTACATCACTACGAGATAAGATAAGTGAGCCACCGCGAACAGCTTTCTTTCTAAAGAACAAACTTGACAATCTGTAATTTTCTACATTTATAATATTGTTGCTCTTTGACAATCAGTGCTCTGTAATGCACAATAAACTAATATTTTATTTTTTAACAAAAAGTTTCACTTCCGATTCCTTGCCGCCTAAGCCTTGTATATTTTGTTGGATAATATTAAACAGGATTTGTCTTATTATTCAGTTTAAGGTGGAACGATTATTTTTAATCACAACTACATTATTTGCATTTTTTTTCGTTATATCCCCTATAACGAAGTTTTTTTAATTAATGGCTACTAAAATAGCAATTTGTTTTCTATAATACAGAGGAAGATACATTGTACCTTTTATCATCCTAAAACTAATATATATAAATTTATTTAAATGAAAATAAATAATGCGTTATTATGAGGGTATGTAAGATTATATAATGTTAAATTCTAATTGTATATGTATAATTTTTGACAATGCTCAAATCACCGGCAGTGAGATTTTTTTTATGTTATATAAATACTGTATATTTAAAATATATTGACCTGTTTTATGAAATGTCACAATTTTAAAACCAGCAAGACAGAGGATTTGATGTAAACAATTCTATTATAAAAAAAACACTTACGGAAAGCAATGAGCTGCTGAGACTACAGCCATGGGCGAAACTAAAGTACCACCACAAGTTTGATAGAATATTCCATCCCACGTTCTTCTTAACACGACGGCCATGAAAGGGTAATTTTCGATAGTGGTTGACTCACCGCCCACTATACGCGATTGCCATGGCGAAGCTGAAACGATAGAAAATAATGATTGCATCCAAGAACACAAATTAGGTTGTATAGTGACAGTCTAATAGGATAAAATATCAAAAGTCACATATAACTTAAACTTAACTTAACTTATCTTCATATCCCTTGCGGGGTAGCCAGAGATGACGGAGCGCCAAACGCTACGGTCCCTGCATACCTCTTTCGCCTCGACCACAGACATTAACCTCTTCATACATGCCCTCCGGGGGGTCCTCATACTTTTTACGTGACCTTCCTCCAGTATCGTAGCTACTGTGTTTTCGAAGGTCACTCGAGGCCTCCCGCTGTCTCTCTTACCGCTCACTTTTCCTTTATAAATCTTTTTTATCATTCTTTCATCACTCATTCATTCGACGTGCAAAAGTGACATATATCTATATATAAGCAATTTACCACTCACTGTCTAATCACGAAATCGAATAACTTAAAATTTTACATAGTTACTTCTTTTGTGACGTACACGTCCACTAAGAACTGATTTTACGGAATTCCTATCCCAACGGATTTCAACTCTTTGCATTTCGTCAAGTTTTAAGCGTGTACAACCTATACACTTAAAGCGGTGGTAAGAGTTACTATAGCAACGGTTACCATAGTAACGGTTACGATGACAACGGATAATACATATTATCCGTTGTTAGGTTACCATAGCAACCTAAGTTCACATTCAAATTAATAGTGTGCTCAGCGATGCGGGAGAGAATAAGCTAGTTTATATATATATATATATATATATATATATAGACATGATAAAGCATTATAGATTCCGTTCCGTACCGTTCTGTTGTTCCGTTCCCATCGATGCCAGAAACACCGGTATTACATTTATAAAATTACTTTCATAAAATTTTATAAAGTTGTTTTAGAGAAAAGTTATTAAATATACTAATTGTTTATACTTTATGTTTAATGGTAAAGATGGTTCATATATAAAATAAATACATAAAAAATCTGTTGTTATTTTTTTTTTTTATGTAAGAGGGGGACAAACGAGCTGGCTGGTCACAAAAGATACGTGATCACCGCCGCCCACGAAGCATGCAACATCCGAGGATTCACAAGAGCGTTGCCGGCCTTGGAGGTGGGAGTAAACGCCTTTTTTGAAGGTACCCATGTCATGTCATGGAAATAGTTTTTAATATTATAAAGTACCCAAGTTAAGCTGTAGCTGCAGCTACTTGGTTGACTGTAAAGCGATATCCTTGCATACAAATAAAAAAATATATTTATACTTACCGCACGTGGCACAAATGAAAGCGAGGACTAGAATAAGTACACGCATTATTTTTCTATAAAATTCTTACGAAGATTATCGGACCTGGAAAGTATTTCTTCTTTTATATTAAAAATATAGTGTTATCATTTATTTAAATATCTTATCTATCTATCCAAGATTAATTAATTTTGAATTTAAATCATGTTACTATCAATATTTTAATCGTCCACACCTCTAATAAAGATAGTAACAGGACATAATATGTATATTAAATACTTTATACATCAAATTTTTTGCTACGTATTCAGTATATGGTATATAAATCTCAAGTATAGTTTTAAATGTTCGTCAATCATGTTATTTATTGTTTCTTTGTACGGATACCACATTTTGAATTGATTATAGTTACAACATATGCTTAAATCTTAAAAAAAAAAAGAGTTTTAAAAGAAAATGAAATTATGGATTTGTATGATTATGTAAAAAGGAATATTTGGAAGGAATGAGGAACGAGGATCTACCTTATTTTAAATTTACTGGTTTGTTGTTTTATTGTGTATAATTTTAAGAACATATAATTTTATATAAAAAAGAATGATATATAAAAGAAAACTTGAAGTTTTTTATGCTCTTTCAACATTAGCTATATATTAAAAACAAATTTTCAACACTAAATATAAAGACAATAGTCTGTTATATTTCTACCATACTGTGATAACCTATCCTTTTTTTAAATTTTGGCTATGAAATCCAAGAAATTGGAAATTGAATACAATAGAATGAATGGAACACAGATTAGATAATCTGATAATCCACGAACCAATGTTTTTTTACCACAGGTATAACCACATTTATTTCAGTTTGAGAAGGAGGTGGCTTACCTGATATTAAAAATAGGTTTACCCAATTATTAATTTAAAACAATTGATACTGTTCAAGCCGAATAATACAACGCTGTCAAATTATAAAGGCAACGGTACACACAAGCCGCGATACGTCATTTGTTCATTGCGCTTTGAGACTCGGACCTAATAACATCAACTTTAGTTACAATATTTTGAATTTATTAATAATTGTAAAATCGCAAAATAAATCGATTATTCAAGAGTTTTGGGTCTCATTTCTTCATCATTCAACATTGGCGCGATCATTTGGTGACTCCGACGTGATCTTTACCGAACAATCCACCTACCGTGATACCGGTCGAAATAAAAAGCTAAGAATACTCGCCCTCCAGGACATCGCCAGCATCCTGCTGCAGCCATCAATCCGAGGGAAGTGTGCCTGTAATCCTTCATAAATTAATACCTTTTATTTCGATATGTGTGAAAACGGTAGACGATAATGTTTTTTAATCAACCCTCATTTCAAGAAAATATATATTATCCAAATTATTGTAATTCATAGTATATTTCGTAATTTTTCCAAAATAATATTCATTTATATGGTGTTTGGTGTGCATTCGAATTTTAACATCAGTATATTCGTTGAATAAACAAATGTAGGTAATTTATTCCGTTAATAGTTTTCGTTTTACAATAAACCTACCTACAGTATCAGTTTGAAGTAATTACAATATTAAAAGCATTAAAGTGTTCAATGTTTACTTTAAAATTTATATAAAAACAATATTTAAAACATAATTGTCGATATTTCCAGGAAACAAACTTCTATGAGTGCGGAATTTGTTGTTACATTGTGGCGAGTGCCGCGGTATCTCGCTCCTACATACAAGTGCAAGTGTGCGCTTATCAGTGACCGGCCGGATGCGAAACCGGTTTCTTACTGGATTCACGGAAAGTACACGTTCAATAATTATATTTTTAGATTAGTTTTGTAAACAAACAGTAATTAATTGTGCGTTGTTTACGCCGTTAAAATGAGTAATTTAAAGGACCTAATGGTTGCCCTTTGCTTAACAAAAGCAAAGGGCAACCATCAGATTAACCTTTTAATAAATATTTAACACCGTTAATGTAATGAAATAAATTTAATGCCTTGCAATTAAACAAACTCCGTTTAAGATATGACAAGTTGCATGACCTTTCAAACTGTTTTGAGGACATACAATCACTAATAAAATTAATAGAAGATGATACGTCAAAGCATCTTGAGGAACGCGACACAACGGAGAATTTAGTTTATAATTTAATCGCCAAGGCTCAGTCTTTGTTGGAGTATTTCGAAAACAAGGACAAAGTAGATAGGGCACTTAATACTTTAAAAATGGATCGTAATAGCCTAATGAAATTGCCTCCACTCAAAATACTACCTTTTAATGATGAGTCAAACCAGTGACTTTCCTTAAGGGATACTTACATATCACTTATTCATATAAATGATTCTATAGAAGATATAAACAAATTTCATTATTTAAATCGTACTTGGAAGGATCGGCTAGTTCTGTCATATCTTCTATTACCGTGTCACCGAATATTTATTCAATCGCATTGAATCTTTATGCCAACAGTATGACAACAAGCGTCTTTTAGTAAATGAACTTATTAAGGGATTGTTTTCAATTACACAGCTATATAAAGAAAGTGAGCAAAGCATACGGGAGTTAATTGATACTTTAGCTAAGAACTTAAACTCTTTTGGCGAATCTACTGATAAGTGGGACACTTTAATAATTTACATGGCTTTGGAAAAACGGTGTAACCACGCGTAAATGGGAAGAATTCAGAAGTGTTTTGGATTCACCCTCGCTGGAAGAATTTTATTCTTTTCTTCGCCAGCGATATACAGTCTTAGAAACGGTTAACGCAGTTAGGTCTAATAAATATGAAAAACGACATAGCTCGCCACATACAAAATTATTTATTACTTCATCCTCTATAAAGTATAATTTTAAACAAAAGAAATATCCATTTTGTAGCGAATATGACTTTGGACCTTCAGAATAAGAGGGGTTCACATACACTGTTTGAAGAAAAGGATTTGTAAGATCTAGGTGAGTAAATGACTTTTTAGAAGTTTTAGAATTTTCTATAATTCTCTTACCATCAGTATTTTGAGAAATCAAACCGTCGTCGTTGTCCAGGATCAGGTGGTTTCGGAGGTGGATTAATATCCATTTTTTATAAAAGTGAGGACAAATCGTTATAAAAGGAAATAATAATAATTACAAAATAATTAGGATGTAAGACTTACCTATATTTTATTTATTAGTTAAAACTAACTAGGGGCGCCAACAAACCCTCAATTTCGACTCGCTGCGCTCGCGAAATCTCGGGTGCCGTTTGCATATTGAGCGAAGCGAGCCCAGTATATTGACTCATCGTTTCCCATTGACTTCAATGGGAATATCAGTTTTTTGACATATTGAAAAAAAAATTATTTTTTTTTGAGGACATTTTTCAAAATTTTTTTTTATAAAAACAATCACCTAATGTGTGTCTTTCAGATTGCAAAGCTTCATAATTTTCCGTCTAGTAGTTTTCGAGCCAATTCGTGACAAAGAATGTAAAAAGTCTCCAGTAAAACGCTCCGCTCACTTCGTTCGCTTCGCTCAATAACCATTAAAAGCCTATTATAAAACCACATCAGGGAAGGAAAACTAAACTATGAACACAGAAAACTCTCTAAAACGTGTTTTAACTACGGTTACCAGGTTAGCATCAACTTTAATTATTTTGTTGTGACGTTGATTTCTATATGTTATGTTATAACCTTAATTATTTTGTTGTGACGTTGATTTAACAATTTAACATTGACATTAGACGTAGGGAATTTTCAGCAATAAAATTTATATTTGAATGTAATAAAAAAATGATAATTTAAAGAAAAAAAATATAATTTTACAATTATTGATACATTAAGTTTAATATAGAAAAAAATGTTTAAAAAATTCATATCACATAACATTAGTAAACAACGTATGGTGTACATTTATGATCACTACATAAACAAACATTATAGACTGTAGGTATTCCTACAAAAAAATGGTTCCAATCTATCTCATGATCAGAAAAGATGTTTGTGTAGTAGCATTTGCAACACTCTCAAAAGACGATGACGACGAAAATGATACTAGGCGTCGTCTATGTCCCGTTTCAGTGGAAGATCTGGCAGATGTTCCTTTGCGTGTAGGTGTCGAAGTAACGAACAAAAGGTTTCCATCGCCTGAATGCTCCGTTATCTCTGCATCTAAATTAGTTTCTAGAACGTCTTCGGAATATTCTTTTGAGTCGACCTCCATACTTAAATGTATTGTTTTGCTAATGCTACTATTTGATTTGAAAATGGTACGACGGGGAGGCGTTCCCAACGATGCAAAAAACTGTTGCTGTCTCATTATTCCTGATGAAGCATGTGAACTATTGGCGCTGCTCTCGGAAGTACTATCCTCATTACTTGCATCTGGAAATATTCAAAAATTAAGTCATATGACCCTAGTAATAAATATGTATATATATATATATATATTTGCTCATGTCTCGGGAACTATAAACAAATAGGTCATATTGTGTTCTCTACCTAAAATAGACTTCTGTATTTATAACGTAAATTTATTTATGTATTTATATTTTTCCACATTTAATCAAACCCAGTGATCACTTGTATGGCATTCAGGCGATGGGAGCCTTTTGTTCGTTACTTCGACACCTACACGCAAAAGAACATCTGCCAGATCTTTTACTGAAACGGGATATAAACGACGCCTAGTATCATTTTCGTTGTCACCAAACCCTAACAACGAACCGGAGGAGTTATACGAAGAATTAGCAAAAGAAATGAGACGTCAGTATAGGAAAGATTTTTTAGACATTTTTATAGCACAAGCAGTTCAGAAGAATCTAGAACAGAAAGTTTGAACTGTGGAAAAATATGTAATATTATACGAGTATCTGATGGAACAAGTAGTGCTAGCGCGTCAGATGACAATATGCTAAAAGATAAACACCGAACAGATTTTGATGCTTCTGACCATCCAATAGACAACGATCCTTAGAATTACTGATTTCTACATGTTTTGGCGAATCATATAGAAATCAGTAATTCTAAGGAAAGCTGTGAATCTACATCTAGTTCCTCGAAATCAGTTATAGCACAGACAGGTGTAGATGTAATTGAATCAATTGAGTGTGGAGCTGAAGATACTGAAAAAGAAGAAGGATCTGAAAGTTTTGCAGCAACCACAGGTAAGCCTTTGCAGTTCTCGTAACTTTATTTTGAATGTCCCAATTATTGTCGTCATTATCCTAATGTATTTTATTTTTAAATATTTTAATTATGTTTCATAATTTATATAAATTAAATATATGACACTAAATTTATAAAGTGAAGGTAATTCAGGAAGTTTATAATGCCTGAATATCGAAGTGAGTTAAGTGTTAGTTACTCTTTGTATTGGAAATTAATAAATTTGATGGTTTATTAAAAAAGAAAAGGATGAAGAAAATGTTTGAGATGAGCACTAAGCAGAATAAAATATTGGATATGTACTAAGTAAATAATTGAATATAAACTATGAGATTACAAAGGTTTTACTTACAACTGGATTTATGATAAAAAATCTGGGCTACACGGCAAGTTATAAATTAGGACTTAACTTGATTTGGACAAACGTCTCTCACCGGCAAACCCGTATTAGCTATACTAATAGCTATACTAATTATTGATGTGCCATTATTAAATATATAAGATTAAATAAGAAACTATGTCAACGCGTTATTTTAATGAAACCAGGAATATTCTAAATATAAATTAAAGCAGTGTCTTGTCAAGAAGATATCTGTGTATTCAATTTAATCACAGATATCCCCCGTTACTATTTTATTATATGAATAAAATGTAACATTTCCTTGTATTCATCAACATCACTTACATATTGTCTCTTTGTAGTTATGTGTTAATATGAAAATTGTCACCACAACATTTCATTCGAATAAACATCGCATTTAATAGAAAGGGAAGGGAAAGTGCTTTTACCTAAAATATTGCTAACACTTTCATACTCTGCCACTAAAGTTTTATGTTCTTGGAAGCTGTTTGGGAGAAAACAAGGTATAAATAAAGTTAAATATTAAATCTCTTTGTAAGTATACATTTACTAAAATACGAAAGTAACATTCGACGTTGTGTTTCAATAATATTGATAAGATTATTGAGTTGAGCGTAAGCGAAGCTCTTAACCGTTTTTTGAGACTTTTTTCTGTTTTTAGTTGTCTCCAGAATGCGACGAGATAATTAGCTAAAAATTTTCTCATGTATCTTTGAGCCGATCGCGGATGTTATAGTGAAAACAGACTGAAAAAATGTTTAGCGATTCAAAAGTTATCAAGAAAAGAAGAAATGAGAGGGGCTCAGCTCAACACCCACCGCGCACGGGTGGCGGATCCTAGTCTTATATTGTGGGTATAGTAGCGATAGTAGAATATTGATAAAATAAGACGTGAAATTGTTAATTTAGCATGTTATTGTAATGGATAAATTATATTATAAAAGAGTGAATAGTATGAATAGTGTGAAATGCCCTCAATCAAAGTTGAAAGACTTATACTTAGATTGATTGAACAATGAGAAATGGAAGTTGGTTTGAAAAATCTCAAAGCTACTGTTACAAAGAGGAATAAGTCTTTTGTTTTATATTCGTTTAAATGATTATATACTTATGAATTATGTTGATAAGAACTATGTTATTGCACATAGCTATGTTAAATATCATGGTAGGTTAGGTCCTTAACATCAATTTAATTTAAGACCTACCCAGTACCCAGTACCCAGCAATAGGACGTGTGCATAGGATAATACATTACAAAATTTAATAATATTTTGTAGACGATGAGGTTTATAAAAAATTAAAACCAATACAATTGAATGATGAAATGTTAGTTATTTTCTTAAATAAAGCAATTTTGCAGTGATTAATTGTGCTGCAAATAAAAAGTCGTATGTTATCTATTGTACCTCCAGGGCTTTTTGTTATGTAGTTTACCCTCGTTATCTCAAAATACCTTGATGAAGGAAACATTTTCCTTTAATATTTGTTTTAAGAAAATAAAAGGGTTTTTATTGCATTCTCTAACCAACAATACCTGATATTCCGGTATTACCATATGAATAACCACGAATGTAACTCCTATGTTTATAATAACAAATAGCATTTTTTAAAAGTTAAAATAAGACAATCCGTTCCCTGAAAATAAGATATACCGAGAGAAATAGAATACCTATTCTATTTTTAACTTCTTAAAAGAAAAACTTAGTTATTTACCCAAATTGGTGTTAACGCTTTTGTTTTTTATAATTATTGCTAATGATAATGATAATATGGAGTTTATTTAAAGTAATATTTTATTTGTTAAACAAAATATTACAAGGTTGACTAGATATCTATGATTATATGTTCTTTGAATATTGTACGGAGTGTTTGTCTATGACACGTTTTCTTGCTCAAAAAATGTTTATTATTTTTACCGATTTAATTGGTTTGTGTATAAAATAAAAAAAAAATGTAATCTGAGTAAAAAGGAATTGATTTTTAGCTTTTTGTATTCCAATAGGATCAAAAGTTTGTTTGTTTTCTCTTTACAGATCTCACTCAGCCTGTGTGCGAGTAGGAGCTGGCATGTCGCCCTGGTTTGACATCCAAACGGGTGTTAAGTAAGGTCGCAATATGGCAGCTTGGTTGTTCGATTTGTATTTGGATAGTTGTCTCCAAGGCGTGAAAGACAGTGACATGGGAGTGAAAGTAGGTGACCTTAAGGTTAATTGCTTGCTATATGCAGATGATGCAGTTCTCATTTTATCATCAGAATGCGATTTGCAGGCATTGGCCACCACTCTGAAAGATGAGTGTGAAAATAATGGTCTAAGCCTGAATGCAGATAAGACGAAGGTTCTGATATAATATGAAAGAAATGAAGAAAAAACAGAATGTAACATCAACGCGAATGGTAAGATAATAGAACAAGTGAATGAAGTGGTATATTAGGGAAGTATGTTTAGCAGAGATGGAAGATACGAAATGGATGTGGAAAGGCGTATTGCTGCCGGTAACAAAGTTAACGGTGCTTTGGCTGCAATGTTGAGACGGCGAAACGTCAGAATAGCTGCCCGTTTGGCTGTACACAATGCGGTTTTGCTACCAACGCTATTATACGGCAGACAAACGTGAGTAATACAGAAGAAGAATGTAAGAAAGATGAATGCTGTGGAGATGCGATCTCTTCGCCGAATATGCGGAGTCAGTTTAGCTGACCGAATCCGCAATGAAGAGATCCACAGAATGACAGGTACTAGCGAAGATGTCACGGTGAGAATGAAGAAGAACGTGCTCAGGTGGTTTGGGCACGTCGAACGAATGAGTGATGAAAGAATGTTAAAAAAGATTTATAAAGCAAAAGTGAGCGGTAACAGAGACAGGGGAAGGCATCGAGTGAACTTCGAAAACACAGTAGCTATGATACTGGAGGAAGGTCAAAAGGCAGGAAAAAGCATGAGGAACCCCAGAGGGCATGTATGAAGAGGTTAATGTCTGTGGCCGAGGCGAAAGAGGTATGCAGGGATCGTAGCGTTTGGCGCTCCGTCATCTCTTGTTACCCCGCAAGGGATATGGCGTGAAGCTAAAATAAATATAAATAAATAAAAAAAAAAAAAGTTTGTTTGTTTCATAATACTCTTCGAGGAAGGAAAGAGGCTATATATGTACTCTATGGTATTATACTACGACTCAAAATTGTATTGTTTTTTTTTAAATTATAATAATATTTTTAATACGGATAATATTATTTATTTTACAGACACAATTAAACAGTTCCTAATGTGTTTGGAACATCTTTATATACTTCCGCGGACGGAGTAACCAGACATAGCTAGTCAATTTATTTCAAGGAATAATTATAAATTATTTCATTATTGAACGTGCAGTATTACCTTGAATTCTATAAAAAGAACTGAATGGACGCGTCATCATTTGCCTGAAAAGCATGACAAAAATATCAATAAATAGGAAAGTATTACGAGTAAATGTAATTTTAATATCTTATTATTAAAGCAATAAGAACTAATTTGCAGTTGAAGTGCGTGGATGAAGTCAAGAGCCAAAAATAATCACATCGGACGATGTTCATGTGAAATTAATTGTATGCAAACTGAAGTCATTGCGTTTAGGCAGACTACGACATTAATACATTTTAATGTGCAATATTATCCAATAGTGTTCACAGACAATAAAAGAAACCTTGTCTAAGTTATTACCAATCTAAAAACATTTAAAAGAAGATAAGTAGCAAAAGTGAACTAACTAGACATGGATTTTGCTTCAAAAGAGAAGAAAGAAATAGAGGAAATGGAGTCAGTTCGTAATGAAATAAATCAAGATAATATGGAAAGTCCAGATACTTGTGCTGAAGATACTCAAAAGTCAGTTAATGTGAATGAATCTGAATGTTTTATATCCAGTGGAAGGTGTCCAGTTGGATATGAAAGAGTTGGACCCATCTGTGTACCGATCAGTGATTAATCTACAGACACATGTGAATCATTCTATCTCTTTCTCTCATCAAGGATCATAACATGGCATCCTTTCATATATCTCTGGGAGCTATCATTCCTTTACTCACATCTAATCAAAGCCATTCATTTCACATAGATGTGACTCTGTCTTTCTTAAAACTTCGTCTTTTATAGCTTCATATTCTTAATAATAATTTTCCTTGTCAAATTTCACATATCTTTATATCAAATTTATTTAGAACGCCATATAAAAGCCATGCATTTTTTCTGTTATTATATTCTCGTACAACATAGACGTGTTAATGATAAGGTTCGTAATATGCTTAATAAAATACCATATTAGACGTGTGCCATATGTATTTTATTGTTTATATTATATAATATATTATAATTACAATATTATTCATCTTTATTGAATAAATGAACTAGAAAAATTTTATTAAACATTTCATGTGAGTGGTTTGTGTTTTAGTTACCATTTAAATATATATCTTCGCTTGTATTTAATACAAATATTCATGATTTTAGAAATCGCTTAAAACATTTTGTTTAAACGCTCGAAGTTATATCAAAAAATGTTAGAGGTCACAATAACATATTCAATATGTTTCTTGAAATATAGTAAATTAATTACCAATATATGGTATTGAAATATTTGTTAATGACTTAAGTAAATAATGGTTGCTTGAATGCTTCATTCAACTTAGTACGTGTAATCTTTGATCGGTTCATTATTTGATGTTTGAAGCAAACTGCAGAGATCGTTTAACCTGTTACCAACTCTCAGTAAATTAGATTTTTACTACGGTTATAATTATTAATTTTGTCATGACACATAATAATTATGATAACAATATATATATATATATATATATATATAAAGAAGAAACCTTGATTTTATGTAGTATTCCATTTTTATTGTCCTTCAATCTATTTTGTTTTACCTCGTCACAGTGAGGGAAGCTTCTTGTTATTTCCCGAGATAAATTTTGTTTCTGTAACTGACAGACGAATCATGTTCACGTCAGTAAAATATAGTAGATAATAATATACGTAATATCTATTTATATTTATATTTTCATTTTTGTTTATTCATTGTAGTGTAATAAATAGTGTGATCTTGTAAAAATAAAGAAATATAAATTTATAATAATCATTGACTTTAAATACAGTACCAGTACAGGTGACCATAAGCGAAGCTCTTAACCGTTTGGGAGACCTTTTTTGTGTTTAGTTGTCTCCAGAATGCGACGAGATAATTAGTTAAAAATTTACTCATGTACGTTTGAGCCGAATGTTATAGCGAAAATAGATTGAAAAATGCTTAGCCACTCAAAAGTTATCAAGAAAAAAAGAGGGTCTCAGCTACACACCCGCCACTCACGGTTGGCGGATCCTAGTTTAATAAGATTGCGTTTAAATTATTTAACGGAACGAGTTCCTCCGCTAGTATGCGAGCTTAGGAAGCAAATATCAAAAACAAATTTAACATTTCAAATGTTTGTACTGTAAGTAATGTTTCATACATTATTTACTGTGATTTATTTATTGGCAGGAGGTATATCTGTCGTAGACGACCGCTAAAATGGATTTTGGGACAGAGTCACATTAATGAGGTACGAGGAATCCCACAAGCTATTATGATAGCTTTTTTTTCTACAAACTTTTTATTATACAAGTTTTAAAATTAGGCAGAGAGATATTAGACGTTCGCTAAGAACGGATTTTGTGATTGGATCGGATTAACAATCAATTGGTAGCATTATGTCCGTAGGAGTAGATGGTTCGAAATGGTTGAATAAATGTTTAACCCACTCGGTATCAATTTTATTTCTTATGTACGAGTAACCGTCGTCGTGAAGAAAGCAACAACAATAATGAAAGGTAGTATTGAATGGAGGTCAAATAGAGCTCAGTTCCTATTAAAATTACATAAACATTTGTAAGTGTTTTTGGGTAGGTCGTTCTAATATTATACGTGCAAAAAACTGTCTGTCTGTTATGCCTTCAGAGGCAAAATGCTAGACCGAATGTGATAATTTTAAATGTCTTTAAGGCAAAATAAAATAATATAAGACAAAAAAATGATAATATTTTCCTAAGCTACAGGAGCAAGCTAATTAAATCTCTACCAGCTTGCATACAAGCCTTCCGTAAAGATACAATGGTTGTATAAAAACAATATTGAATACAAGGAAAATATTATATATACTTACTTAATAATCTATACTTTATACAATTATAAATGAATCTTAAATAAGGATTTGCAAAATCCTACTACGAAACTGCATAAGCAGGCGTGAAATCATACCTTTCTAGGATGTATCATTATTAGAACAATATTACTTTTGTCCCAGAATTTAAATCTTTCTAATCTATAAATTGGAGCTACAACTGTGTAGCAACTCGTTTAATGCCCGCTTTATTAAAAACATTTTTAGAGCACCCAATATGCTAACATAAAAAACAATATAGTGACGTCTGTAGACTTTGTATAAAGGGAATAGATTTTTTAAGTAAATATGTTTATATAAAACTTTTTAAATAAACAACTTTTAAAATATTTGTGAAAACAGCACCTTTGAAAGGAAACATTTCTTTATATAAGAAATAAATAATTGTAAATTAACAGCTTACAAAAAGTTTAGCTATCCTTAGAATATTAGAATTTGATTCTAAAAACCTGATTTTTTCATATTCATAATGTTTTTTCCTTGACCTATATATATATAAATTACATTTATATAAAAATTCTCGGCATAACTTTTTAGAAAGGACCATAAAAAATAGAAAGGCAAAATAAATACCTCATAAAATTGAGTTGCCTAAAATATTGTTAGTAGTTTCGCTACAAAAGCTTTACGCCCATGAAAGTTATTTGTGAAGAAAACAACGTACAAATAACGCAAGATACTTAATTTTTTTGGTAAATACATGATATACATTCATACAAATAGAGAACTAATGTTCAAATCCTTCTTATTTTATTTTTATAGTTATTTTGGGTAACATTACGTTAAATACCCTTACCTTTAGAAGGTGAATTGAAGTGTACAAAAAGACCCCTCTTACTGATAATAGTTACAAATCGTTGATTAATAGCAAGATGACATTTGTAATAACTGTGTTATTTTAAAGACTGTAATTAATATCCGTCTTCAACAAGAATGTAATTAAACATATGAACAATCCACTGTGCGGTTCTCAATGACCTTTTTTCCACGTACCACTCGAATGTGGAACCAACTCCCTTCGGCGTTATTTCCAGATCGGTACGACATGGCTACCTTTACAAAAAACGTTTACTCCCACCTTCAAGGCCGGCAACGCTCTTGTGAATCCTCGGATATTGCAAGAGATCATGGGCGGCGGTGATCACGTATCATCTGTGACTCGTCAGCTCGTTTGCCCTCCTCTTAATTAAAAAAAAAAGTTATTAGAAAAATATGACTTAATATTTAATCACTACTTGTTTCCAGTGACTTCGTTCGCTCTGGATAAGTATAAGTGTTTGGAACACGTTAGAAAAATAAATTCATTGCTTCTGATCAAACTCAGGAAATAAAAAGTATTACATAATAATAAATATTATGTACTTTTTTATTGAATAAACATATGATAACGTTGAGAATGAGAATGAAGATGAACGGTGGTTTGGGCACGTCTAACGAATGAGTTATGAAAGAATGGTAAAAAGTAGTTATACAGGAAAAGTGAGCGGTAAGAGAGACAGGGTGGGTGACCTTCTAAACCACAGTATCTAAGATACTGGAGGAAGGTCACGTAAAAAGGTTGAAAACCCTCCGAAGGGCATGTATGAAAAGGCTGATGTCTATGGCCGAGGCGAAAGAGGTATGCAGGGACCGTAGCGTTTGGCGCTTCGTCGTCTCTGGCAACCCCGCAACGGATATGGCGTGAAGTTAAAATAAAATAAAAAATAAATATAATGACATATAATTAAGCTTAATTATGTTCACTGTTGAAGATTATCAACGAAAGCACGCAGCCCTCGACCCTTATTATCTCGATCACATAAACAAGTCAACATCTTCCTTTAATCTCACGTTATTACCCAGCCCGTTTATATATTTTACAAAAATTTAAGGAGTTTTCTTTTTATCACTTCTGATTTATCTGTCTATTAATGTATGACATCACAAATTTTTATAGTAATAAATAGTATTATTTATCCAAAACATTATAATTTAAAATCTTTAATGTATCACGTGCCAAATGGTGTCAAAAAAGCACGTAAAAATTTCTTCTAAAGGCTTATTCTGACGCCATTGCGTCATATGTCGTAGCGCAGAATTACTTATTCTGTGGCAGACGTATTGTTCACAAATTAAAAGAATAACTACTGCAATATTTAAAACGTTTATCTCTTTATACGAATAAGAATCTTCATTTGGTACTATCTATATTCTATGTTTGTGTTTGCTAGTTTTATTCAGTAAATACACAAGTAATATTACATTGTATTAATTGTGATCTTGTATATAATTTTCTTCTTTAGCTATGAAATTTTCTACTTTTATACTTTGCAACTTAATAAATAGATTACCAATAGGAAGTAGCAATGTTATAAAGTGAACGTCATAACGGTAATTAATCTTTAAACTAAACGTCATTATTATATAAAATTACTATTTAATTTCAAATGTGTATTTAGCACAAGACTTTACAGAACACAGTTGATAAATTATTGATAATGATATGTGTTTTTCCTTCAATTTTAAAATAAAATATATCAACGCTTTCTGATAAAAAGAAACTATAGAGCATAATATATTTGACTACAATTTTATACTAACAATAAATAATTTTAATATCGATTTAGGTGTCGACGAGACGATCAACTCGGGAGGCGGAATGGTTAGTCGATGCCTGATTTGCTGATCAGCAGATTGTGGAGACATTATTTGGCAACATTATGAAAATTAAATTTTGATGATGACACTTCAATATAATACCTATTGTATTACAAAAAGAGTTTTATCATCCAGAGTTCTATTTTTGATAACATTCTTATTATTACAATTTTAATTTATAGTTTTTGAAGTAATTTGTTAAACTAACTATCTCTTTATAATTGCAAAAATATAAATAAGGCTATAAATTGATAAATCACTTGATATACAAAAACTATGTTTCCTTTGAAATAAACAGAAAATCCCTGTCCGTATAATGCAATTAAATGTATTAAATTGCAAAAACTAGACAATATTACGTAAAACGAGGTATTCGATTTATGTTTGTGAATTGAAAAGTGAAAGATCACATTTTATCTCATACAACTTGAGTATATATACATATAATAAAATGAAAAGGTTGTATAGAGTAGGTAATCTATTTAAGTAATAGAATACAAATTTACAGTTGGCTTGCTTCGGCAGTATTTCCAGATCAATACGACATGGGTACCTTCAAAAAAGGCATATATTCCTTTCTCCAAGGCCGGCAACGCTCTTGTGAATCCTCGGATGTTGCAAGAGTTCATGGGCGGGGGTGATCACATACCAACAGTGACCCGCAAGCTCGTTTGCCCTCCTCTAACATAAAAAAAAAAATATATATATATTAGTTAGCAGTACTATAGAAGTAATGGATAAATTTTGATGAAATATAAAAAAAAAATTATGTCTGTTTTGAAATAAATGTGTTTGAGAACACTTAATATTTAATTCTATAATATTAGTATACTTTTGATTACTCTTGAACTCAAATATTTAAATATTCATATACAACATTTATAAAATTACCTAGCTTAAGATTATGATAATTGAAAATGTGATCATATATTATATGAATAATATGATATTGTACCGAGAATGTCTTTTACACATACAAATATTTTTGTACTTAAAATGTATTTGTAGTTAAATGTTTAGTCGAAGCGTACACAATAACGTTATCTTTTAAGGAAGACGTTTTTATTACTCTTGGCAGTTACAATGTTAATAATAATTAATTAGTTATTAATACAACTAATTAATAATGTGACATGCAAAAATCATGAGCTTATTAATTCAAATTAAATTGCAGACATTAATTGCATAAATCGTTCTGGAGTTTGCCAAATTTTGATAAACCTATCACGTAACGTAAAAACTTATCCGAGGCACAGTAAATATATCTTTTATAAAACTTATTATTTATCTATGTAGAAATTATTTGTAGTATATTATAAGAATATGTATATTACCATATATATTTTATATATATCTTTACGTATATTTTTAGAGTGTAGGCCTTGTAGTTTATTTTATAGTGCTTGCCACACTAACCCCTTCCCATTTCACCTTTCACCAAGGGTTGTCTGGGAGAGATCGCTTTAGCGATAAGACCGCCTTTGCCATCTTATCATATTTTTTAAATTATGTTTGTTATATCCTCTTGAAGTGTGTGCAATAAATAATAAATAAATAAATATGCTTCATCGTTTTCCATCTAAATATTTTTTGTAGGTTTTTTTTTATGTGTGCTACAGAAAATGTCCTTTACCAACTATATCTATGATAGTTTGTATTTTACTTGCTAAGAGAAATGTTAAGATGAGCCTTTTATTTACATATAAGAATGATTCTAAAAGAATCAATTATATTTCATTCTGTTTAAATGTATATTTTCTTATATTTGATAATATAAAATTATTATAAGGTGCGCTAAATTGAACAAATATCCCTTGGGATTAATCTTTCCTGAGTGAATTATCAAAGCTAGGAGTAACTCAGGATTTGTAGCGCGGGTGGTGCTAAAAGTAGTCAAATATTTACAAATTTCCTTACCCACAAGAAAGGCTCTAGCTAATTCCCTCTACATATTGCATCTTACAACTGATTCTTGTGATTACGTGAGCTGGTTTGGTAAATATATATTTTCTATTTAATTTTTAAGGTTTTTCAAAATTGTTTATCAATTGAGGATCACATATCCAAAACATATATTTCAGCTAATATATAAAAGATATGTAACAAGACGTTTTTTATAATCGTGTTTAAGACGCTTTTTCATTTCGTAAAATTCTAATCGGGGGTGTAAGAAAGCGGAAAATATCAAATGGAAAAATGCTGATGGAAAATGCTCACAGAGCCTCTAGTATTTCAATATAGAAAAATATAAAAAATAACTATATTATATATCCTTAAATCATTGTTGTAAATAAGTCTCCCTGTACCGCAGTCGATTGTCTCGATGTTATCCAAATTCACCAACTTCGATGCCAATGTCCACTGAAATAGCTAGTAATTAATAAACCAGAGCAGAATGTACTTATATTGATGTAATGTAAGCAAAAATGTATTTTTTAACACCAGTAATATAAGGTTTGTAAATTATAAAACATGGCGTCCACAAAAATTTTAAAATTCATTAATTCGTTCATTCATATATTTCAATATAATAAAAGTAATACCAGGAAATGATTTATATTATTAACATATTACAATGTCTATTTATCATTATTACACAAATATTTTATTCCATTGGTATTTTGTTAAAAACTCCCTTTATACCAGAATATGTGACGATGTTATTAAGGTACTATTTTTTTTACTTTTAATAACTGTACAATTAATGAAATAAACATTTAAAAAAACAATTGTACTAATTTAATAAAGAGATTCGATAAAACTTTTGACCTACAAGTCAATAGTTATCTAAATTAGAGATAAAAACCTACATTGATAATAATATATCAAAACAAGTCACTGAGATGTGAATTTTGGTATTTCCTGCTATTATGAAGATTAGATTTTCCTTATTTTTATAATTATTATTTTAATTGTATTATTATGACTGAGTACTGTATTGACGACAGCAATGTTGATAAGTTTCCAGATGACGTCTTCACCCACATTATTATATTTATATTCATATATTAGTGATTTGATACAATCTTATTATATAAAACACAAAGCCACTCACTGACTGACTCACTGACTCATTCATCGCTCTACAGCCCAAACCGTAATACCTAGAAAGCTGAAATTTGGACTCAAGACTCCTGACATATTGAATAGGTGCAATAAAAAAGGATTTTGCAAAGGTCCAAAACCGTTCCAAAGTTACAGCTAAAAAACTGCAAAGTTTACCCCCCGCTCCCTCTCTTCTCCCATTGCATTGCAGTAGAAATTAAAGTTACTTGGCCAATCACTATGTTTATTCTCAACACGCTGCGATGTGAGAAACAAGAGCTCCTAGGTGGTGTGGAAATTCAAACAAAATTTAAACAAAATTCAAACAAAGTTTTAATTACTTTGACCGTCCATCGCGAAGCACGGGTAACCTGCTAGTATATTACGAGTATATAGAAAAATCTGTTTTTTATTATTTTCTTTTTCTTGACACCAAAAGGGATGACTATATTGGGAGTAACGTTTAAGCGATGTTACTCTATTTTAAATTAATTTCTCAAACCATTAATTTTAATAAAGTTTCCTTTGTCTCAGATTATTATCTAAACACAAATAAAAAATATAAATAACAGCAAAATGTAAATGGTTGATATGTTAATATAATTAATAAAATAATATATTCAATTCTGCTTTGGCGGTAAAAAGAAGTTTTTAGTTTAAATAAGGATTAGCCTTGATTGACCGATGATACTTTATATGTACTTGAATTGTTAGGAGATAGATATTACCATAAATTACATAAATAAATAATAATCAGTCTAAATTCTGACTTCCAACGTGTGCGTCTTTGAACATGTTTAGCCATATTATTTAAATTCTAAATAAATTTTAAATTTGTTTGAAAATCTTTCAATAAACGTAGGTCATGGCACGGGTATAATCCAAAAAAACAGAAAAGTATTCTCTGTCTGTATTACATTGATGACGTAAATATACATAATACAAGAAAGTTGAAGATCAAATCCTATCGACCTCCATTTATTACTATCACCTATGAGTTTGATTACGTTATTTTCTAGCTTAAGATGTAAATATACCAAGAAAATCATTTATTACAATCTATACTTACCACTAAAGTCATCCATAACTAAAATTCTTTTCCTAGGAGTAACAATAGTTTCATCTATCCGTTTCAGTTCAGTTTCTAGCTCAGGATCAAGCGGGGTACGAAGGGTTTGTTGGTTTTTGATTCCTAATTATAAAACATAGGTATTAATAACACAGGCACACAAAAAAAAATATCATGAACCAGAGGGGAGACCCCATTATTCTTAGGTTTTTGGGATCGCTAAAACCGAATATGACAATAAAAACTAATTTTAAATGCCCGTTTTCCCGCTAGCACCCCCTTACTACCTCTTAAGGGGTGAAAATTGAAATTTTTGTATAAAATCAAGATATCTATCTTGATTTTTTTTTTTAAAATTTATATTTAATCCTACTTATACTGTTTTCCATCCGGCAGTCTTGTAAAACGCTTAAAAGATGCTGAACCTAATTCTATGCCTCCGAAATAGAATTGTTACTATTTTCCTGACAATTTAGGAGACTAAAAGATGCTGAACCTAACCCCCCTACCCCTACCTCCTCCTCCTAAAAAAAAATGAAAAAACTTGTTAAGAATAGGACAAAAATCATGATTCAGTCTTAGCATCATAATAACAAATATATGCATACAATGAGGTTACCATATACTTTATAATCATTTTTTGTCTCAGCATCTTGAAAAACATAGATATTCACATCCATCTTAATTTTATATTTAAATTGAAATTTTCACCCCCCGTAAGGGTTGGTGAGGGGTGTTAATGGGTGATAGAGGTCTTAAATTTATTTTTAGTAATCATTTTCGGTTCCAGCATCCTAAAAAACGTAGAAATACACATCTATCTTGATTTTATAGAAAAATTGAAATTTTCACCCCCTATAAGGGGTGGGAAGGGGTGATAGTCGT
The DNA here is from genome assembly GCA_918358865.1 of Melinaea marsaeus rileyi. Taxonomy (NCBI): domain Eukaryota; kingdom Metazoa; phylum Arthropoda; class Insecta; order Lepidoptera; family Nymphalidae; genus Melinaea; species Melinaea marsaeus. The sequence goes on along the minus strand of OU911090.1, from coordinate 9,016,641 downwards.
CATGAATTTATTTTTAGTTATCGTTTTCGGTTCCAGCATCCCAAAAAAAAGTAGAAATATACATAATCTTGATTTTATAGAAAAATTGAAATTTTCACCCCCTGTAAGGGATGGTAGGGGGTGATGGTGGTCATGAATTTATTTTTAGTTATCATTTTCGGTTTCAGCATCCCAAAAAACGTAGAAATACACATTTATCTTGATTTTATACAAAAATTTCAATTTTCACCCCTTAAGAGGTAGTAAGGGGGTGGTAGCGGGAAAACGGGCATTTAAAATTAGTTTTTATTGTCATATTCGGTTTCAGCGATCCCAAAAACATAAGAATAATGGGGTCTCCCCTCTGGTTCATGATATATTTTTTTTTTGTGTGCCTTTGTAATTGATGTAAAGATTGTTTGTTATATGATATTATATATATTATTATAATTATTAATATATAGTAAAAAAGATGAGGATGGTATTCATTTCGTAAAAGTTTGAAAAATAAGTGTCGAGAAGTCAAGAATAAAGTAATCAATACATATAATAAAAATATAATTACAGTATCCTTGAAAATTATACATATAAAACTAAACTTAATATAATATTAGTTTCTCATAATAAGTGTCATGTTAACTTTATTATATTTCAATAATTCTATCGACCACTGAATCGGCGGGATATCAGCGTCCTGTTAGAGTCAATAGAGTTATAAGGGCTGTTCCGGAACAGCCCTTATAACTCTATTGTGGTCGTTCTACACTTTATTTCGCGTACTTTTTAAATTTAGTATATGTTTATATAAACATTTTAAGTTTTAATGATTTTTTATTACGTAACATATTATATTTATACATATTTCACCATTTTTATTTAGGACATAAAACTTACGTCGTACTGAGGTAAGACTGCTTATACTCAAAAGATGACAGAACCATAAAACTAATCCCACGATAATAGTATTTCCTAACAGTTTACTCGCAATTATTTGCATACACATTATATATTTCAGTCACTTGTTATTTCAACTTAAATATCAGAAAACTGAACTTTACCTTAATATTTTAAGATGTTATACCTATTCACATTTAAAATATCATAAGAGAATGATAATTCGCAGTGAAATAAAATAACGATTAATTAAATATTATATTAGATTTATATTAAATTAAGGTTTAATGTCTTTTACGTATTATTCACATATTAACATATCCAATGTATATTTTATTATAATACATGATAGTATTATTATAGTCAATAATACGGATGCTAAAATAATCTAGTAAATAACCTAATAGCGGATTGTTAGACAAGACCAACTTCATATTTTGAAAGCACATCGAATCTAATATCCGGCATCACGTTCAGAGTTAAAACTTAATGAACTAAAATTTATTAATAATATATCACCAAAGAATCAATCTCTACACCATAAACTAAGAGGCAAGATGAAGCTTCTTAGCATTCCAAGGTTCCAAGGGCCCATCGCGTTGCAAGGAGAGGAGCGCAAACAATGCCTGGGACTTGCGACCAAGGTGTAGGAGTAAGGTGGCTCTTTACTACGCGCATACACGCTCACCTTCACTGTCTACGCTCCTCTCTCTACCTAACTAAATATCATAAGAACCTACTAAAATCGCCTTTGATATACGTTCTAGAAATGAACCGATGATAGTTCTAGAAAGGTTAAAAGAAAGAAATTAACTATAATTTTTTCCTGATCAGTTCGTTACATAGTTCGTAATACTTGTATCAATAAATCAATAGTTTGTAATCAATGAAATATATACATGTTATTTTTTCACTCTTGAACTTATATATAATTTGTACCTTTAATTTACCTACAAATGTAGGTTGCTAGACTATTTGGGTTGAATGATGAATTCTTCAACAATATCGTAAGTATGTCTTGCTTTTGTGATAACATAATGTATGAGTCTCTTTATTTATGTTTTAGTAAATACCTATCACGTTTGGGATGCGTGATAATTATCAATATTGAGTATTTATTCTTTCACAACAGGAAAACTTTTAATGTCTCTAATTATTTGAAATAAGTATAAATAGAAACAGTTTTGGATATCATATACACAGTTCGCTCGTAACTATCGACCAGTCGCTGCATCAGAATAACAAAAATGAGTCTTCGCTTGTGTGTCGCATTATGTATAGTGTTTATAACTATGGAGTGTTTAGTGACTAATACACGAGGAACACCTCTCGATAGCAATGCAATAAAAGTGAATGCTACAGAAAATCCAAATTCAGTACTGAGTACACCTGCCAGCAATCAACCAGATCCAATAACAAAATATAATGCAAGTGTTTTGATATGCTTTACCAGTTATACAAGAAAAGGAATTATTTGTAAGAGCTTTTAAAAGTATCTCAGGAATGATTTTGTTGTAATTTATAACAATAAAGCAATGAATTACATTTATAGTCATGGTTTTATTGAGTTTGCACCAATAGAAATATTCAGAATTGATTTAGAATTGCAGTGATTAAGATTATTCGAAATAATTAAAAATAGGATCTCATTAAAAATAAAATATTTTATATAAATCTTTAAATATTTTTTTGTGATTACGTGAGCTGCACAGTACATCATTTTTAAATAATATCCACAAAGTACAGCCTCGCTCTGATGATCACTTCCAGTTTTACAGACGCTACCTTAGCCTTGCTCTTCGCAAAACTGACCATAGTTCGAAACATGGATAAGACCGTTCCAAAAAAGGACATTTCAACCTAATAGATGGAAAGTATATTGTATACATTATTTGTCTACTCGACATCATGACGAGATTACACAGTCCTTAGCAGCACATTTTTTATTGTAGGTTGTTTAGCTGACTTGAATATTAAGATAAGATCGCTTTGGAAAACGCAACGTTTCTAAACATGACATTAAAATTTCATAGAGGATAATGGAAAGCTGTCTTAGAGATTTCTACGAACCCTTAACCTTCCAATGTTCTTTAATAATCCCTTACTTTACTAGAAACTGAATTATCTATATTATAACCAATAACTTTTATTAGTAATTAATGTATAAGCATGTAATAAATTAAAATTGTCATATAAATGTATATAAGATGTTATAATACAAAAGTTTCAATCAATGAAATAAGACAAACCTTCACAAACACTATGAAATGAATAGAAAGCCAGTGTCAAGAGGTTAGGAACTATTTACCTTTTGAAAACAATAGTATGAAATACCAGATCATTGTATAAATGATGTCTTCTAGTTTTTATCTATAGTTGAGTGTTTGTACTTGAAATTAGAAGTCCTAAAACACATTCCGTGTTTGTAACTTCAAAGAATAGACTCGTATAAAATGTCTATTACCAATTTTCTCTTCTTAGCTATAGTTACAAAATCAAGATAAAGTTAATATAAATAGAAAATAGATTACTTACATACAAATTGTATTGTATTATTAGTATAGAACTGAAGGATCATTGAAGAATAATGAAGCTGAAATATTTGAAGAGTATCAGATATTAATACAGAGAAATAAAATGTACATTTTATATTGTACTCTCTGATAGAAATAGAATACCGTTGTCCAAGATAAATAATTCTTACTCAGTTTGTTGCACGATACTGAAGCTTATGTGATGTTAAAAAGAGGCATTCTGTATCTGAATAGAGGATATAAAACACTATAATATGGAAGAAATTAAGGATATAAAATTGTTCTATCTTTTTATAGGTTTTGTACCGTCAATATCATATCATTTTAAATCATTTCAGTTTTGAATGAGCTATTTATTGCGATGATAATCTACTTAAGACGCTTATTATTATTACGTATTAGATATTTAAACAACAAATGAACTATTGTTTTATAAAATAATTTCAGGGGTCTCACATTTTTGGGTTTGGTTTTTCTCTTTAATTCTCTTGTAAGGTCTTTATTAGATGAGCCGATATAGAATGCGCAATATAAAGTATTAATAACGTAGATATATAAGATTTTAGTCGAAAATCTAATTTGCTACGGTATTCTCGAAGCTCCATTTATAGATTAAAAATCTTTATTACGGGATATCGTAATAGACTTAATATGATACGCACAGCTAAATGAGTGATGAAGATAAAGTTACATATTATATTGTTGTTCACTGGACATTGAATTTAAACGATAAATTTTTATTGTTATATACAATATTCATAATGGATTCCATGTTTTTAAAATTGATTGTATTAAGGTATGAATATTTATGAGTATTTTGGACGAAAAGTACAGGTTTATTTACACACATACACACACACATACGTATGTTGATATTTAATTATGTCAGGCATCAATCGACAATCAACTATTTCACTTTCATTATATATTTGACATTTACAACATAAATGTAAATAGATTGCCTTTTATATGTGACACCACGTATATTCTAGGGTTTTGTAGTATCAGGTGATGAATAAAAAAATAAACATATTCAAAAAAGGCGTTTATTCCCACCTCCAAGACTTGCAACGCTCTTGTGAAACCTCAGATGTTGCAAGAGTGCATGGGTTGCGGTGATCACGTATCATGTGACCCGCCAGCTCGTTTGTCCTCCTCTTACATAAAAAAAATCATTGACTTTATGGTAGGCACTTATTTTGATCTCTCTTCCAAGGTTTGGAATTTGCAATATCATCACACAGAATATTGATATTTTAAGTTAACTTACTCGTAAACCACTAAAGCCTACTTACCTGTGATAGATTTCCTTTAAATTGGTTAGATGTACTACTATCGTTAATTTTTTCATACCTCCACAATTTAGTTAGCAAGGAGGAGGAGGGTGGGATACTAAGATCTTAATATTTCACAAATGAACCTCTAAGGTCCTTCATAACGATACGCTATACATTACGGAGTATTCGAGAAAAAATATGACCTTAGTACAAACTTAAAAATAATATCAAAATTTTTATTCTACCACTTTATCGCCGTATCTTATATGTATGTTCATACCGAATTACAGTCTCTCTAGTATTAATAGTCTGTCAGCTAGATAGATGGACGGATATGAAGAAGCTATAAGGAATCCTAGATGCTCAAAAAGCCTAAAAATTATATTAATAACAGTTAAAAACCCGGTTCAATATATGCTGTGAAGCGTTTGAAAAAAGTAAGTTTAAAATATTTGTTTTTTTGTTTCATATTACCAATATTATCATATATTTTCTTTGATAATTCTTTTGATTGAAACAAGTTGTTTCCAAAGGCTTTATATATGCCCCCCTTCCCCAGTTATAAGCCATATAATATAACAGTAAAATATGATTTCCTCTTCTACTATCTTTTACTATCCATCAGCGATGCCACTACTCCTTTCATCCACACACTACATTTATTAACAATATATTAGAATAACGCATTATAGAATATTCTCCATGTTCCAATATATTAGCAAAGTAATTTTTATTTTATATATATAATTTAAAAAAAATGTAATTCTGCAGCATATGAGAGGATATAACAATAAAATTAATCATTCGAAAATAATTTTCATATTTTAATACGTATTCTAACCAATATTAATAACGATCGGTTGAATATCTATTATTGATTTTATTATACTAATCAATAATAGTCGCTGAAACTTCTGAAGGTAATTTACAACTAAAGAGATAGCATATAAACATTTAGTCTTTCTTTTAATGTGCATGGATGAACAAAGTTTCTTTTTAATCCCGAGTAGTATAAATAAATGACCTCGATACTTTTCTTTCACTAGAACATTCAACATATATTTAATACAATACTGAGTAATAGTTCTTATTAAATAAACATTAATTTCAACATTACTTACAGTAATAATTCTTTATATAGTGTAATAACACTAAAACTTTCAACCTGGTTAGGTTAATTAGAGAAAGTTTTGATTTAATTTTACTCTCATGGAAAAGTTCCATCTGCAATGTGTATTTTTATTAATATTTATTAATATATCACAATCTAGAGAGATGTATTTGACTCAGTAATTCTTCTATCTAGAATTTTTTGGAATATTTTCATTGATATTCAAGCACTATCTTATTTTGAAAGCATTAAATTTTAGTAAGCGGTGCCGTCTCAAACCTAGGGGTAACTAACTAGGAGGGTTAACACTGATGATGGAACTAATTACATTTCCCAGCTGTTGAGGATTTGACCAGTAATAATCGATTTCCGTTTCTCTTTGGTACGTCTTAAGTCATTATTTTTATAATTGTGATATTTTGTCAATCAAAATATTTATGTCTCGTGTCAATGCTTTAACAACTGTTAGATCAAACTTTGTTTGACAGTATTGAATAGCTTCTTAAAATTCACATCGTGTTTCTTAATTGCCTTTTTTCCACCTCCAATAATTTTTACAGGTAGCTCGGACTTTTGCCTATTCTGTAATCTATTTATCCTACTGTCATGTGTAACATAAGATTTCTTATAAACGAGGCTAACCAGCCGTTAATAAAATATTCAATCACCAATTCTTGCGATAACTCGTCATGTATATAACTAGGATCTGCCAACCGTGCGCGGCGGGTGTTGAGCTGAACCCCTTTCCTTTCTTCTTTTCTTGATAACTTTTGAATGGCTAAACATTTTTTCAATTTGTTTTCGCTATAACATTCGCGTTTGACTCAAACATACATGAGAAAATTT